>OZ005742.1:213905057-214244737 GCA_963930735.1 Dioctria linearis | reverse complement strand
CGTAACCATAAAGATGAGGTTACTATTCCAAGAATTATGGACTAAGGAACTAGAATGGGATGAAAGGCTGCCTGAGTTACCTAATCTAACAAAACTACCAATTTCCAGATGGATTGGATATATCCGGGATGCTTGCGATTGCGAACTGCATGGTTTCTGTGACGCTTCTGAGAAAGCCTATAGTGCAGTCATTTATAGCCGAATAATTCAGCAAAACAAAATTACGGTAACACTATTAACAGCCAAGACAAAGGTTGCACCACTAAAATCAAAACTTTCATTACCACGTTTAGAATTGTGCGGAGCATCTCTACTCTCAAGGTTATTAAAAGAAACCAGAAAAAGTTTAGAAACTCAAGATCTATCATATTTTGCTTGGACAGATTCTAAGATAGTAATATCATGGATAATGGAAGATGCACATAGGTGGAAAACATTCGTAAGAAATAGGGTTTCGGAAATCCAATCCCTAACAGAAAATAAACGTTGGTTTCACGTAAAGTCTGCTGAAAATCCAGCAGATATACCATCACGGGGAATTTTTCCATCTCAGTAGAGGAACATTTGCTGTGGTGGGAAGGCCCACGATGGCTAAGAGACGAAAAAATCAACTTTAATGAAAGCGAAACAAGTAAAACAGATCTAAAAAGGAGAAAAATTGCTACTAATACAGTAACGCACCAACAAGAGGAAGGAATAATATACTCTATACTTCAAAGATATTCCTCACTAAAGAAAATGGAGAACACTTTAGTGTACTGTATACGTTTTACCAAGAACCTCAAGAGGGCAGCGGATCGCAAAACTGGCCCTCTCGAGGTCGAAGAAGGTGAAAATGCATTGATACTAACAGTGAAAGCAGTACAACAAAGGCTCTTTAACGAAGAACTGATTAAATTAAAGGCCAAAAAGGAAATAAACAAAACAAGCCGACTAATTTCCTTATCATCATTCGTCGACTCAAGGGGAATAATGCGTGTCGGCGGCAGGTTAGAAAATGCAAACCTTACATTTGATCAGAAACATCCTATGATACTGCCATACAAAAATGAGTTGACAACACTCATCATCGATGACGCAAAAATGAAAACACTCCATGGAGGAAATGCATTAACACTGGAAGTTGTTCGCCAAAAATTTTGGATATTGAACGGATTGAAGTCTGTCAAGGGACACATTCATAACTGTGTCAGATTCCATCGATACAAGGCTCAAATGTCCCAACAAATAATGGGAATGCTACCAAAAGCCAGAGTGGCACCCAGTCGTCCATTCACCCACACTGGAGCCGGTCCCTTCGAAATGTTAGTTGCCAAAGGAAGAGGAAACAAGACCTGCAAGGGATACTTGGCTGTATTTATATGTCTCACGACCAAAGCCATTCACATCGAAGTAGTGTCAGACTTAACATCAAAGGCATTTATCGCAGCATTCAGAAGACTAGTTGGAAGAAGGGGCCCAGTATCGCACTTATATAGCGATAACGCTACTAACTTCGTAGGAGCAAGCAAAATAATCAGTAACTTGCACCAAGAAGAGAAATACATAACGGAGGTCAACAAGGCAATGAAAGAAGTCGACACCCAATGGCATTTCATTCCTCCTGCATCCCTCTGGGAAGCCGAAGTAAAATCAATTAAACACCATATGCGGCGAGTAATTGGCGAAACAAGATTAACATACGAAGAAATGTGTACCCTAATGGCACAAATTGAAGCATGTCTAAACTCACGGCCACTATGCCCACTATCAGAAGATCCAGAAAGTCTTGATGTTCTAACACCTGGGCCCTTCCTAACAGGATCAGCTATGTTAACAGCACCAGAAAAGGGCTATATAGACAGTAGCGGGGCAAGACCAACATAGAATAACATTAAAGTTTAAGCTTCGATGCTATGTCTGCTTCAATAAATAAACCTGCCAAAGCTGAAAGTCTTTCCTGACCCATTGTACTTCTCAAATAATTTTTTATAAGTTTTAATTTTGAAAAGCTACTTTCAGCGGAGGCTGTACTTACCGCTATCGTTAAAAAAATTCGATACACAATGTAAATATTTGGGTAAATTTCTTTCAAGTTATTTTCTATATGCCCAAATAGTCGGCATGGAAAGCAGAAAACTTTATTTTGATTTTTGGAGTATATCAGCAAGCGACGATGTTGAGTCTCGCCATTATTTAATTTTCTTGCAAAATAAAAATTGGAAAATTGCCTTTGATCGGCATATTTCGGATAATCTTCATCACTGTTATTGAGCTGCAGTGGCGGGCCGCTTTGCACTATGTCATATCGCTGAGAGTCCATTATGGGAAACGTCCACATTCCTGGATCCGAAACTACCAATTCGTGCTTAACTTCATCACTGGTGTCGTTGCTAACTGAGCGAGAACCTAACTCAATTTGTTCTTTATGATCAGGAATATCAGCACTTGATTCCGATTCACTTGTAGAGTTTGATCCCTGCTCTTTTTCCGACTGTCGTTCTTTATCGATATCAGTATTCATTCCATACGACCGGATTCGATTTGGTTAAGAAACTTCATCATACCTGATATTAAAGCCTGGTTTGATACGGCTCTTTCAGCTTTTCTTTTTCTTTTTGCTGATCCTGATTCCAATTTCCTCCCGATATCTCTATCTCGCTTGTCTGACATGTCGTAGATTGTAGGTGTAACCTCTAAACAAAAACAATTACAACATTCATATGTACTTCTTCCTTTGTTTGAGTACCAACATATTAATTATTGTAAAGCTACTATTAGTACACTGACAATACAATCGGATTATTATAATATAATACTTTTTTTACTACGTATATTATAATTATATAATATACATATAGTAGTAGTATACTTATGCGTAATAAGTTTTTGTCAAAAAAATCATTTTCGAGACAGAATCATTTTCGATTGAATCAATTGCTAATTGAGACGAATTTAATGAGCCCACACCCGATACGATTACGTTCGCAAGAGCGCAGATTCTATGAACACCTTCTGGCGCCCTCAATCAGCTCCATGGTACTATATTATTGCATTGTCAACAAAATTACATACATAGCTATGCCAAATTTCAGCTCAATCGGACACCGTTTAGTGAGTCAAATTTGACTTGTGAGATTTGTAGAGGACAACTTACTTAGTTACAGACGTGTACGAACATTGCAAATTAAATAAAAGCTTGTAAAAAATATAGAAATAGAACACAAAATATAATATAGTAACTTATGACTTTATAAAGACTATAGTAATAATGTAGTTATTACTTACCTTAATGTTAATGAATTACTACAGGTATTGTTGTTTCTCTTTATTCTTTAAATCACATCACAAACAAAATTTCAAAAAGTTTTGAACGAAAACGGTTCTTTGCTTTTTACTTGGCGTTTACCTACAACTACAAACTTCAAATAAAAACTATTACTATTAAATAATTTTAGTTCAGTGTACCGGACTGGTCGATAAACACTACGCATTTATGTCTTATGTAGTAATCGTTTTCAAACAATGGACCACACCACACTTAATCACACATCACTATCAGAAATACACGAATATCACATACGTATATGGCGTAACACTGCGTGCGATACTTTGATTGGCTTTCTAACCAGGGTTGCCTCTTAGGAAAAAATAAATAAAATCAATCACAATTATAAAAAACCCGTTTCTCTTGACAACTTGGAGCAAATGAGGGAATATATTTACCTATTAATAGTTACTAACGCGCGTAAAGCGAGACAGCAATATAAGTGTTTTACGAGAAAAAGTGAGTAATTCATCATTAGCGAATTCCCCAGTCAACTTAGTGTTGTGTTGTGTATTGCCTACAATAAGTGGACACAATAATGGACACATTTTACAATGTTCATTTCATTTATTCAGGATATTTACAGGATTGGTCTTGAAAACGTCCGTAAAAGTAGCTAAAACATTGCTTAGGGTCTAAGTCTTGAAAATAAGTCGCTAAGAACATCGAAAATCCGCTAGATCTGGCGACAGAGTCGCTAAAACGGCAACACTGTTTCTAGCCCTTGAGGAGCGGCTGGAGTTTAAAAGTACCTTACACTGACAAACTCTAAACAGAAAGGGAAATCCCCAAGTCTGGCCACAAGGGGTTCCCCGTGATAGCAACGAATTGCCAACAAACATTGCTAGACTAAATAAAAACAGAATTTATCAGAGGGGCGTCCCAGTTCGTTTCTCGTGACAGCAAAGCAACGCCAACAAATGTTGCTAGTCTAAAGAAAACAAACGAACAAATTTTACGTTGCGTCCGAGGTATGCATATTGGAGGCGCGAGACCCCTAGGACGGCGAGGCCGTAGGCGGTGGCCCACGTCGCCCACGCCTAATGCCGCCTCTGTATCTAGATACTAATTACAATCCCGTAAACAGATGGGATCGTCTTCAAAGGATGAACCAAGATTTCTGGAGTAAATGGTCAGTGGAATACATCGGTAGACTCCAACATAGGACCAAATGGAATCAAAGGCAGCCAAACAAAACAATCGGGAAGCTGGTTCTAGTTAAGGATGAACAACAGCCACCCTCAAGATGGGCTCTTGGTAGAGTAATCGACACACATTCTGGACCCGATGGACTAATAAGGGTTGTGACTCTAAAGAGGAAAAACGGCAGAATTAACCGCCCAATATCAAAAATATCATTGCTGCCCGTAATAGACAATGAAGGTACATCGGACCCCACTATCAATGCACCAGAAAACCTCAATGGTGATAGTGACCCAGAACAAACAGTCAAATCTATAGCAACGAATGTTACTATGATAAATCAGGAAGTATCCCATAATCAAAAACGATATAATCGAAAACGACGCATCAATTTGGGCACCAAAGAACAAGCCAACTTGAAGACTAGTCGACATGAACAAGTACCTGGAGGCTCAAGATCATCTCGATCACACAGACTAAACAGCTGGAGCTAATTAGCCATTATGGCTAATAGCACTCGCTTAAGATGTAAAGAACCCATATGAATTAACGAAATTCGACAATCACGAAGGATTGTATTTTGACGACATCTCTGAAATCCAACCTTATTCCAGTGAATGGAACCTCCTCGTGTATTATGACCTCACAATTTATTGGAAGGAATTCTATGAAATAAAAAACTCCATACTAAGACTCAGAACTCTGTGCGAAAAAGAAATACGTATCTCACGACTCTTATGTAGTGCCACAAGTGAACAACTCAATCATCAAATCTTAGTGGCGGAACATATTAATGAACTATTATATCAGCAGAATGATCATCATAAAAATTCGTAGAAGAAGAGCGCCCCTAGAATTCATCGGAACAATATCTAATAAATTATTCGGCATACTCGACCAAAAATTCGCAGATAATTATGAAAAACAAATACATGAAATAAAAAAGGATGAACATCTCGTAAGACAACTATTGAAAAATCAAACATCAATAATGGAGAATACAGTAAATGTGATTAAGAAGGATCACAATTCAGTACAAAATCAAATTAGCATGATAGAAAGTCAGATTGAAGCTATGACTGTTAAATTAAACCATTCACAGTATGAAACATTATTTAGCGAATCATTCTATTCGGCAATTTTGATTACATTGAGCATGATTTCATTTCAAAATACAAAGAAAGATAAAATCTTCCTTCATACCAGAAAACAATGTCATCTCAAGGTTTTTAAATTCAAGCACCCAATTAGCACCGAATATATCAGGTGTAGCGATTCCACAGCTGATTAAAGAGGTGAACAGCAATGACTTAGCAGAACTGAACAAGGTCATAAAATTCCAACAACAACGTATAGATAACATGCCTGACCTAGATATCCATGACCTGCATCAGTACGGCAGCATATACGGGCTTGCAATCATCATAATGGCGATTGGACTTTACCAAAAATACAACAAACAATTAACATGCTACCTAAAGCGGAAGAGTATGAAACCAATGCCAGCTCCAAGACGAGGCAACCGATGGGAAGAGCGACAGGACAGCAACGAGTTACCATCACTCAACATTGAATAGTGAGGATGTACGGAGTACATCTAAAAAAAACCACAAATTCATAAACATAAAAATAATAATTTCATTCACCTCAACTAATAACCTGAGGTGGCAGAATTCCATATGAAACTTAATTTAATTGCATGAGTGAAAATGCAATTGTCAGCATTTGATGCAATTCATTCACCTCATTGCAATAATTGTTTGCTTTTTGCTTATTTAAATTTCTTAATTTCCTTCTTCTTTTTTGTGTCATTAATTGTAATAATTCATTGTCAGCAATTTAATATTATAAATTTGCTTTAGTTTATTAATGAGGTTCAGTTAGTTATTGGACGTAAATAAATTTTGTTATTTGAACCAGTATCATTTTTCTTTATTCCTAACTAATTCAACATCTTCTAGAATCTGTTCATGGTGATGTCACGTTGTGAAATTCGATTGATGCTGATATCTACAACTTCCCTGCTAAGAAAACTTATTTAGGTGCAGCACTTGAAAACAGCAAAACCATATATCTAGCACTTCCCCACTAATAAAAGATAACAGCAAAACCAAGGCATGCTGGTAGTTCCGGCTAATCCCGCTAGGTAAACTTACTCAAGCAATGGCGAGCCCGTAGAGGATTTCTGATGAGAATTTCGTCCCCTTAGAACTAAAACCCCCACCCCACACCTTCTAGAAGCCATTGGCAAGAACAAAAATAACTTGAATTATTAGTACGCTAATATCTCGAAAACCAAAGCCCGTAGAGAATTTCTGATGAAAATTTCACTCCCCCTCCCTATCCTTATATTATAATGCCCCTCACCAACCAACGATCTAGAATCCATTTGCATGAACAAAAATTTCCTACTGTTAACTTTAATTATTACTATCATTAATTCAAAACCAAAGCCTAAATTTAGGCGATACACTTGAAAACAGCAAAAGCCTACATTTAGGTGCACCACATAGCTATCCAAGAAAACCATAGTATCGGAGCATGCTGGTAGTACCGGCTAATGCCGCTAGGGTGCAGTCAAGACCAAATGACACATCCAAGACATAATCTAGTTAAGACTCGACCCAATGGTTTTTACAAGACATAAGCCAGTCAATAGTACGTCTAAGACATAAACCAGTACATCCAAGACCAATGGTGCATCCAAGACATAAACCAGTACAGCCAAGACACAAACCCACATTTGCTACGTACTCAAACCACCTAGCAACGTTAACGCCATCTGCAGCGAAGTCCTGCGCCAGAACATACATAGAATATCTACTACTCTGCCCTTTGTCTTTTTGATTGACGGCGGTAAGAGCCCATGCGTAATCTACCGTTATAACATTATCAAGAAAATTTAGGTCACTTTCGCAGCACTCCAAAAGATCACGGCCGATTGTTAAACGACCAGCATTTTGTTCATCGGATACCACCTTCGGAACCATCTTCGCGTAGACCACAGTAAATATTAAAAATAATTAAATGATTCACTCAATGTCCAGCATACAAAGCATTAGCATCAAATACTCTTAAGATTATTTCAGTTAACTGCGGTTTTTATAATGGTTGAAAGGAGCGATTACATTTGTGATATGAATGCCTTCAGATATGGCAACAATTTTTAATTAATTTGAGCACGCCGTGTATAAGGTAACTTTCGATTGTTGAACATTGTAATAATTACTCCCTAATGTATCCAATAAAAGTACGAAATGCGTGTAATCAACAAACGAATTCTAGGAAGAACCGAAAAGTTATGGTGACAAGAGAAATCACTTTGAGAAAAATTTTCCTCGTTAAATACACTATATCAAGGATCCCAAAATAAGGTGCAGTCATTAACAGCTAAAATTCAAAATTAAAACTGCACTTTAGTGTTCGACTTGTGCAACTAAATGCAGACACTGCAGAAAACAACACATGTTCACCATTTACTGGCGCTTCGAGGGCTGACCTTTTTTCCCTTTGGGTTTTTAATCTTCTGCTAGATTTTTACCATTACGTAGAAGTTTGAGAGATTTTCACAATTAAAAGTGAAAATTTCAGAAGAGATAACTGCTTTCGTCGACGAGTTTTGGTTCCCATAGGCATGTGTCATATGTATGTTAAAACATTTTCATTGTTTATAACGAACTGAAAGATTTATGGGGTGTGATGTTTCAAAAATATAAACTTCTTTAGGCTTTGTGCAGAGGGTTAATTGAAAAATGCCATACTAAGTTAATAGGCGGTTTCCCTGAAATTTGGTGAATAAATGTGTGATGAAATGTAGATCGGAATCGAGACTCTACAAAGACGATAAAAATTATATTCGAATGTAACGTAGAGGTGGTGTATAGAATTAACTCCTTAGAAGTCACAAGAGCTAGTCTGATTTTTTCTTGTCCTTTTTACTTTTTGGGACAGCTTTAAGAGGAGTCAGTCCCAAGATTTGCAAGTTTGATACATTTTTCAATGCGAATTTCTGGCAAACTATTTTGTAGCAGAAGAATGACCTGTATCTTAAATTAAAGGTATCGAAGAGGTCTAGTAAATGACGTCGCGAAAAAAAAAATTGGAATGGAGATTTTAGCTCGGAAACTTGTAAAGAATGGTAAAAATTGAAGTTTTTTAAATCAAATTCCTGGTAGTAGGATTTCTCATTTTTTTAGATTGTGACTATTTTGAATAAAGCCTAGATCTAGCAAATACCGTCGAGTTTTATCATTTTTAGTGGCGCTTTTTTCAATTATTTGAC
Organism: Dioctria linearis; assembly: GCA_963930735.1. Taxonomy (NCBI): domain Eukaryota; kingdom Metazoa; phylum Arthropoda; class Insecta; order Diptera; family Asilidae; genus Dioctria; species Dioctria linearis. The sequence goes on along the minus strand of OZ005742.1, from coordinate 214,236,005 downwards.
TCTAATAGTACTTGTTTTTCTCCCGATATTTTACCGACGAGAAATTGCAATATTTCGTTGAAAATTGTTGAAATACATAGCAAAATAGTATATTTAGCAATTATGTGCAAAAAATTTAGGAGAGGTAATTCTCGTTAAAAATTTTCATTTTCTTTGAACTGTAAATTTTATTTTTCGTCCTAAATTGTCCTTTCTGGGTTTCTGTCTTTTACGCTAGATGTCTATGATGTGATTTGTGGTCTTGGTCTAGGCTAATTATATATGAATTTTCTAATTTTCAGGACACAAACCTACGTATAGTAAATTTTATTGCCTGCAGGTTCGCCTTATCTAAATTGAAACTTTTTCTGAGTACTGACTTCCCTTAAGTAGTGTTATTACTTGCTTGCATTAAGTTAGCGTATTTTTTTGGTAGGTTAAGCGATATTTATGTATGTTATCTACAGTTCGATGTATTTCGCGCTTTCTGTTTATTTAATGTTAGTTCATAAACATAAGTAATTGTTATCTAGTTCCCGTACTTATTTTTAATGGTTTGCTTGAAAATCCTGGAGAGAACAAGCCAACTGGTAAAGCTAGGTACCAGAGATTAAGGACAAAATTATATGAAACGTTAAGGCTTCATTCATACCAGACGTTTTAATCATGCTTAAATGATTTATCGAAGCTGCTGATTAAATCATGTGCTTTACCGATGTGAATGCAAAGAGGGATGTGCGAAGAAATCTATGTGGCGTTCTGATTGAATCAAGACTGACGTGTGATTAAAACGCCCGGTATGAATGCAGTCCAAGAGTTGAAATGAGTTTTAACTGTTCATTTATATTTGCTTATGAAACACTCACATGAGCTTTAAAACTCTAGTTTGATATTGAAGTGTAGAATTAGTAGACAAACGAACAGAACCACTAACTTTATACCAGTGGCATTAATTTTCACCACATTATATTGCTTGTACGCTCTGACTACGGGCAGTACATTTTATGGTCCTTCGCAGCCAAATTTAAAGTCTAGTGGTGTATATTCTCAGTCCTTCAATCATGGCTGCACTTCAAAAACTTTTCGCCAATCAAGTCATCTCTGCACAAATATTCGAAAAATCGTTCAATAACTACAACAAAACTGATGTACAAAAACGAACAAAAGGGCTTCTTTCTGAGCGATTGAACGCCTTAGCCGAAATTTGGTCAGACTTTAAGACTGCTCATTATTCAGTTTTCCAAGCTACGCAAGCTTTGGATGATAGTGAACTACAGATATACAATTATTTTACAGACGATCTATTCTCAAGCGTGGAAAATAAATACTACACGTTTCGAGGTATTCTTAGAGATGCATTGGATGCATTCGATACAAAAGAACCAACACCAAAATCAGAGAATGAATCTTCTTCCTTTCGGAGATTGCCTAGCATCACAATACCAAAATTCTCTGGGTCATACGAGTCATGGAGGTCATTTCATGTTCTATTCCATTCCTTGGTTCATACAAATTCTGTGCAATCACCAGTGCAGAAATTTAAATTACTTGAAATCAAATGTTTCTGGACAAGCAGAACACTTATTGCGTTAACTTTCTATGACCAACTCGAGTTACGACAGCGCATGAAAGATATTGCTTATTAGGTATGAAAACAAGCGAGTGTTAATTAATGCTCAGCTAAAAATTCTATTCAAGTTACCTAAAGCAACACAAGAGTCAGCCAGGCCAATAAAAAACGGTGCTGGACAAATTTTCCGAATGTATCTACGAACTCGCAGCATTAGAAGTCCCCACTAAACATTGGAATACAATATTGATTTATATGCCAGTGCAACGCTTGCCAGTAGAGACTCATCGCTTATGGGAACAAGAGGTAAACAGTGCAGATGGACTGCCCACCCTTGAATCTTGAAGACGTTTCTTGAGACAAGATTTAGATCTCGCGAAGCAATCTCAGACGCAAAACCAAATTCAGCCAATAAATCAGCTCAAATACCAAGAGCATCAACTCACTTTACATCATCTGGCGACAGATGCATAATGTGCAAAGACCAACCTCGAATATTCAAATGTTCGAAATTTATTAAAAAAGACGGAGATTCAAGATTCAAAATTGTCACGTCAAACAAATTGTGCATTAACTGCCTTTCAACAGGTCACAACTCGAAATTTTGCTCAAGCAAATTCACGTGCCAGCGATGTGGAAGGAAGCATCATTACTTACTCCATACGCAACTCCACAGGGTTTGATCAAAGCATCAGAAAACCCAGATATCCAAACTCAACCTTCATCTTCCACATCCAATCTTCACACGAACTACACAAGCCTTGTTTGCCACATCATTGTTGAAAGTTGCGTCAAAAAAGGGTACCATGTTTACCCCACGAGCCTTTTTCATAACACAAGCCGCCGCACGCAAGCTGCAATTGGACATTGTGAATACTTCGACACAAATCACTGGCTTAGGACAGTCAGAAGCTGCGTTTGTTAAAAAACAAGCATCAATTACCATACACCCGTATTCAACATCGAATAAAGCAACCACAATTAATGCCCTTATCGTGAATACTATCACAGATATATTACCTCCGTCGACCATTCCAAACAAGGAATGGAGTCATATACGTGATCTGCAACTCGCCGATCCATACTTTTTCAAGCCAGGAAAAATCGACCTGCTCTTAGGAGCGGATGTGTACGGAGAAATCCTCTTAGAAGGATTACGAAAAGGTCCTCCAGGAACACCAATCGCGCAAAATAGCACGCTCGTTTGGACCCTTTTCGGAAGTCCAAAAAACACTTCCACAATCACCACAGCGTCTACTTTAACAGCAAACGCTCACTACGAGGATACGTCTTCAGTGGATAAACTACAACGACGGTTTCGAGAGACCGAAAAGGCTACTCCAGGAAGACAACTGTATAAAGAAGATCGAGATTGTGAAGATTATCACCAAAAAACTAATTACCGAAACGCCAACGGCCAATATCAAACTTATTTTCCCTTTATAAAAGATAGTCCCACCTTAGGCCAACCTTGCGGCATGACTTCACATCGAGTCTACAATCAAGAGCACCCAATAATCTTGCCGAAACAAAGTAACTTGACAACTAGTTCACATAAAAACAGTACATGGAGGTCTACAATTGGTTCTGTCCAAATAAGACATAAATTAGTACACCACAAGAGACGAAAAATGGTAAATTATGCTTCGCATCAATCTACTATGGGATTTAAATAACCCATTTCAAGCAAAAACCAACGATGGAGTTGCAAAAACGCGAACATAAATGTCCATACGTATTTCTTGTAGCATGGCAGTGTAAGATTGAAGCACTAAATTACAGCCCTTCAATACGTTGACACCATTCAGCACAATAAAGTGCATTTAAAAGGAAAAAAAAATGTTTTTTCTTCCTCCCTTTCATCTTTCTGAAATAAGACAAATATTATTTTTTTGTTTCCGTGGGAAAATTTCAATAAAAGTCATATTCCCCAAAAATCGAAAGTGCATTGCTAATAATTGCATATATGTACCCACGCACACGACTTTTAGCACTAAAATTTCAGCAGCCAGCACCTGATTTCAAAGCCCTGACTGTTGTAGGCAATGATTTCAAAGAAATCAAGCTTTCGGACTACAAGGGCAAATATTTATATCTAACCTTTTATCCTTTAACTTTCACTTTTGTATGTCCAACTGTAATCATAACATTCAGCGACAGAATCAAAGCTCTTAAACACAGAAGTAGTACAAGTATCTGTTGATTCTCACTTCACTCATCTCGGATCGAAAAATATAGATAGAAAAAACGATGAACTTGGCAACCTGGGATATCCACTGTTATCAGATATAACAAAAGGGATCGCAAAAAATTATGGTGTCTTGTTGGAAAATGAAGGAACTGGGTTGCTCGGAAGCTTCATAATTAATCCAAATGGAGTTCTTCGACAATATGCAATTAATGATCTGCTCGTTGGCAGATCTGTAGATGAAACTCATCGACTTATTAAAGCATTCCAACTTGTTGAAAGCCACGGTGAAGTATGTTCAGCTAATTGGAATCCGGAACTTATCCAGATACAATTAAGTCACATGTTAATGAATTTGAGTGTTGAAAATATACAATATTTTATAAAAAATACATGAAAGTGATCTAATATTTGAAAAGAAAAGGGGGAACGAAATCAAAGTCCTCAATGCATATCCAATGTTTTATTATTAGTGTGTAACACAAACATTCACCAAATCGGTTCGAATATATTTTTGTTTTTACAGACTAAACATTCTGAAAACAAAGCATAAAAGTTTTAGCAAAATTAATCTAATGTGAGCACTTTTAATAAATACAAAAAAAAAAAAAAAAATTGGTACATAAACCAACAAAGCAGTGTATTTGTCATTTACATAACATCCCAGCAAACAATTTGGCGAGATTTTGCCAAAAGTAAGGAATGAGCAATAGTTGTAAAACAGTGACAGTATTATGGCAATAAAGTGTATATATGATTCCCTCTCTTTCAACTATTGCCTATTTCTCGCCTTTAGCAAGCCTCGTGAAAATCAATTCAAAAAATGGAAAGAACGAAGGAAACATAAGCTTTATGCAAGTTTTTTTTTCTGTTTGTTTATTTTATGTCCAAAAACACAATCGTAATGAAAAGAAGAAAAATAATTATAAGATATTGTGGAAAAGATTGCCCTTATGAATTAAAAATGTCAATCCAGACATATTAAAAATAAGTTTAAATTGGTAAATTAAAAGTAATTTACTCAACCCTCGCATTTGGCAAGTATATAAAATATATATACTTGCTTTTGGTAAGGAATATGCGAATTACTTATAAATTACCTTTTTTAGCTTACTTTTGTATGTCCGTTTAGTCCGCCGCCTAAATTACAAACGAGCATTTGGCAATATCGTTTTCGAGGGTTTATTTTTGCCCATGGCAAGTTACTTTCGAGTTATTTTTGATTCAATTTGTTTACTGGGATATTGCACAAATACAATACAAAGGTATGGCCTTATCGAGCAGATCAAATTAAATCATTATCATCATTACAAGTACCATCGAACGGGAATTTCTTCTCTACGTGATAGAGAAAGCATTTTCGCCAATATACAGAATTCAATTTAAAACAGCAGCATGGGTTGATTTAAACTTCTTGTTACTATGCATATTTGTTCGTTACTATGCATATTTTATCTCTAGTACCGTAACATTACAGATGCACGGCCAGTTCTTGTGATCATGCGCCTCTGCTACTCCATCATTGTTGTAGGGTGCAAGCAAGGCTATATAAACAGCAATTTAACTTGACTCGATCTCTTTTTCAGTTTGGCAGTGCACTGATTAACTTAATAATTAAAAAACTTATCACAAAAGAGTTGCAAAACGCCTTTTTAAATCCACAAAAAAAATTTTTTAATTCATCGAATCAACTTTAACATTAATTAATTATGAAATATAAATATTTTAAACGACCGCCGTTTCGGACAGTGCGTCCATCTTCAGGTTTTATTAACAACTAAACTAAAATACTTAAGTCTGGAGGTACATGTTACACATTAAAAAATATACATAATGCTTCAAATACAGATATAATATGGACAAATTATACTAACAGATATGAGCAATAGAAGGTAGGTGAGAAACATTACATTATACATTCAACTGCAAATTTAGTGATGGTCTAACAAAGAGCGACTAGATAAACTTGATTTTATTACGGCTTCCTCTGTATTCATTAGTGGTTTGTCAGTAGTGGCTATAAACAAAGATTCATAAGCGTCCAGTTTGAATTTTTGACGTACTATTTTAACGATCTCGGGATCTGGCGAGAGTTTGTGACCGGTGATATCCATATGCAGAGCTACACTTGAATCACTGGTTATGATAAAAAGGAGGTCAAGGATCCGTAACACCTATAAGAGAAGGGGTAAAGAATTCCAGTGCCATAGAGGGACCAACGATTTGGCGACAATAGCCATGTTTCAGATCTACTTAAAAAAATAAGATGTGGGGACCAAGAAGCACCCCCCCCCCCCTCCATCAGATTTATTTAATTCTGAAGTCCCTGATTACCTAATTATAACGCTGATGCATATGACTCGGTAAACCCCTTTATTTGTGAACCACAATATTTTGTAGCTTTTAGCACTTCAGCTAATGTAAATTGAATCGTTTATTGAAAAGTTTTGTTTCCCTATTTTATTTATATACAATTACAAATTACAGCAACACTGACCAAAAATTTTGTTTTAACAATAATATTATTTTCAAAGCAATTGTATTATTTACTATAGAGGCTTTAGATTTTTTGTTTTGTTGAAGTAATATGTTTATCTCTTCATGTGCCAAAAATTGCGGTGGTGCTTGGTTTCAGTGGAGTTATAAATTTTTAAGGTCACCATATACCTAAAGTAACGCAGTATGGGAGCACTACACTTAAGGGAATGTAGCAGTTTTTCCTACCGGACACAAACAGTATGTTTTTATATCCTAGATGATGAAATCATGGCGTATACTAAGTTAGTCCTTCCGTTTGATAACCATAGAAATGATGATGGTAGAGCAAAATTGATTGGACACCCAAGCAAAATATTAAAACATATTTTGATTTTTGAATGTCCGTCTGTCTGTTTTGCAGACGGTGTTTTTTAAAAAGTTCGAATATGGGTCAAGTCGAGTAACTTTTTGATAGGGTTACCATACAAAAATTTCGATTCTCACCATATATTTGCACACTGCTTGAGAGCTCATCAATGTAAAAAGCTGAAATTTTGTATACGAAGTTTTTATAAAAATAGTAATTACAATATCAAATATCGACTAAATCGGGCAAAGGTGAACCTTTTTAGTAAAAGGTGCGATAAACCACTTCAAAAATCAAATTTGCACGGAACCAAAAATAATTGTACTTTCATTATGACAAAATTCGACAATTTAATCAATAATAAAAAAATATACGTGTAATCATTATTTTTAATTTTTAAATCAATAAAAATCAGCTAATCTGACTTTTATTCATTTCATTCAAGAATAAAACTGACGCTCAAGTTTTTCATCTTAAAATCATCATTAATCATCGCACTAGACATTTATTTTTTTCACGCAAAAATAAAACTCATGTCTGATTGTTCTGGTCTGAAATCTGAAGTAATCATTAACGGTGGTTCTATTATTAACAATAAAGCTCAAAAATATTGTAGGTCCTATTTTCGCTACTATCTTAATAGATAATAAAAATGATCTACTACCCAAAGGAACAAAAGATCAAATATGGTGGCGATGTCGACAAGATCCTAGAGGTCTAGTCGCCCCTACTCATAACATCTTAACATCTACTAACCAAAGTTTTCGAAACACCAAATTTTGTAATAATGAATTTGTAACTGTTTTTATCTCTCTACGTAGATGCGTTCCCAGGTACTGTGCAAAAATATGGTGAAAAGCAAGAGTTTTGCATAACAACCTTATTGTGCAAAATTTTTGCTCTCTAAGTAAACGCGCTCTTGAACTATCGAGAGGACACACAGACAAAAAACAAACAAACCACAAGGCAGAAAAGAATGAATATTCGGATTCGATGCAGGACCTCTCAAGATAATTTGAAATAAACCATCGTCACGTACAACGCTTCCACGAAGACTTATTATACCCTAGATGAAATCCATTCCATTTGTAACGAACAAAAAAAATTGTAGTAGAGCAAAATAGATTGAACACCCACGCATAATATTAAAAATGAGAACCCGAGACCGCATGTACTTAGAGAGCTGAAATTTTGTACAAGGACTTAAAAAAATTAAAATTAAGTTCGAAAATGAGACTAATTGAGCAACTCCTTCATGGGGTTGCCTTAAAAAATTTTGTTTTGATTGATATAGAGAGCTGAAATTTAGTGCATGGTGCTTTAATAGTAATAGCAAAAAATATTCCAAAATTGAATAATTCGGGCAACCCCTTCTTAGTGTTGCCATATAAAAATTTAGATTTTTACGGACACTGTGAAAATGATCAGTCCTAGACATTTTTACTGTACTCAAAACTCCTTCAGAATATGAAATCCTATAAAATTGGTTATAATCATTTTTTTGTCCGACGAACTATTATAGAAATACATGCGAAAAACCACTTCAAAAATCAAAATTGCACAAATGGGTGACTATACGAATTTCATACGCGCATACGGCTTAAACAAATTCTAGCTTTTTTACTTGTTTACTTGTGTTGTAGATAAACTGATTAAAAAGCGCTGATTGGGATGAATGAATTTCGTATAAAATTGAACATATTCTTTATTTAACCAGAAAGTTTTTATTAAATACTTTCGTGGTCTAATTTATTACACCCAATTTTTAATATAAAATCAAAATTGTAAGAAGGCGTCTTGACAGTTGGTGAGTTGTACAGGTAACTAGATTGTAAGCATAGCATGCTGATTTACACTTCTGATTTGGTTACCAAACAACTTGTTTAACTTTTATTTTCATCTAGGGCGTAATATTATTGGTCTTAGACCATTTATAACTTTCTCACTTGTTTTCATTTATTTGCCTTTCCGATATTTCCCAATTGGAACGAAAAACTAGCCCTTCTGAGAGATGCATTATTTAGCTGCTACCCCAGACATCATTCGAAAAGTCTTTAGAAGAATGTTCACTGATCTATCCTAAAAAGTAAGTAAAGGCGCCAGTACGTAAGTAACTCAAGGGCTTCTATAGCCATCACTTGGAAGCTCCATAGAAGATATTTAATGAGCTCCAGCAGAAGTACAACAAGGGGTGATTTCAATTTTCCACGAATCTAAACTGTGGATTTTTCCAATGCTGTGGAAATAACGCATTTCTCATTTTAATGTGAAGTTTAGAGTGCTTAGAAGTGTGATAAAAAGTTATCTCAGCTACTTGCCTTATAGTCATGCTTGCAATGACTCCCTGTTTGACGATTAGCTGTGGCTGGCTTTATGGTTGGATGTACGTAATTGTGCAATCACACGCACTTGGGAAAAAAACGAAATTAAAACATCCATGAACTCATGAAAGATTTTGCCCAAAAATTGTTGCACTCATTTCAAACGACAGCATACGAAATCAAATAGCAAATTTATTAAATTCATTAAATATCCCTGAAGAACCAATTTAGAAAAACAGGATTACCATTCAGACGGGAAGAAAACTAGAAAGTTGTATTTGCCTAATAAAGCCATTCCGATGACACCAAAATCTTTAGACGAGTTTTGGTTTTTTAAGTTCAGACCGAAGCAAAACAATATACAACCTTCACATGAAGTGGGTGGATGATGATGCAAAGAGATTTTTCTGAACAAATAGTACCTATGTATATGCAGAAGAAAAAAAATCCGAAAAAAGGGTTCAATTGGAAAATTGAAGTGACAGTTAATATCAGTGTGGCTAACGGATTTTCAGAATGTGCATCCAGTCCGTATTGGTTAGAATAGTTTTACTGAAATGGTTTTGTTTCGAAACGTGAACGTCTGCGAAAAGTTAATTTTTACCATTTAATTCCATATTTGCTTACAATGACGACTGCAAATGATATCTATTTCCACAGTCCCCCACAAAGGAAAGTGGAAGTGGTGCAAGAGCTTATTTGATCGTTAAATTGGCTTTCGCATTCAAAATATTGTTACGAGAGTGGATTTTGTTCGTTATGCATAACACAATATTTCAAATATCAATATCAAGTCCTTTTTATTTTCTACGGTATAATTTTATAAAATTCACAAACCATTATCAATCAACTCTACTTTAATTATCACTAGTAATGTACTTGAACTTATTGCAATTTAATCCTCTCTTCTATTTATTAACTTATATTCACTGCACTGTCAAAGATACGACTGCCTCTTGGCGGTAAATATACTGTACGAATTCCCCGAGAATTCCATTCTAGAAACATTGGTTCTCCAAACCTAAAGCTGTTTATGTCCGGACTTTATAGTTGTCCATTGTCCAAGTAATACGATTGTGTTGTCCAAAAGTTGGTTATATCCGTACTTAAGTAGTCATGTTACGCGATGTATCCATATCCAATAGATGTCGGTTTTCAGATGGCACGTAGCAATACTGTGAAATTAGATAGTTTTGCTTTCGATACTAATACTGTTTGCACACAAGACGACAGAACCTCTGCCACTCTACTACAATTTCTATATTGCCATTCGGGTGAGGTTGCCACCACATGTGCAATCAGCTGATTTGTTTCTACATACATATATTATACCATAGATGGCGTAAGAACCAGATGTCGCATAGAGTACCAGAGAAAAGTATAGAGATTTTAAATCGCTAGTCCATTCCGGAATAGACCACAACATGTTTCAGAGGTGCTGAGAAGAAATGTTCCTTTTTACAGCAGTTTTGTACACATTTGGACGACTCCCTGAACATGATAAATGCGGGAAAATACGAATCACTCGACGTATCTATCATCATTTCTCTTTTCATGTTGCTGTACTTATCAAACAAAATGAATAATGCACAGCACAACATATTCGATGCGGTGGTTGTGGCGTAAACGCACTCACAGCGATCTTCATTCAACAGATGCTAGCATCGGTCGCTGTGGTGACTGGAGATGAGCGTAATCTACGAATAGAGAAGTGAAGGAAGGGAACCACAAAGTTTGTGTACGTGAATGAAGCATTTAATTTTGTGCAAATACATATAAGCCGTCGGTAAAGGCAGGGCCATAGCCAAGTTAATAACATACAGAGCAGTGCATCGCTTCAATACAAAATTAACAATGCCTCGACATGATGTAGGGAAGGCTGTAATTTTTTCTTAGCAATTTACTTAAATATTTTTGCTTATTCCTTGGCTACCCTTCTACGCTCATAGCAGTTTTTGTCGCCCTCTAAAAGTGCGTATAAATTCTAGAGAAAACTTCCATTAAATTTCTAAGAAAAACTTGCGGCCTTCCCTGATGGAAGGCATCATTGATTTTATATTAGAGCTCTCGGCGTCGGCCAATGCACGAAAATTCGAAGGAAGAAATTTCCAGTAAATTTCTAAGAATAAATTGTGGCCTTCCCTTCATCGGGTCGTGGCAATGGAGATTTTGTATGGAGCGATGCATTGCCGACTGACCCTTTGGGCACGTCATCAAGTGCCAAGTCGAGACATCGTTAAATTTATATTCTAGAAAAGCGTTACTTATTTTTGTTCTACGTGTCTAGACTTCGTGTCTTATTAGCTTGCCAAAGACAGGGCGAATTGTAAATTTCTAGGAAAATTGTTAAGTTCGATAGAAGAATATTTAGTTAGTGCAAAGCCGTCATGCAATACCATTCCAAAAGATTACTCTCAGGGCCAAATGAATTTAATAAAGTTGTTTCTTTTAAATCAAATCAAATCCTAATAACTACAGCAAAAAAGAAGTATTTCCAAAAACGAGACAAGAAAGAAGTAACGCTTACGTCCCTCCTACCGCATCGAATATGTTGTGCTGTCCATCCTTCCTTAACTTTAATCAGTACATCGACATGAAAATTGATGAGAGTTACGTCTAGTAATTCATATTTTCCCCCATATACCATGTTGGGGAAGTCGACCAAAGGTATACAAAACTGCTGTCAAAGCAACATTTGTTCTCGGTGCCTCAGAAACATGTTGTGGTCTGTTCCGGAATGGACCAGCCATTTAAAATCTGTATACTTTTCTAGGGTATGCTATGCGACATCTAGTTCTTATACCATCTGTCTAATCATTACCACTTCTCAACTACACACAATCGAACTTTTTAACAACTTTGTACTTAGAAATTTATGTCAATAATGTACTTCAATACAAACAAATTAGACTCAAATCACACAAGCATAAGGAACCTGTATATGTAAACTTGTTTTTTCTCTCTCTTCTTTTGGTATGTTAAAGTCATAGATTGAAGAAACTCACTCGTTGTTAATCTCTTAAACAAGCCGCATTGTACCTCAAGTATATTTAATTAAACTCGTTGTTGAAAGGCTTAATTTTATAATCAAGAATAATTAAATAAATAGTTCTTTTGGAAAAAGAAGCATTTATTCAATTTGGACCCAGGAATAAGTGCCTTCAGTTGCAAAAATTGCACAAAGGGCAAAAACTCTTGCTCTAATCATTTTGGCGACCGTAACAGGACACCGAGGGAATTAAGGATTTGGGAATATAATTAGGTACGCGACCAAAGAAATTCGTTCTTGGTGAATAGCATTGGATTGGAGGATTTGAAGCCGCTTTTGGACAGCGAATATAATTTAGCAAGTTACAAAAAAACTTTATGAGGGAATTGACCAATTCTGGCGAAAAATTCATAGCTGCTTCAAACCGGAAACCGTAAGTTCGTAATATAACTCATCTTGATCTGTATTATACAAAGACAGGTCATGACATCACACCTCATACATACATTTTATTTTTAGGCATGTCATTGCTAGAGTATTAAGAACTGAATTATAAAAGTACGCAACAACGTTAAATTAAAAGAACGATAAACAAATAAGATGTAATTGAATTGATTACCTTCTAATAAAAGCGCCAAGTGAACATTTAAAGAACATTTGATGATAAGATTCCCATTGAATCTAGGAAGAATTTGAATTGGAATTTCAATTAACCATTTTAAATTTATTCGAGTTATCATATCATATTATCAATTATAAATTTAATCAGATCAGATACTTTGAATCGAAAACAAATAAATAAGTAAATAATAATTGTTGTCTACGTTCTTATAAGATCGTTTCGAGTCAATAACCTCTTCAGTTATGTCACCCAAAAAACTATCTCGAGGTCAGCATTCTGCTGAGCGCACTAGAAAGAATTCGGATAGTGCAACCGTTACATCAGCACAGACTCGAGCTAAATCAGCATTAAGGGAGCCGATCGTTAGCAATGAATCTAGTGATGCTAAATTAAATCTGCCTAACATCAGTGAAGTCAATCTCATCACAAAGCTTACATCTTTGCTTGACAGAAAATTGCAGCAACTTGAAAATCGTTTATCTTCACAAATGCAAGATTTATTCTCTAACCTTGAACTGCAAGTAAACACATTAGTTGCGAAGTGCTCCAGTTTAGAAAGTAGGTGTAACCAACTTGAACGGGATAATGATGATCTTCGTCGTATACAACGTCTCAATGATATGGTGGTGACAGGCATACCTAACTCTAAGGAAATTAAACCGTCTGAAATCCTAAATAAAATGTGTGCTAAAATTGGCCACACTGTATCATCATATACTGAGGTTTTTCGTCCAAATAATAATCTCGATCATAAAAGGGCAACATCATTAATCGTTAAATTCCCTACCGCTCGTGAACGTCGTTCATTCATGGAGAAATTCAGTAGTCATGGTGGTTTGAAGCTGAATTCCATCGATAGCGGTTTCACTACAGATAGTCGGATCTATTGTTTCGAGAGTTTATCGCCTAAAAACAACAAAATTCAGCAATCGGCTCTAAATCTGCGTCGTCAGGGCAAACTGCTTTCTGTACACGCTAGGAATGGTTTTGTGTACATTAAATCAGATGAATCTAGTCCCGCTCTTAAATTAACCTATTTGGAACAGCTGAGTGAAATTATTTCAAATTAACGTCATCAGGGCTTGCTGTTATCATTGATGTATACACAACGACATTACTCTACGATTTATTTTGATTTTAGTTTTGTTGATGTTTGTTTTTCATTTCTTTTTTTCTTAACTGGACTAAATTATCTATTGAGCTTCTATGTTAATTTAACTTTTCTTTTTGATTTTTTAGTTTTTAGTATCTTTAAATCTTTTATTTTCAGCCCGGTTGTCAAACGCATACTAGCTACCTCTTTATCTTTATTCTGTCTGGAGTTGACTTATTCATGCATGTTACTTCTTTTGAGAATTCTATTTCTGGTTTATCTCTGTGGATCCTCGTCTGAGTTCATAAGTTCACTTAAAATATCAATAATATGACAAGTTTGGACAGTGTTAGAGCGATGCTTAACTTATTTTCCTCCAGATCGAATGGTTTGAACATTTGTCATCTAAATGCGCGCAGTGTAAGAGCTAAGATGTTTGAAATGCATCAAATATTTCACGACACAAAATTGCACGCTCTATTAGTTTCTGAAAGTTGGCTAAACGAGCATATTCCTTCCAGTATGGTAAACATCCCAGGATTCAAACTTTATCGTAACGATCGAAAAGATCGTGTTGGGGGCGGTGTGGCGGTATACGTAAAGGATGAGCTTAAATCTAGAGTTATAAAACACTCTAGCATTAACGAAATTGAATTTATTTGTGTGGAAGTTGGCTGCGGCTCAGACAAGTTACTATTGGCTTGTATCTACTGTCCTCCTAACAAATTCTGCCCCGAGAATACTATTGAACTCGAAGAGATATTCACCCAAATCTCCCATCAGTATTCTAACGTAATCTTGGGTGGAGATTTTAATGTAAATATACTACGTAGAGATCAAAACGTGGACTCATTTTTACACCTTTTTGAGTCACTCCATCTTAACTTGGTAAATTCTACTGAGGCTACCTATTTTAACTGCAACAATCCCTCACTCTTGGATATGTTCTTCAGCTCTGACGTAAACAAAGTCTTAATCTTCAATCAACTAAGTCCGCTTAGTATTTTCGATCATGACTTCATTTTCCTATCCTACGAGTTCCATTTCACTATTCAGCCCAGAATTCTAAAGTCTCGCAACTATAATAGAATTAATGTTGAGAGTTTACTCGAAGAGGCATCAGTGCTTCACTGGGAGGTTATTAAAAATTATGTCTCTGTAGATGATCAATTAGAAATATTTTATACATTGGTTAATTATTTACATGATAAATTCGCGCCTGAGCGGACCAAGCGCATAAAAGATCTCGGATGTCCGTGGTATTCTCCTGAAATTGAGATCATGATTGCTGAAAGAGAATATCTTTTCCGTCGTTACAAGTTGTTCAAAACTTCTCAGAGTCGTGCTGCGTATAAATCCGTAAGAAACCTAGTAAATGAGAAAATCAGAAGTGCTAAAAGGGCTTATTTTAGCAGAATACTCGACCCTTCTCTAACACCAAAGAAACTATGGTCTAACCTGCGTAAATGGGGTATTCATGGTAGCGATAAATCAACGTGTTGCATAGATCCAAACGCTCTTAATAATTTTTTCACAACGTCTACGCTCGCTCCTCCAATAGTTGATCATGAAGCTCCTTTAAACTTTGCAGAACAACCAGTAAACTTCAGCTTCCGATGTGTAACAGTTTCTGAGATGTTAGAGGCCATTGATGGTATCAAATCTGATGCCACTGGTGATGATAGTATCCCACCTAGATTTATTAAGCTTCTCCTTCCAGTTATATGTAGCTCTCTGCTATACATATTCAATTCTTGCCTCACGTACTCTCAATTTCCTCGTAAGTGGAAAAATTCTGTAGTATTACCACTGGCAAAGAACTCTGCTCCTAACGGTCCGAGCGACTTTCGACCTATAAGTATACTATGCTTCCTAGGGAAAGTATTGGAGAGGTTAATGGCCACACAAATAATTAATTTTATCGATCGGAATGACATGCTCTTCAGATGGCAGTCTGGTTTCCGCCCTGGGCATAGCTGCGAGACTGCTTTACTGAAAGTCACTACAGATATTCGAGGGGTGCTAGACAATAATCATCTATCTATTTTAGTTCTGCTTGATTTTACTAAAGCCTTCGATAGTGTTGACCACACACTTCTTCTACACAAGTTGCATGATAAATTCTTTTTCTCCCGAACTGCAATTAGAATGATCAGCGAATTTTTATCCAATCGCTTCCAACAAGTCCTAGTTGATGGAGTTAAATCTAACTTCCTTCCCATCGATTCTGGAGTTCTACAAGGATCCATTATAGGTCCTCTACTCTTTACATTATTTATAAATGATCTTCCGCATGTGGTAATGGATGCGAATTTGCATATATATGCTGATGACATGCAGCTCTATCTATCTAGACCTATTGGATTGCAGGAGGACTGTGTTGCTCGCATTAATGGCGATCTAAGTCGAATATCCGCTTGGGCTGGATCTAATCGACTCTTGCTCAATCCGAAGAAGTCGACCTGCATAGCCTTCTATAGTGGGGTACTAGAGTCGGAGTTATTGCCTCCCATTCTGCTGAATAATGAGATAATACCTTTCTCCGAAAAGGTTACTAGCCTTGGAGTTGCCCTTAACAGCAAACTAACCTGCTGCGCTCAAGTTTGTAGTATAGTCCGAAAAGTCTATGGTGGCCTCCGCAGGTTATGGCTCTCAGGGAGGTTATTGTCAGTTGGTCTGCGAATCAAACTGGTCAAAGCTCTGCTTGTCCCTCATTTTGTTTACTGCAGCACTATCTTCTCTTCCCTCGATGCAGCCTGTAATCGTAAGCTTAATGTAGCATTCAACGATTGTGTGCGTTTTGTTTATGGACTACGTCGCTTTGATCATGTCTCACAATATATTCCCTCAGTTCTAGGGTGTTCGTTGAATGCTTACCGTGATGTCACTGCCCTAAGTTTCTTACATCGTCTAATAAACACACGTTCACCATTGTACTTATTCGAACACCTGGGTTTCTTGCAATCGCACCGACACTTCAGCCTACTTATACCCCGATTCCGCACACTAGTTGGGCAACGCTCTTACTTTGTCCATATTGCACGTAAATGGAACTTTCTTCCCAATGATGTTAGAACGATTGGCTCGACGAGGATTTTCAGAGAAAAATTAATTCAATATTTAATATCCACTGAAGTGGTTTGAGGTCGCAAATGCATGAGCTGGGTCCGCTCCTAAAACAACTCTAGGTTGATCTTCATCTTTCTATTCTTTTTCTTTTCTTTTTCTTATTCTTCATCTTTATATTAGTTTGATAATTGTAAGCACATAGTTGTAAGATTTTTTTCATTTCTTTTTTATTTAATTCTCTCCATTTCATATCTCGTATACATAATCAAAAGATATCATCTTGTTGTATACATTAAATAAATTATTGAATTGAATTGAATTGAATCGTCTATTGGATATTGGTTCAACATTGGTGTGATAAATTACCCACTAAATTTATGACAAATTGAAATTTAATTGTGAGGGGAATTTATTTTGATCATTCTCCTAGTGTATAGAAACTATTTAGGATAATTTGCTACACTGAATTATTAGATTCAGAGCTTACAAGTACAGTGTCAAGTCTACATAGTGTCAAGGTGCTTGCAGTTTAGTTGAGTTAATTAGTTCGAAATAAATGCTTCACAAACCTTCCGGAATGACAGATCCAAAGAGTTCAGAGCAAGTACGTGACACAGAGAATGTAAAGAAGTTGCTTAATGACTTGAAGACTCAACGTGCAAATACGAAGTGTTGTATAAGCAGAATTAAGTACGTTAGTACTAGTAAGGCAGATACGTTCAGTGCTACAGAGCTTGAATGTAGGTTGGGCATCCTAGAGTCCTATTGGAAACTAATTTTATCGCATCAAACTTCTATAGAAAGGACCAGCCCGACTGATTCGTCTAATATGGTAGCTCGAGGGGAACTGGAAGATCTTTATTGTGAGGTTAAAGCAAAAATTTTATCGTTGTTGCCCAATAACAGCAGGGTAAGCGCGAGTGATGGTAATTTGTCTTTTATTATTCGGGACTGTCCTAAGTATAATTTGTCACCATTAAAACTGCCCCAGTTTTCGGGAAAATACTCCGATTATCCGAATTTCATTGCCACATTCAATAAACTCGTTCATGACGACAATGAAGGATCAGCAACAGAAAAGTACGCTCTACTACGAAACTGTTTATCTGGCTAGGAAGTCCTGCACAGACATACGTTCAGGCATTAGAAAAGTTAAAGGAAAGGTACGATAACAAGTGCTTAATCTTCCAAGAACATATTTCAGAGTTGTTTGATATTACAAGAGTAGCCAAGTGTTCAGCAACTCAATTGCGTAGTTTAGTTGATAATGTCAGTGCTCATGTTAGTGCTCTGCGGATTTTAGGTAATGACACAGAAATAGCAAACTCCCTGATCATCCAACTGAATAACACAAAGCTGGATACTGAGTCTCAAGCCAAATGGGATGAAGCAATCGACTATCAAAAACTTCCAACATGTGTTGAATGCAAGTGTTTATTATCTAGACGATGCCAATTCCTAGAAGCTAAAGATAAGAAACCACAACCTCACATGATTGGTCAAATAGTTCAAACAAGAATACTCGTTACAAATATTATTCGTTGCAATCAAATCGAGCTTCCACCTCGTTGAAGGTTTCAAAAATCACTTGTGAAATATGCTCAGACTCTAATCATAGGATCGCAAGTTGTTCAAAGTTCTCCAATTTACCAGTTACTGAGAGATTTGAACAAACTAAAAGATTATCGTTGTACATTAACTGTTTAAAAAGAGGATATTCAGTTAAAAATTGTCGCGCTTCCATCTGTAGATTTTGTAGCAGGCCACATAACCGCAAAGTTTGTGTACGTGAATGAAGCATTTTAATTTTGTGCAAATACATATAAGCCGTCGGTAAAGGCAGGGCCATAGCCAAGTTAATAACATACAGAGCAGTGCATCGCTTCAATACAAAATTAACAATGCCTCGACCTGATGTAGGGAAGGCTGTAATTTTTTCTTAGCAATTTACTTAAATATTTTTGCTTATTGCTTGGCTACCCTTCTACGCTCATAGCAGTCTTTGTCGCCCTCTAAAAGTGCGTATAAATTCTAGAGAAAACTTTTCCATTAAATTTCTAAGAAAAACTTGCGGCCTTCCCTGATGGAAGGCATCATTGATTTTATATTAGAGCTCTCGGCGTCGGCCAATGCACGAAAATTCCAAGGAAGAAATTTCCAGTAAATTTCTAAGAATAAATTGTGGCCTTCCCTTCATCGGGTCGTGGCAATGGAGATTTTGTATGGAGCGATGCATTGCCGACTGACCCTTTGGGCACGTCATCAAGTGCCAAGTCGAGACATCGTTAAATTTATATTCTAGAAAAGCGTTACTTATTTTTGTTCTACGTGCCTAGACTTCGTGTCTTATTAGCTTACCAAAGACAGGGCGAATTGTAAATTTCTAGGAAAATTGTTAAGTTCTATAGACGAATATTTAGTTAGTGCAAAGCCGTCATGCAATACCATTCCAAAAGATTACTCTCAGGGCCAAATGAATTTAATAAAGTTGTTTCTTTTAAATCAAATCAAATCCTAATAACTACAGCAAAAAGAAGTATTTCCAAAAACGAGACAAGAAAGAAGTAACGCTTACGTCCCTCCTACCGCATCGAATATGTTGTGCTGTCCATCCTTCCTTAACTTTAATCAGTACATCGACATGAAAATTGATGAGAGTTACGTCTAGTAATTCATATTTTCCCCCATATACCATGTTGGGGAAGTCGACCAAAGGTATACAAAACTGCTGTCAAAGCAACATTTGTTCTCGGTGCCTCAGAAACATGTTGTGGTCTGTTCCGGAATGGACCAGCCATTTAAAATCTGTATACTTTTCTAGGGTATGCTATGCGACATCTAGTTCTTATACCATCTGTCTAATCATTACCACTTCTCAACTACACACAATCGAACTTTTTAACAACTTTGTACTTAGAAATTTACGTCAATAATGTACTTCAATACAAACAAATTAGACTCAAATCACACAAGCATAAGGAACCTGTATATGTAAACTTGTTTTTTCTCTCTCTTCTTTTGGTATGTTAAAGTCATAGATTGAAGAAACTCACTCGTTGTTAATCTCTTAAACAAGCCGCATTGTACCTCAATTATATTTAATTAAACTCGTTGTTGAAAGGCTTAATTTTATAATCAAGAATAATTAAATAAATAGTTCTTTTGGAAAAAGAAGCATTTATTCAATTTGGACCCAGGAATAAGTGCCTTCAGTTGCAAAAATTGCACAAAGGGCAAAAACTCTTGCTCTAATCATTTTGGCGACCGTAACAGGACACCGAGGGAATTAAAGATTTGGGAATATAATTAGGTACGCGACCAAAGAAATTCGTTCTTGGTGAATAGCATTGGATTGGAGGATTTGAAGCCGCTTTTGGACAGCGAATATAATTTAGCAAGTTACAAAAAAAACTTTATGAGGGAATTGACCAATTCTGGCGAAAAGTTCATAGCTGCTTCAAACCGGAAACCGTAAGTTCGTAATATAACTCATCTTGATCTGTATTATACAAAGACAGGTCATGACATCACACCTCATACGTACATTTTATTTTTAGGCAAGTCATTGCTAGAGTATTAAGAACTGAATTATAAAATTACGCAACAACGTTAAATTAAAAGAACGATAAACAAATAAGATGTAATTGAATTGATTACCTTCTAATAAAAGCGCCAAGTGAACATTTAAAGAACATTTGATGATAAGATTCCCATTGAATCTAGGAAGAATTTGAATTGGAATTTCAATTAACCATTTTAAATTTATTCGAGTTATCATATCATATTATCAATTATAAATTTAATCAGATCAGATACTTTGAATCGAAAACAAATAAATAAGTAAATAATAATTGTTGTCTACGTTCTTATAAGATCGTTTCGAGTCAATAACCTCTTCAGTTATGTCACCCAAAAAACTATCTCGAGGTCAGCATTCTGCTGAGCGCACTAGAAAGAATTCGGATAGTGCAACCGTTACATCAGCACAGACTCGAGCTAAATCAGCATTAAGGGAGCCGATCGTTAGCAATGAATCTGGTGATGCTAAATTAAATCTGCCTAACATCAGTGAAGTCAATCTCATCACAAAGCTTACATCTTTGCTTGACAGAAAATTGCAGCAACTTGAAAATCGTTTATCTTCACAAATGCAAGATTTATTCTCTAACCTTGAACTGCAAGTAAACACATTAGTTGCGAAGTGCTCCAGTTTAGAAAGTAGGTGTAACCAACTTGAACGGGATAATGATGATCTTCGTCGTATACAACGTCTCAATGATATGGTGGTGACAGGCATACCTAACTCTAAGGAAATTAAACCGTCTGAAATCCTAAATAAAATGTGTGCTAAAATTGGCCACACTGTATCATCATATACTGAGGTTTTTCGTCCAAATAATAATCTCGATCATAAAAGGGCAACATCATTAATCGTTAAATTCCCTACCGCTCGTGAACGTCGTTCATTCATGGAGAAATTCAGTAGTCATGGTGGTTTGAAGCTGAATTCCATCGATAGCGGTTTCACTACAGATAGTCGGATCTATTGTTTCGAGAGTTTATCGCCTAAAAACAACAAAATTCAGCAATCGGCTCTAAATCTGCGTCGTCAGGGCAAACTGCTTTCTGTACGCGCTAGGAATGGTTTTGTGTACATTAAATCAGATGAATCTCGTCCCGCTCTTAAATTAACCTATTTGGAACAGCTGAGTGAAATTATTTCAAATTAACGTCATCAGGGCTTGCTGTTATCATTGATGTATACACAACGACATTACTCTACGATTTATTTTGATTTTAGTTTTGTTGATGTTTGTTTTTCATTTCTTTTTTTCTTAACTGGACTAAATTATCTATTGAGCTTCTATGTTAATTTAACTTTTCTTTTTGATTTTTTAGTTTTTAGTATCTTTAAATCTTTTATTTTCAGCCCGGTTGTCAAACGCATACTAGCTACCTCTTTATCTTTATTCTGTCTGGAGTTGACTTATTCATGCATGTTACTTCTTTTGAGAATTCTATTTCTGGTTTATCTCTGTGGATGCTCGTCTGAGTTCATAAGTTCACTTAAAATATCAATAATATGACAAGTTTGGACAGTGTTAGAGCGATGCTTAACTTATTTTCCTCCAGATCGAATGGTTTGAACATTTGTCATCTAAATGCGCGCAGTGTAAGAGCTAAGATGTTTGAAATGCATCAAATATTTCACGACACAAAATTGCACGCTCTATTAGTTTCTGAAAGTTGGCTAAACGAGCATATTCCTTCCAGTATGGTAAACATCCCAGGATTCAAACTTTATCGTAACGATCGAAAAGATCGTGTTGGGGGCGGTGTGGCGGTATACGTAAAGGATGAGCTTAAATCTAGAGTTATAAAACACTCTAGCATTAACGAAATTGAATTTATTTGTGTGGAAGTTGGCTGCGGCTCAGACAAGTTACTATTGGCTTGTATCTACTGTCCTCCTAACAAATTCTGCCCCGAGAACACTATTGAACTCGAAGAGATATTCACCCAAATCTTCCATCAGTATTCTAACGTAATCTTGGGTGGAGATTTTAATGTAAATATACTACGTAGAGATCAAAACGTGGACTCATTTTTACACCTTTTTGAGTCACTCCATCTTAACTTGGTAAATTCTACTGAGGCTACCTATTTTAACTGCAACAATCCCTCACTCTTGGATATGTTCTTCAGCCCTGACGTAAACAAAGTCTTAATCTTCAATCAACTAAGTCCGCTTAGTATTTTCGATCATGACTTCATTTTCCTATCCTACGAGTTCCATTTCACTATTCAGCCCAGAATTCTAAAGTCTCGCAACTATAATAGAATTAATGTTGAGAGTTTACTCGAAGAGGCATCAGTGCTTCACTGGGAGGTTATTAAAAATTATGTCTCTGTAGATGATCAATTAGAAATATTTTATACATTGGTTAATTATTTACATGATAAATTCGCGCCTGAGCGGACCAAGCGCATAAAAGATCTCGGATGTCCGTGGTATTCTCCTGAAATTGAGATCATGATTGCTGAAAGAGAATATCTTTTCCGTCGTTACAAGTTGTTCAAAACTTCTCAGAGTCGTGCTGCGTATAAATCCGTAAGAAACCTAGTAAATGAGAAAATCAGAAGTGCTAAAAGGGCTTATTTTAGCAGAATACTCGACCCTTCTCTAACACCAAAGAAACTATGGTCTAACCTGCGTAAATGGGGTATTCATGGTAGCGATAAATCAACGTGTTGCATAGATCCAAACGCTCTTAATAATTTTTTCACAACGTCTACGCTCACTCCTCCAATAGTTGATCATGAAGCTCCTTTAAACTTTGCAGAACAACCAGTAAACTTCAGCTTCCGATGTGTAACAGTTTCTGAGATGTTAGAGGCCATTGATGGTATCAAATCTGATGCCACTGGTGATGATAGTATCCCACCTAGATTTATTAAGCTTCTCCTTCCAGTTATATGTAGCTCTCTGCTATACATATTCAATTCTTGCCTCACGTACTCTCAATTTCCTCGGAAGTGGAAAAATTCTGTAGTATTACCACTGGCAAAGAACTCTGCTCCTAACGGTCCGAGCGACTTTCGACCTATAAGTATACTATGCTTCCTAGGGAAAGTATTGGAGAGGTTAATGGCCACACAAATAATTAATTTTATCGATCGGAATGACATGCTCTTCAGATGGCAGTCTGGTTTCCGCCCTGGGCATAGCTGCGAGACTGCTTTACTGAAAGTCACTACAGATATTCGAGGCGTGCTAGACAATAATCATCTATCTATTTTAGTTCTGCTTGATTTTACTAAAGCCTTCGATAGTGTTGACCACACACTTCTTCTACACAAGTTGCATGATAAATTCTTTTTCTCCCGAACTGCAATTAGAATGATCAGCGAATTTTTATCCAATCGCTTCCAACAAGTCCTAGTTGATGGAGTTAAATCTAACTTCCTTCCCATCGATTCTGGAGCTCTTCAAGGATCCATTATAGGTCCTCTACTCTTTTCATTATTTATATATGATCTTCCGCATGTGGTAATGGATGCGAATTTGCATATATATGCTGATGACGTGCAGCTCTATCTATCTAGAACTATTGGATTGCAGGAGGACTGTGTTGCTCGCATTAATGGCGATCTAAGTCGAATATCCGCTTGGGCTGGATCTAATCGACTCTTGCTCAATCCGAAGAAGTCGACCTGCATAGCCTTCTATAGTGGGGTACTAGAGTCGGAGTTATTGCCTCCCATTCTGCTGAATAATGAGATAATACCTTTCTCCGAAAAGGTTACTAGGTTGCCCTTAACAGCAAACTAACCTGCTGCGCTCAAGTTTGTAGTATAGTCCGAAAAGTCTATGGTGGCCTCCGCAGGTTATGGCTCTCAGGGAGGTTATTGTCAGTTGGTCTGCGAATCAAACTGGTCAAAGCTCTGCTTGTCCCTCATTTTGTTTACTGCAGCACTATCTTCTCTTCCCTCGATGCAGCCTGTAATCGTAAGCTTAATGTAGCATTCAACGATTGTGTGCATTTTGTTTATGGACTACGTCGCTTTGATCATGTCTCACAATATATTCCCTCAGTTCTAGGGTGTTCGTTGAATGCTTACCGTGATGTCACTGCCCTAAGTTTCTTACATCGTCTAATAAACACACGTTCACCATTGTACTTATTCAAACACCTGGGTTTCTTGCAATCGCACCGACACTTCAGCCTACTTATACCCCGATTCCGCACACTAGTTGGGCAACGCTCTTACTTTGTCCATATTGCACGTAAATGGAACTTTCTTCCCAATGATGTTAGAACGATTGGCTCGACGAGGATTTTCAGAGAAAAATTAATTCAATATTTAATATCCACTGAAGTGGTTTGAGGTCGCAAATGCATGAGCTGGGTCCGCTCCTAAAACAACTCTAGGTTGATCTTCATCTTTCTATTCTTTTTCTTTTCTTTTTCTTATTCTTCATCTTTATATTAGTTTGATAATTGTAAGCACATAGTTGTAAGATTTTTTTCATTTCTTTTTTATTTAATTCTCTCCATTTCATATCTCGTATACATAATCAAAAGATATCATCTTGTTGTATACATTAAATAAATTATTGAATTGAATTGAATTGAATTGAATTGAATTGAATCGTCTATTGGATATTAGTTCAACATTGGTGTGATAAATTACCCACTAAATTTATGACAAATTGAAATGTAATTGTGAGGGGAATTTATTTTGATCATTCTCCTAGTGTATAGAAACTATTTAGGATAATTTGCTACACTGAATTATTAGATTCAGAGCTTACAAGTACAGTGTCAAGTCTACATAGTGTCAAGTCTACATAGTGTCAAGGTGCTTGCAGTTTAGTTGAGTTAATTAGTTCGAAATAAATGCTTCACAAACGTTCCGGAATGACAGATCCAAAGAGTTCAGAGCAAGTACGTGACACAGAGAATGTAAAGAAGTTGCTTAATGACTTGAAGACTCAACGTGCAAATACGAAGTGTTGTATAAGCAGAATTAAGTACGTTAGAACTAGTAAGGCAGATACGTTCAGTGCTACAGAGCTTGAATGTAGGTTGGGCATCCTAGAGTCCTATTGGAAACTAATTTTATCGCATCAAACTTCTATAGAAAGGACCAGCCCGACTGATTCGTCTAATATGGTAGCTCGAGGGGAACTGGAAGATCTTTATTGTGAGGTTAAAGGAAAAATTTTATCGTTGTTGCCCAATAACAGCAGGGTAAGCGCGAGTGATGGTATTTGTCTTTTATTATTCGGGACTGTCCTAAGTATAATTTGTCACCATTAAAACTGCCCCAGTTTTCGGGAAAATACTCCGATTATCCGAATTTCATTGCCACATTCAATAAACTCGTTCATGACGACAATGAAGGATCAGCAACAGAAAAGTACGCTCTACTACGAAACTGTTTATTTGGCTAGGAAGTCCTGCACAGACATACGTTCAGGCATTAGAAAAGTTAAAGGAAAGGTACGATAACAAGTGCTTAATCTTCCAAGAACATATTTCAGAGTTGTTTGATATTACAAGAGTAGCCAAGTGTTCAGCAACTCAATTGCGTAGTTTAGTTGATAATGTTAGTGCTCTGCGGATTTTAGGTAATGACACAGAAATAGCAAACTCCCTGATCATCCAACTGATTAACACAAAGCTGGATACTGAGTCTCAAGCCAAATGGGATGAAGCAATCGACTATCAAAAACTTCCAACATGTGTTGAATGCAAGTGTTTATTATCTAGACGATGCCAATTCCTAGAAGCTAAAGATAAGAAACCACAACCTCACATGATTGGTCAAATAGTTCAAACAAGAATACTCGTTACAAATATTATTCGTTGCAATCAAATCGAGCTTCCACCTCGTTGAAGGTTTCAAAAATCACTTGTGAAATATGCTCAGACTCTAATCATAGGATCGCAAGTTGTTCAAAGTTCTCCAATTTACCAGTTACTGAGAGATTTGAACAAATTAAAAGATTATCGTTGTACATTAACTGTTTAAAAAGAGGATATTCAGTTAAAAATTGTCGCGCTTCCATCTGTAGAGTTTATAGCAGACCACATAACACGTTGCTTCATCGCTATCCCGCTCAGAGTTCATTGCTATTTTTACCTTCGTTGAATGCTGCGCTGCTACAGTACAAAACCCCGATAAGCCTTCACTAACAACTAGCGCAGTAGGAAAATTATAAAGGCCTGGTTCATTTAACACTGCAAGCTTTTCAAAGTGTGCTGCGGTGCAAGTGTTAGGCACAGGCAGCGACAAGGTCAACCATGCAGTGCAGATAAGGGATAGAGCAGGCAGTTATTATTCAGCTAGTGCGCCGCTGGACTCAACATCTCAATTAAATTTCATAACTGGTGATCTCGCCCACAAGCTGCGTTTAAAACGTCAAACAACTAATGCTGACATTAGTGGGATTGGTGACTTTACAGCTAAAGTACGTTACGAAACATTTGCTGCTATAAAATCGCGTCAACTCATATGAAACACACTTACATATGTGGATACTCCCTTCCATAACTGGCAAGCAACCGGAACGCCCTATTGACACAACCAAGTGGAAGATTCCTCAAAATGGGGAGCTAGCTGATCCAAACTTTCATAATCCACAAGCAATCGACTTGTTGATTGGAGCCGGTAAATTTTTTGTGCTTTTGTCAATAGGTCAAATACGACTCGGTGACGATTATCCAACACTACAAAAAACGGTTCTAGGCTGGATTGTTTGTGGCAGATACAAAGCTAACACGACAGTAAAGCGCATTTGCAATCACGTCTCAGCAATCAATTCATCGAGTTTCGATCAAGGCTTAAATGATATCTTAGAAAGGTTTTGGAGTCTTGAAACCCTTCATGCTACACCTCTTAAGCTAACAGACGAACAACAAAAATGTGAAAGCATGTTTTTAGATAAAACCCGTCAATTGGAAAACGGAAAATTAATGGTAAAGATACCCTTCAGGGAAACGCCAGTGAGTCTTGGAAACTCATTCGAATTTGCTAAAAACAAATTTGTTTCCTTAGAAAGGAAATTAGACAAGGACCCTTTGCTGAAGCAGGAATAGTCAAAACTCCTTCCGGAATATTTAGACCAAGATCATATGGAAGAAATACCCGTTTGAAAAATCCCAGAGCACAATTACTTTATGCCACATCATTTTCTGCTCCGTGCCGATAGCTCGATCACAAAATTAAGATTTGTTTTTGATGCGTCATGTCGCACGTCTTCACAGATGTCGTTGAGCGATAAACTGATGGTTGGTCCCACCGTGCAAAATGTCCCGCCAAATCATGGTGTACCCCGAGGAGGGAGAGTTCCAGTATAATGTATGGAGAGACCATAGCAAACAGAATATGAAAACCTTTCGTTTGAAAGCAGTCACCCACGGCACTGCCTCTGCACCGTGCCTAGCAACACGTAGCTTAAACTACATCGCAGACGTGAACTCAAGCTTATTCCCATTGGCACATAAAATTATTAAAGAAGACTTTTATGTGGACGACCTCTTGACTGGTGCAGATTCTTTGCAAGAAATGCTTGAAATAAAAAGAGAAGTGCAAGCAGTGCTTCAGACAGCACAAATGGGACTTCGTAAATGGTGCTCAAATGATTCACAACTTCTAGAGAAAATACCAGAGACTGAAAGCCAATAAGACTGAATGATTCCGAGATCACAAAAACTTTAGGCATTGCATGGGATCCAACAAATGACAATTTCCGAATAACTTATAAATCTATACCAGATTTATCGTCAAAGATTACAAAAAAAACGGTATTATCAATAATGTCCCGCTATTTGAACCGTTGGGACTAATAAATCTAGTAGTAGTAAGAGCAAAAATCTTCATGCAAGAATTATGGCTTTTGCAGCTTGGATGGAATGAATCGGTACCTGCAGCTTTACACGAAGGTTGAAAAAGGTATCATAACGAATTACACCACTAACATAAAATTCGGATTCCACGCTTCGTTTTATTAACTGGCCAACCGTCTCGTGCACAGATTCGACACACGCTCGAAGCTTTGACGATGGTGGGAAACTGGTAGTCAATCTACTTAGTGGCAAGTCAAAGGTAGCACGAACAAAAACAGTACGATCTTTCCCTGTATGGAATTATGCTGAGCAGAGTTATTAGCACAGCTATTGGTCAAAGTTCTTAGTTTCTTAAGGCACCCAGTGGAAAGTGTATTTCTTTGGACAGATTCTCAAATTGTCCTAGGCTGGCTAGCCTTACATGCATCACTGTGGCAAACATTTGTTGGCAGCAGAGTCTCACGCATACAGGAATTGACTTCGAATGCAACGTGGCTATATGTCAACTCTAAATCTAATCCGCTGATATCATTTCACGGGGTGCTACAGTAGTTGAATTACAAGAATCTTGTTGTTTTCGTGGCCCAGACTTCTTGCACAAATCACCAGATCATTAGCCACAGTAGAAAGGTAGAAACGATGAATTACCAGAGAGGAGAAAGGTGAAGACAGTGCTAACATGTACTTTGCAAGAATCGCTTTTAGATGGTATTTACAACAGAAGCAGTTTCACCAAAAATCGTCGAATATTCGCATACACCCTCAGATTTATAACGAACTTACGCCTCAAACGAAGTAAGGAGAAAATTTTGTTCGGAAAATTATCAGCACATGAGCTAGAAGCGGCATTTTTAAAAATTATTTGGCTAACTCAAAGAAGGGATTTCCAAGAAGATATCGACTCGCCCCAAAACACGGACAAGATCAGCCCAAAAAGCTCTAAATCCTCTCCAGAACAACTCGAAACTACTACGACTCGGAGGGCGGCTGCAGAATGCAGATGTTCCCTACACTATCAAATCCTATACTCCTTCGAAAAAATAATCTAATCCCTTTGTTAAATCCTATGTAAGGTATTTGTATTTTAAAAACTTTCATGCATGTCAACAGGCTTTTATTGGACTCATTCGGCAACAGTGCTGGATAATCAACGCTAGAAACTACACCAGACGAATTGTACGAGAGTGCTTCCATTGTTTCCGGTATAGGCCACGTCTGCTGCCACAGATGATGGCTAACCTTCCAGCAGACAGAGTATCTGCGTCCTCAGCATTCGAAATTGTTGGCATCGACTTCCGCGGCCCTATCTGGACCACTTTCAAAATAAGAGCAAAGCGGCCATACAAATCTTATATAGCTGTATTCGTATGCTTTGTATCTGGAGGTAGTGTCAGACTTATCTTCGGAGGGCTTCATTGCAGCACTAAAAAGATTCACTAGTCGCCGTCGCTTGTGCAGATAGATATATTGCGATATCGCTACAATTTTCGTAGGTGCTATTCGAATTCTCGCTGAGTTAAGAGAGCAATTCATGAGTCAGTCAACACAAACCGCTATTGCACGCTGGTGCGCTGAACAAAATGTGGAATTCCATCATACACCACCAAGATCACCACATTTCGGGGGCATATGGGAGGCTGTAGTAAAGCCAGCAAAGTCACATTTAGTTAGACGCGTCAAAATTCGCTATTAACGTTCGAAGAGCTGTGCGTGGTTTGCTGTCAAGTCGAAGCGATTCTAAACTCTCCTCGCATCACACAATAATCTTCGGATCTTGACACCGGCGCTTTTCTGGAACCAAGCTCCTATAATTTGTATCATCGTTCCGGACCTCTCTACAGGCAATATAAAGTACGTTAACACTTCAACAGCATTTCTGGCCTCGTTGGTCATCAGAGTATTTGACATCATTGCACCTCAGATACAAATTGAAATTCTCATCACCCAATGTCGTGGTTGGCCTTCTGGCACTTTTACATGACGGAAATCTGTCACCACAGAAATGGATGCTAGGCAAAGTCATCAAGGCAATACCAGGTCCAGTTGGCAAGGTTCGTGTTGTCGACATTCGCAAGAAGGCAGGTGTATTCCGTCGTTCTATCCACATGCTTGCTCCACTACCACTACCAGAATATGTTGACAGTCCGTAGCTTGTCAAGGCGGGCAGGATGTCTAATCATTACTACTTCTCAACTACACACAATCGAACTATTGAACAATTTTGTACTTAGCAATTTACGTCAATAATGTACTTCAATACAATCAAATTAGACTCAAATCACACTAGCATAAAGAACCTGTATATGTAAACTTGTTTTTTCTCTCTCTTCTTTTGGTATGTTAAAGTCATAGATTAAAGAAACTCACTCGTTGTTAATCTCTTAAACAAGCCGCATTGTACCTCAATTATATTTAATTAAACTCGTTGTTGAAAGGCTTAATTTTATAATCAAGAATAATTAAACAAATAGTTGTTTCGGAAAAAGAAGCATTTATTTAATTTGGACCCAGGAACAAGTACCTTCAGTTGCAAAAATTGCACAAACGGCAAAAACTCTTGCTCTAGTCACCATCTATGGTTATACGCATGACCCCACAGCAACGGCCAGCGGTAGAAACAATACAATACAATACAATGCCTTTATTTCTGGATATGTACACAAGATCAAGGATCTTATAACTAGTAAAAAAACAAAAGATAAGATAAAAAAAAATAAAAACAAACTAATACGACCTAAGCAACTACTTTGTGCAATCGATGAGAAGCGCCATTCTACAAGTTAGTGCCGATCAGACTCCTAAAAGCACCCACGGAGGTAGCAAGTTGAGCAGTGGCCGGTAAGGTGTTCCACAAGCGGGGGATCTGAACGAAGAAAGAACTCCGAAGAACATCACGAGAGAAATGAGGGATCAATATCATACGATGCCGTTGAGATTGTAAAAATTGTAGGAAATCGAATAGGTAAGAAGGTTCATGTGACTGCAGAAGTTTAAAAAGAAAGATAAGTGCCTTCCGTTTAAGATATGAATCCAGTGATTGCTGAAGAAGAGAGTTTCTTAGAGATGAAACGTGATCAAACCGACGTAGACCATAGATGAAACGAACGCAGTCATTGAAAGCAATATCCAGCCTTCTCGAGCAATTACTGTCCAGCTTCGGAAAAATCAGATTTCCATAAGTAAAGAGAGGTAATAATAAGCTTTTTACGAGTTTCAAGCGCATATCAGTAGGTAGAATATACGCCGACAACCATAGCCTACGAAAGCCCGAATAAATTTTCTTCAAACAGTCGGAGATATGACAACAGCACTTCATGCGAGAATGGATTGAGATTCCCAGACTTTTCACGTTATTCATGTAGGGTAATATAGCGCCGTTAAGCATCACTGGTGGTAAGTCGAGAGACACAGGATCAGTATTATAGAAGGCTATACATTGCGACTTAGTCGGATTGAGCACGAGACCGTTACGCAATGACCACATGGATATTCTGGCAAGGTCTAGATTAATACGTTCAATGCAATCCTCTTGGTAAGATATAGGCCGACTAAGATACAGCTGAACATCATCAGCATATAAATGGATATTAGCATCCTTAACAACGTAACAGAGATCGTCAATATATAGCATGAAGAGAAGAGGACCCAATATGGAGCCCTGGGGAACTACACTCTTGACTGGCGAGAGGCTGGAGAACTGATTACCAATCTTCACCTGCTGGAGTCGATCATAAAGAAACGATCTCAATAGTCTAGTGGAACAGTTCGAGAATGCAAAACAACTGGTTAGTTTATTGAGAAGCTTTTCATAATTTACACTGTCGAAAGCCTTAGAAAAGTCCAACAACGTCAATATACACAGTTCGTTATTATCCATAGCAATTCTTACATCAGTAGTCACTTTTAGGATTGCAGTTTCACAGCTGTGAAAAGGCCATGCAACCCGATTGCCACTTGGATATCAGCTTACCCACACTGATAAAATCCATTATTTGACTATGCATAATTTTTTCCAAAGCTATAGACAGAAAGGGGAGTATGCTGATTGGCCGAAAGTCAGAGATATCCCTGGGTGATGCGCTTTTTGCAATAGGAAGTATTGTCGCTGTCTTCTAAGCTCGAAGGAAGGTGGAGTGTGTAAGACTCGAGTTAAAGATATGCTGAATATACTGACTGACATATGGAAGCAGTAGTTTTATAAAACACGGAAAGATATTGTCAGCACCAACAGCTTCGGACTTTACAGAGCAAATCGTCGACCAAACTTCATCTAGGGTTACTCCCCGAAAACTAAATGCTCCATCAAAGTTATTACGAGTTGGTGGGTTATATTCGAGATTGTTGTAGCTAGGGGTAACGTGAGGTGCATTATTTGGGGGAGTTGCGAAGAACCTGTTTAGAGCTTCCGGACTAAAATCACAATTAGATTTGTCCTTACCGCAGACGCTTGCCTTCTTTAAGTTCTTCCAAAGAGTTTTGGATGGTTACTCAGGGTTGAGTTTGGAGCGGTAATATCGACTTTTGGAATTACGAACTGCAGTGGTAACAAGATTACGCCCTGCAGAAAAGTTAGCCCTAGAATGGTCAGTCCTTAATCGCCTGTATTCACGGTACAAGTACTCCCGTTCGACAATCAGCGATTTAATGTCATTGGTAAACCAAGGCGGAGAGCATTTATTAATCCACTTGACACGAAGAGGACCGAATTTCTCAAATAAGTAGGTTACGAGGCCATTGAAAATCGTTACCTGTTCATCGACTGATGAACATTCAAGGATCCGAGAGCAGGGTAGGGTGTCGCTCTCAAGCAGTAGCCCATCTACATCAATATTTTTAAAGTCTCTGTAGGAAAAACTTTGAATAGGGGTAATGGGGTCAAAGCAGAAATTTTAAGTCAGAAAGAGAATGTCGTGGTCCAGAGTATTAAATGGACTGATCTGATTCAGGAACAAGACACGGTCTGGGACTGAAACAAGAAAAACGTCAAGGTGAGATGGATGCAATGAATTAAAGAAGGTGGGATAGGAATTGACTATGTTTAAATGTAAGGACTGGACAAGGGAAGAAAAATTCAATGATCGTAAATCAGCAGATAAAAGATTAACGTTAAAGTCACGTCCGACTACGACATCATCATACCGTTGAACCAAAGCAGAAAATACTCTTTCAAATTCAGATATATTACGAGAGTTAGAATTATGTGGTGGGCAGTAAACTGCTGACACAGCGAGTTTCTCGTAACCACAACCAATCTCCACGTTGATAAATTCAAGACTTTCTTCTATAGATGATGATAGAACCTTGGCTTTCAGGAAGTCCCTCACATACACAGCAGCGCCTCCACCCACCCTTCCGAGGCGATCGTTCTTAAACAGCCTAAAACCCGGTATGGAGACCATGGATGAAGGAATATGGTCCCGAAGCCAGGTTTCACAGACCACCAACACATGTACGTCGCTATTTCGAAAAACTTCACAAAATTCATCCATCTTATTCCTTATGCTTCTGGCATTGACTGAACATATGTTCAGTCCATTCCTCTGTCTACCCATGATGCTTATCAGCGCCCTCACACCCTCCAGACCACCCGCCGCTCTATCCGTAGTCATATTTATCATTATAACCAACGTCAGCACCTTCAGGAGACAAGATAAACAGCTTCACAAAGAACAGCACAACAGCATCAACAGCACGCAGTAGAACAGGTTTAAAGTTATCAATCACAACAATAAACATCGCCGTCATGTGTGCAAACAGCTAAGTCTGGTCTGAGATTTATCTGTTTCTTGACAAATGCTGTAATTGAACCTATACCATTTTAAGAGGCCGTTGAAATGCAAACTCAAATACTACTCGAGCATTTCATTAACCTCAATGGGTTTGAAATGTAGTCAGTAGAATACCACAATCGACATCGACGTTTTATGAAAACGATATCTGATGCCAGAAGTTCAAGTTTGGGATCATTTAAGTCGATGTGTCATATTTGAATGTCGTGTTCAACTTAACTGGTTCCTAAGCAGTTGGAGACAAATAAATAGCACACAATGGCATTTAAATCGTTAAGTTTGATAGTTTGAGTTTTATGCAATGCATGAAAACATGTAAAACTAAAAGTCACAATATGGAAATACCTTTTTATATAATTGAAAAAACATGAGAGCCTAAATCAGATAACAACGAGTGTAATAAGAAAAAAACGAAACATGTTTCCCGCAGTGGAACAGGATTACCCGTTGAAAAGAAATAGATATGCTTTAAAAAGTAGTAAGAACCACTGTTCATTTCATTGACTTAAAGGTAGAACGTGTCTGTTTTCTTACTATCTCTGCTTTTTTAATTTGTTCATTAGGGAATGAGAAAAATGATTATGTGCAAGATTTGTGCAAATCGTTCTATGGATTATTTATCCTTTTTGCAAACATTAATTCCGGACAATGCTTCTTTTTTCTCGTAAAATGGCACCATCTCCAAATTTGCTTTCCTTGTTACCCTTTGGATGAAGTATGGCATGTTGAAATTTGTTGCCGAAAACGCCGACGAAAAATATACATTTTCATTCTCACTAAAACTGGGTCTACTAAGCAGCAGCTCGTAAACGTGGTGCATTACAATAATCCAATTTCATGGTCAATGAGGATTTTTCATAACATAACATAAAGGATAATTTCCTGTTACAATCGTTCGTTGCCTAAATACTGCGGTAAGAGGGCTGAGTAGACGAAACTCAGATCCACAGTCTCTTCCAGAGAATGCAGATTAAAAAAAAATTATTTTCGATAAGCTCAATTCTATTTTTCTTTCTCGATATCGGAACTTATTCTTACCTCTTTCGTAATAGCTTTGATATTTTCCTTTTCTAGTACATTTACTTTCTTCTTTTCTATTTCTTTTCAATTTCATTTCGTTCTTGCAGCATTATACTTGCTGGAGAATTTGTTTCATTATGGCTTTGCGTTGTTGTGGAGAAGAAGCATTTGAGTTGAGAGTTCTACTGTTTTAGCTAATTGTGTACATATGGTAGAACGTTCCCTACTATTATTACTTCTAGCTGCATATGATTCAAAATTTTTAAGTCCTGAAACAAAAGCTTCTAGACATAGAATGCGTCTTATTAAATATTTTTTTTTTAAATAATTTGGTTTATATTCATTGTTTCTTAAGAAAGAGTAAATACGACACCAGGCTTAATGTCGAGTAGACTTTCGATAGTTCCAAAACGTGGACCTGCGGCTTGAACCAAAAACGACAATTCAAAGTGTCGTTTTCGTTCGACGTCGACTTGTGTGATCTTTCTCCATATTAATGTGACAACAACCTTGATAATTGATATGCACTGCGCCCTCGTCATACGCACTACAGCGCAGTATGACACCTGCTGTTAGAGTGTATTCTGCCCATGGTCAGAATGCATATGCAAAAAATGGAAAAATTTGGTGAACATTTTTTTGCTGGTTTAAAGTTACTAATCTCGTGGTTTTATACGTTTGTTCACCAAGTCTACACTTCAATCTCAGACTAAATTTTCCAATCTTAATAAACACTATAATATAATAAATATAAATTCAATTATACAAAAGTATTAAACCACAATTGAATAAATGATAAAAACTAATATTAAAATTAAATTAAATTTTAAAACATATGTTGTTGCAATCGACGTTGTACTTACTCTGTATTGCATCAAATGTATCAATTTTCTTGTACATAAATTAGATAAATAAACTCGAACTTTACTGGGGATTAAATTATATGTGCTTTATTGTTATCAGCATTCTAAACTTAATTCTTCTTCTTCATTATGAACTAAGATGACTGGATTGAGCTTTTGTTAGTACATTCTGCCGTATAGATATGGCCTAACGCGTTTACAATAAAAATTTAGTGGTTTAGGTTGTTTTCCAATATTCTCCCCGCCTTGAAGCGTCCGGTTCAGACTATTTGGGAGGATCAATCCTGAGCCCTAGTGAAGCGCACTTGTTAGATGTTGACAGCAATCATAATGAGTGAAGTAGCATTGCGGGATATGGAGTTAAGAGAATGTGTAAGGAATGAGGAATGCTTCGGAAGAATCAAAAGATTTTTTTTTTACCTGTTTGCTTTGTGAGAAAGATATGTGATTCACTTCGTTAACTACATGAAAAGAACTTAAAACTACAATACGTCTTCGAAAATCGCCGATCCCTTAAATGCAACGAATTGAAAAAAAACGAAATTCAGCTAGAGGCAATCCATTGATTATAACGCAGGACGGCGACAATATATTAAATTAAGCAAGAGGAAGAGCGTTATTTAGACATAACTTCAGTTGACGTTCGGAATCTAGGCTTATCGTAGTAGGCAAGATCGATTGACCCAGTAATAAGCACAATTTTGAAATGGGACGTTTCAGAATAGAAGATTGTGTACGTAAGGTATCTCGGATTATTCCATCTTGTTCAGAATGGGTGTCAATCACCTTGCCCATCATCCACTTCAACGCGGGTAGGCGCTCAACTTTAACTAGAACGAAATCACCAATCCTGATATCTCGTATTTGGTTGACCCATTTTGGACGATGTTGTAGACGTGACAGATATTTCTGACACAACTGCCATCGATTAAGCCTACCATGGTGTGTGTCTACATCCAAGGACTCCTGGAGGGGATAACAGGTAGCTTCCGATTAAAAAATGTCCTCGAGTCAGGGCATTAAGCTCGTCAGTGTCATCTGTTAAGGGACAAAGCGGCCTAGAATTCAGACACGCCTCAATTTGAGTGAGTAGAGTAATCATTTCCTCAAATCAAACGCTAAAGTTTACAAAATTCTCCGAAGACGAATTTCAACTGATATTACTCCCGCTTCTCATAGTTCACCAAAATGCGAGCTGGCGCGGGGGGGGGGGGGATAATGCGTCATTCAATGCCGTCAGACGCAAGTAGTCTTGCAGCTTCGTGATTGCATTGGCGTTCAGCCTTATGAAATTCTTCATCAAGCTCTGCACGAGCACCTATACAGTTAGTACCGCAATCAGAGTATACACGCCGACAAATGCCTCTTCTAGCAATGAAACGACGTAACGCAGTGACAAAGGTAGCGGTAGTCAGATCTCCGGCATCCTCTAGATGAATGGCTTTACTACTCATACAAATAAATATGACTATATATCCTTTAAACGTTCGAATACCTCGTCCCTTGGAGGCTCGAATATTTATTGGACCTGCGTAATCGATACCAACATTACAAAATGGGGGGGGGGGGGTGGGATTTAGAAACTTAACCTGAAGCTAAGGTACCCATAATCTGAGTCTGCATTTGTTTGCGTAGTCGACATCATGTTACACATTGAGATATTACCCGTTTTATGCCATGGCGAGCTTTAACAACCCAAAAATTTTCCCTTTAGAAATTCAATGTAATTTGCACTCAACTTTGAAGGGTAACATCATAAGAGTGACGAATGAGAAGCTCTGTAAACTTATGCTTTTCCGGTAATATTATTGGGTGCTCTTCTCACGGGATATTGACTTCGAGTAAGTCAATCTTCCACTAACGCGGATTAAACCTAGACTATCTAGAAGTGGATTTAACGAGCAAAGCTTACTAGGAGAAGAAACGGTGCCTTCCTTTTGGAGATCGTGGAATTCGTCGTTGAACTCACCTTCTTATACCCATGTACTCCATTGCTTGCGGGCATCAGAAAATTCTGTTGGCCTCAGATATCCTCTAAGTGTGGTCCTATCACAATATCGACAAAGCTTTATAAATCTAATGCAATATGGAAAGATTCGTAGTAATTTGTTAATCGTGGAACAGTGCTTATAAAAGATGAAAAAAGCTTTAGTTTCCTCGGTGGAAATAAAAACTTGGAAACGTTTCATCTCTAAATCCGTGCTCGGTATAATTGCTTCCCGTTGCAACTTCCATACATTTTCTGATTGACGTAACCAAGTGAGTCCACACCACCACGGTGACAAAATTGGTATTGATGTAAGGGGGATGAATCGGGTAGCAAGGTCAGCGGGTTGTCTGAAAACACTACATAAAACCGCTTTTCTGCGGTTTGGACTTCTGGTATTCGAAAAACGCTGTTGGGCACAAACGTATTCCATTTATGTGCTGCGCCTTGTAGTCATGCTAAAACATTCGTTGAGTCCATCCATACATATATCGATGCATTGTCTAATTTTAGTGCTTGTCGAATTGATTTCAGTAGCTTAGCTAGGAGCTCTGCCCCACACAATTCCAACCGAGGAAGAGATTTAGTCTTAATTGGAAGCTAGGAAATTCGTCAGAATGTTTTTCGTGTTATCAATTACTCGCACAAGAACTGCGGCGGCGTAAGCTTTCTCGACGCATCACAGAAGCTATGAATTTCGTTGGATCTACTGAGAGAATACCCTAGCCAGCTAGGCACGATAATCTCAGACTTGACGTTTCCGTGAGGTAATTTCTCCACTCAATAGTCATACTAGGAAAAGTTCTTCATCCCACGATTTTTTGCTTAACCACAGCTTTTGCATGAATAATTTAGCTTAGCTATAAAATACAAGAAGTTCTTTTTCGTATATGCTTCTTTCATTAAGTTACCGTCAATTTCGAAAATAAATTTATCAGAATTAGAATTCCAGTAAATTCCAACAGAATGGCCTGGGCTAATGCAAAATGTTCACAATTATCATGCACGAGCTGACGTAACACTCGTATAGTTAAATAGGGAGCTGATGCTACCCCGAAAGTAACAGTGAGCCCGCGATAGGCCCTTATTTGAGCATCTGCAATATTCTTCCATACAATACGTTACTATTCAGCATCCTGTTTATTTGCACGTATTTGACGATTCATTTGCCGTATGTCTGCGGCAAAAACAGTCATATGCTTCTGCCAGCGAATCAGCGATAAGATATCCTGATGTAAAGGAGACCCAATTATTAGGCATTCATTTAGAGATTATCCATTGGATATCCTTAAAGACGCATCGAACACTGCTCTCAGTTTTGCGGTACTGATATCTGCTTTAATCACAGCGTAATGAGGAATGTAACGTCCCTGAATCAGACCTCGAGGGTCACTGGGGCTCTCGTCCAATCTCTCGCATTCTTCCATATGATTAAACTCTAAATAGTCATTTAATAGCTCGGCATATTTCTCTTGAAAGGTTGCATCATATCCCCCCCTCCTCTCCATAGCTTGGATGGGCTTGATTCCAATGTGTCGCGAGGAACTTAATATGTAAAAGGGAATGATGTTCGGGTGTTAGAAATAGTAAGCGGACAATATATCGTCCACCGAGCTGGCGACGATATGTCCTTTGGAAGATATCTTCACATTCGATTTCTTGTGGCGACAGAATCTTTTCACTGGGGATCTCCTCTAGTTCCCAAAACTAGGCTACTGGCTCTTGTAAGTCAATACAGTTGTAGAAACTGCGTAGGCGAAGCCTTTTGTTCTCGGGGATGTGGAACCATTCCGGTTAAAATCCAGCCTAATTGAGTTTCCTGTGCAATCATCTCACCATCAGGAGGTTCCGTCAATTCACCCATGAGGATGTCAGTATATATATTGGCACCTAATATCATATCTATTTTACCGGGAAACGCCCAGATAGGGTCGGCTAAAGGAATGTTCCGAGTTTGAAGCCACGGTGGCATTGAGAATCTTTGGTAGGGTACTGTTCACTTAAGGTTTTCAAAACTACGGCTTGAGTTCTAATGATAAAGGACGTATATACTCGGGACTGTACGCATACTTCTACCATTTTGCGAGATTGTCCTCTTTCTGTTTTGATACTCCCGTAATTGTGTTATGAATAGACGTTGGTTTTAAACGAAGTCGTTGTGTAGCATTTTCAGGAAAAAGAGTCGC
The DNA here is from genome assembly GCA_963930735.1 of Dioctria linearis. Classification (NCBI taxonomy): domain Eukaryota; kingdom Metazoa; phylum Arthropoda; class Insecta; order Diptera; family Asilidae; genus Dioctria; species Dioctria linearis. Next base: position 214,196,127 of record OZ005742.1, on the reverse strand, counting down.
GTGGGACCCTGGGTTGACTAACGCGCCAAATATTGTAAATGTTCCATCACCTGAAGGACCATTTGTGAGTGCCATCGCTAACAAAACACTCTTCTCACTAGAAACGTACTGCGAACAAAGAATTACGATATGACTGGAAGAAGGAATCGTCCAGTAATTTATGTACTATTTACTAATGGGGTCGAAGGACTTCATTGCTCTCGCTATTCCTTGTGCAACAATGTCTGACGACGTTTATTGCACTTCCGACAATGATCTTTACTTTTATAATCCTTTTCCATGTGACTATGTGCTAAGCAATTAAAATAGAGTCAGATTTTCCTTACAAATTCTGATCTAGGTTTCGCATCTACTTGTAAGAAATCTGGGCAGGTACGTAAATTATGCGAGTTGTTGCCTTAAGGACTGTTGGTTCCTTTTACCATATGATAAGAATGGAAATGTTTATGTACACGAGGCATCGGTTCGATTGAGACTATCTTATTCTATTACTCTAAATCGTGCCTCTAAAAACTCTATAAATTGGCTAAACGTTGGTAACTCTGTTGATGAACTCGAAATAGATTCCCGCTTTTGATAAGTTTCTGGGGGAAATTTCCGCACAAGCAAGTGAATTAGAAGGTCATCCCAAATACTCATGTCAATTACGATGGCCTATAATGACTCTAAACGCTCTACCGTATTATCTTGTAAATCTTTGATAGACTGAGCAGACTCCACAGTCATGGAGAATTGCTCTATTAAAGCTGTTAAGCGCGCAATAATCAACACTCGTTTATTTTTATAACGCTTGCAAAATAAAGTCCAACACGGCTCGTTATTGGCCATAGTGACACTAAATGGATGAAGTAGTAACGCTGCATCTCCAGTGAGATGAGTTTTAAGGTTGTGAAGCTTCTTTACATCGGACAATAGAGGGTTTGAGTCAATTATTGACACAAATAAATCATCAAATGAGATCCGCGTCTGAGTGATATCGTACACGGTTTGTTTACATCCTTCCACTTGTCTTATCTTTTGTATCACTGTTCATGCTGTCAATAGCGTTATGCCTTAAATATAAACCGTTAATCTCACCGCGATAGTCGTAAAACTTTTCTTCGGTTGTATCGAAAACTTTATCTGTGAAAAATTTCTTATTGAACTCCTCTTCTGTAACCTCCGATATAATCTGGTCATGTATTTCCTTTTAAGAATTCCACAACTCTGAAATATCGTCCAATCTACCACGATAGTAATCTCCAGAATGTTTTAATATACTCTGCTTTCTTGTATTCTCTATAAACTGCGATATATTATTCCAACATTGCATTTGCTTTCTTGTTAGCGCATCCATCGTACCACAAGGCCTGTCAACTAGTATATTACTCTATATCAAAACTAACCTCAATAAAACTTAAATTGCTACCCTGCAAAAGGATGGACGCCATGCCAGCTGAAATACCGACAACGCATCACGATACCCAAATCGCAATACACAAACCATGGTTATTTCTTTTTATTTAATATGACGATATTTATTTTTTATTTGATATTTTTTAATTGATAGACCATATATATCGTAGTATTATATATGGAATTAGATTAAATATATAAATGATTGGATATATAGGATTAAATATATATGCAATTAAATCTGGTAGGAACATGCACTGTAATTACTCACCATGGCTGTATAGCTTTCCTTAATGTTCACTTGAAATATACTGCTGTATTGATATTCCGTCGCGACTTTTTACTTTTATGAAATGGGGCCCTAGGGATTCTCACAGTTCGAGGCAACAATATGCGGTGGCAATATTCCTCATGTAATCTTTGGGTAACCTCAATGTTCGATGTCTTGAACCAAACAATCACTTATATCCGTGAAATCCGGATTGATGAACCAAAATGTATTATAGCAAGTGGACTGCATCACTTTTCTTGTACATAAATTAAATAAATAAACTCGAACTTTACTGGGGATTAAATTATATGTGCTTTATTGTGATCAACCATATAAACTCAATTCTTCTTCTAAGATGACTGGATTCAGCTTTGGTTTGTATATTCAGCTGTATGTAGTCTAACGTATTTACAATGAAGGTGGAATGGTTTAGGTTGTTTATATACACTTGACGTTCTATTTTATTTACATTTAGGGTTCGGGTATTTTTTATTTCAGTATGTACACGAAATAAAGTGAGGTTAGTATTTCTTACTGCAGTCGATACCCACAGAAAGAATCTTTATTGCAGTCGATACCCATAACAAAGTGTTTTCTTAGTAATTTTCTTATTACACTCGATACACTACGAATCACTATTCTAGCCGATACCCCAAAATAAAAAGTTTTGTGTTAGCTATATTTTTATTGCAGTCGAAACCCACAATAAAAACCTTTAATTTAGTCGCTATCCAAAATAAAATCTTTAATCCAGTAATTGCCCAGAATAAAATTCTTTATTTTAATTCTCAACCAATCAGACACTTTGATTTGTTAAAAAAAAATTAGAACGCTAGCAATAACACAAGTAAATATGTAGACTACCACGTTGATCACTGCACTACCAAACAAAAACGAAGACGTCGAGTCAAGTCAGATTGCGGATTATATAGCCATGGATTTGACCAAGGCACCAAAGAACGGTATTCAAAGGCTCATGGCAACAATAGTTGGCATAGCAACAATAGCTAGCAGCGACTGTTGTTATGGTACTTTGTAGAGTGATGGGCTTGGACGTGATGTCCAGACTGCCAGCATGAGCTGACAGATCACTCGGTGGACAGAGTTGACTGCAGGGCGGCACGCTAGCTTGCCTCAGCTATTGGCGGAAAGTGTGGGGTGGGTACCACGAAAAACCTGCCGCTGTCACCTTACCCTTAACAAAAAAAAAATCGTGCCTGTGGTCCTGTAATGGAGACAAAAAAAACGAACATGCACACACCCTGATCGAGAAGGGACCACTTACGTCACTCACCTAATGACAATTCTAAGGATCGGATGGCCTGATCCTTTACCGTCCCCGGCCTCCCATGACATCCTGGCGGCTCGGTTAATATGTCCCATTTCTGTTGAGATGAGATAGAAAAACCTCGGGAGAAGGAAAGAGAAGAGAAACAATCGGGAAGTTAAATCATTTCATGCTTTATTTGTTGCGAACTAATAACACGAATTGATAAAAAGAATTTTTTTTTCTTATATTTACCCCCGAAGTGTTAGAGATGTCGGACATACGTTGCGTAGGAATGCTGCATCGCTTACTAAACTAATGTTCTTTTGTGTGTTTAGTTTCCTTCCTCCTTTTTCGTTAATATTAGTTCATATACACTAGCTCTGACGGACAACGTGATTTAACGTCAAAAATAAATAGATTTTAAATGAATTACGTTCCAATATGTACTTGATAATATAAATGTAGTAAATATGAGCGCTCCTTTGGCGGGCGCACAGATTTTAATGTCAAAAATAAATAATTTTTATTTTAAATGAATTACTTTTCAACACGCAATGGATAATATAAACGTAGTAAATATGAGCGTTCCTTTGGCGGACGCAGAATTCATTTCAGACAATAAATAAAAAAAAAAGATGCAACCTTATCCATGGTAATAACAATTAAAATTTGTGCTTTTCCCTTTTTTTTCGGCAACATCCCTGTTTCCATTAAACTTTCTTCTCCGCCAGCACAATATCATTTTCTTGCCATGCAACCGATGTTCCTTGATTATCCTGATCCTTTTTGATTTTTTTACCGTGTATCCACTGCTTTCCTTCGTGTTTTTCCCCCTCGCCTTTCCTCACCAGAGTTCCAAACTAGAATGTCGGCCGTCACTTCTTCCGGCCTTTACGTTGCCCGATTTCTCTCCGGTCCACCGCATGGTGCCAACTGACAGTCATGGGTGGGTAGGTGTCTGTACTAGCAATGCTAGGTTTACACCTGCGACCATAACAGGGCAGGGTCGTGTGATGCACCTGTGTGACAGACTATCCTAAAAGATGGTCGACTGAGCTAGCCTGTCTTAACACTAAAGCCTTGTCTTGAGGCGCCCAATGTGTGACGCGACCCAGGACCACTACAGATTGTTACATAGCGAATCCATTGCCAACTGAAAAATAGTGATGTCCTAGAAAATAAATAAAAATATAGTTTGCGAAGACACAACCATAATAACACTAGTGTCACTTATCTTTATGCGTGCCGTCTCTTTCTATGTGTTGCGTCCTGTGCATGAGTGTCGTCATGCCCCTCAGCATCCTATAAGAATAATTCTGCAAAGGAATTTGATTTTTCAGATCAGACTGCAAGGAGGCTAGTGAATTACCTGGGTCATAGCTGGAGCTTTGCTGCTTCTATTGGGTTACTGTCCGACGTCACCTGCAATTGAAGAATTTATAAAATGGGCCAAGAAATTGCATCAACACTCACCGAATGGATTTATTGTGAGCTATTTTATTTTTAACATACTGGATACCTCCTGCAATTGAAGAATTTATAAAATGGACCAACAAATTACATCAACACTCACCGAATGGATTTATTGTGAGCTATTTTATTTTATTTTTAACATACAGGATACCTCCTGGAATTTCGAGCTTCGCCACCCGTTAGATTAGATAGACAAGTAGAAAATGAATTTGTAAATAGATGAGATCGATATAAATATCATTACACATATAATTAATAAATTAGACGGATGAATGAAGTACCTTTGTCAAGATGATGTACGGCGAGCAGTGAACTGTGCAAAGGGCAACCATCATTCTAAAGAGAAAAGTCTATTCAATAAGAAAATACCGTACTTATCGCGAATCAATGAAAATGTAAAACGGAAATCAGACACAATATCTTACCTCCTCGGTTCAATCTCCTCTCGTAAACGGAACCTATAACATAAAATGGAAGAAAGAAATTAGAGATGTCATATCATATCCACACTTACCTGTAACGTCAGCTATATACTTGAGTTGTTCGTAGTCCAAAGCGTATCTTCCCAACACGTTAATTAGTAAACAAAACTTGAAATGACATAAACATTGGCCCGTCAGAAGAAGAAAACGTAAAGGCGAAATCTTAAAACTTCACGGAAAAGTAATCATCATTCGAAAGTTAAATTTCAAACTCAGAGCAATTGCCGCCATATGTTTCACCAATTAAAAGAAAAAAAATCCCTATATATAAAATACGGGGAACATGGATCGGAAGCTGCAATAATGGGCGATTCGAGAGGGGAAGGCTTTGGTAGGTGAAGCGAAACAGCTCAATTCAAGTCGGGAGATCTGTGAGGCAAGTGTGCCAGCAAAAAAAGAGGTGTACGAAAAAAGAAAAATATTGAGTGGAAAATAAAGTAGTCAGTGAGGCTAAGGAAAAATAGACAGAAAGGGGAAAATTAAGTTTTTGGATTGTGGAGCAGTAAATTAAAAATAAAGGAAAAACAAACGAGGAAACTATAAAGAAAATTCACGGAGGAGTTGGATTAAGGAGGAGTGAATAACAGCGCATGAAACCCTCCTCAGGAAGTCAAGTTAAGTACGGTGTTTTCTTTTATGTCGATATTTTCTTTTGGTTACGAAGAGGCTCTAATGAGCACTTGATTTTTAAATTGATTCTATAAATATTTTTTTCTAAGTGCGGGATTTCGGTCGTTGTGTGTGCGAAATCCCAAGGTCAGAGAGGTCAGCCGTTTGCACGTTTCATTGCCTGGCCAAGTTTACAACAAATTTATTTAATATTTAATAAAATAAGTGTGGCAATCAATCATCTGGTCTTGCATATTTTTTTACTTTTGCGAATCTGTTTAACAATTTTCCATTTCGAGTTCGTGGACTCTAAAACCACGTGGCGCCCACAGGTGTTTCAGGCCCAACCCTTCTCCATCTCTAGCCGGGGTAACGATTGCGCGTAGAAAATAGCGCGTAACAAATTTGGCGCCCAACGTGGGGCCTAAACGCCTAAAACAAAAAAAAATATCCATAGATTCGTAAATTTTTCTTAAAAATTATTTTCTAGTAATTAGCATAATACGGATTACACTCACATACATACATATTTAGCGGCATATGCGGATAATGTTTGGCAACTTTTCTAATAAGGGGAAAGTGATGCGAGTGAAATGTTGAGCGACGTCGTATCATGTCAAATGTTACGAAACTTATTTTATTTTATAGCAACAAGTAAATAAGAGGTCGACAGGCACAAAGTGTAAATAGGCTCACGCCAGTGCAATAAGTATTCCTATAAAACTCGACTTAAATAATCAGTGATTGATCACAGTACACCACGTATATTATCAGAAGATTTTTTTTTGCTGTGTATATATATATGTACAAATCTTTTGGGAAGCAATCGAAGTCGGTGCAGTGATAAGCAGATGTGACTAGTGAGGGAGAAGTACATAAAAGTGAAGCTATGAGTGCGCTACATAAAGCCTAAATCGAGTCCTCTTATATACTCCGAGTCTAGACCTACCGCAAAATTTGACCTAATTGCTCAGCAATAAATTTATCATCCAGCTGATCGCTTCAATATATATCAAGGTCATAAGTGCTAGTCACTGATCTGATATTCGGTGCTGTTGTGTAAATCATAAACCAAGTTGTAGCACTCAACGTTTTTTTGCATGTGCCTAAATACAAATCCTCGAGAGATTTCGACTAATTATTTGGAATATTTACAATAGATTATATTTGTAAAATTTTTTTTTGGTTTTCTCCGCTCTTGCATTTTTTTTAGGTAATACAATTGAATGTTTTGCTTTGGATTTGATTATCTCGTTATTCAAATGAGCTATACATATATAAACGTATTAACCATACATTTAATTTTTTTTATGCGTGTGCATTTACCCGATGACCACCGTATATAATTTTTTTTGTTTGAGTTTGTGAATTGTCTACTCCAAACGATAGTGATAGCGCTAAGAATCGGCGTAGTGCGGTGACGAACAGACAAGAGGGGAAGTATATAAACCTGGTATACAAAACAAATCAGTGTTGTCGCTCGGTTATTGCAGCCTATGTACAATTATAACAACTCGACCTATATTATAAAATTTGACCCAGTTTTTCTGCAAGGTAGATCCACTGGTTCTACATTTGGATATTTCAAGGCCGCAAATTGCTTTCCTAGTCTTGCATCGTCGGAATAACCAAGATCATAAACAAAAGTCTTAGAAATGGTTATCCTCTTTCATCTATTAGTACATACGATTTTGACAACATAAGGTGCGGAAGAGGTTTCGACCAATTAAGATTGGAATCTACTGGTACAACTATTTTGTCTACATAGTTCTGAGCGGTGTATACTGATATATTTTATTGTAATTTTCCACAAATAGAAAATTCTTTCTCTTTATTTAACGTTTTGCTTTTCTAGTGTTTGAGGATTTAGGAACTATATATACGCACTAGTAGGTACATATGCACGCAGTAAATTATATTCTCCTACATACAGGAATCTCTTTTTTTATTTTGTATTTTGCCAACTTAGTACTTTAAGGTTTATGGGCTAAATAGCAAACGCCCGTATACATACTTTCAAATTTTACAAACTTTTCAGTATTGTGTGGTAGTACCCACATGGAAAAAATATTTTTTTTATTTGCTATTTTTCCATTTTAATGCTTAAGGAGTTATTACCTATACGTATACGCATCTGCATACTCTTTCAGATTTAGTAAATTTAAGCAATTCTTTTCTTAGAGGTAGTGCCTACATGGAAAATTGTTTTTTTTTGTTGTGCTGGTATTTCGCTGCTTTAGTGCTTTAAGATCTATGAGCTACAAGTATAGGTACGCAGTCGCACCATTACAAGTTTTTTTGATTCTGCAATTTTCTTCGGTGGGAGTACCCACATACAAAATTTTCTTCTTTTTGGATTTGTATTTTGCCATTTTATCGCTTTAGGTCTTATGAGATATACGTATGCACTGGTGCATATCTACAAATTTCGCAAATTTTAAATATTATAGTGGTTAAGAAATTTATAGGTTACACGTACATACCTACAAATTTTTGTTATAATTTCGCATAAGAATTAATGTGTTAACCGTATGTAAATTTTCCTGAGTGCTGTGATTTTTGCTATTAGGGGGACTCCAACATAGAACTTATTGACAAGTTTCATTTTACTCTATCTGCGGAGTTTCTCAATTATTTCTGAAGGCCTGTTGTGTAATTACTCGCTACCAGTGTTTGAGTTCATGTTAGTGGGAACTTGTCAACATACATTAGCTTTCTCTGTAGAAGACTATAAGGATATTCGTTACCTATCATTGGTATATCTTCCTATTAATTGAAGACTACTGGTTAACTCTCGTCATGGATGTAAACAGACTAAACCAAGAGGAGCTATCCTATGAACTCCAGTTGAGGGGCTTACCAACTGGAACAGTAGATAAGATGCGACCTAGCTTGCATAAAGCATTGAAAGTTGAAAAGGGGGGAAGGCCACTAGTATTGAAGCCTTCTCCGTTCACTTATGAAGAGGATGTAGAGGCGTTGAAGAAGAAAGTGGAGGAAATTCAGGGGCTCTTAGATGTTTTTGAAGGCGATTCGGCTAGTGGAGATTACCGGAAACTACTGACAAAGATCGAGTGGGCTTTGGGGAGGCTGAGTAGAGTTAAGCCGAAAGAGGAAGATCAGAAGAAGGAAGTAGCTCAAGTTCGAGCTAATCTGGTCTTGAGTTTAGGGACATTGCAAATCAAGGCTGATGGCGGGTATGAAGAAGACGAACCTGAAGCTGAAGATTTGTCAATGACGGCTAAGGTGATGGCTGCTGCTCATACAAGAGTCCCACTTTACAAATGGGAAATTAAATTTTCTGGGGATCCCGGCCAATCTTTAAATTCATTCCTAGAGCGGGTTAGTGAGCTAGCTGAAGCACGTGGAATTAACAAGCATCAACTATTTCACTCAGCGTTAGATCTGTTTTCAGGGCGAGCTCTCATTTGGTATAGAGCGAACAAGCCAAGCTTTCATTCTTGGTCAGAATTAATTAGAGAGTTGAAGAAAGAGTTTTTGCCTTACGATTACGACGACCGGCTACTCGACGAGATTAAGAGGCGAACACAGGGCAATGGTGAAACCATCGGAATATACATTGCGATTATGGTAAATATGTTCGCGCGGTTATCGAATTCTTTAACTGAGCTCCAACAACTGGCTATACTAAAAAGAAATGTTAATCCATTTTATCAAACTCAATTAAGTTTGGTAGAAGTCAAGACTGTTCAGGACCTCATCGAATTGGGTAGAAAGCTAGAATCGGTCAGAACTTCTGTTGAAGCTTATGTTCCACCACCATCCAAAAGAAATAGCCATCTACTTGAGCCAGATTTAGCGTACGTTGGTACAGAGTATAATATAGCTGCGATTTCGGGCCAAGCAACCAATGGTAATCAAACGAATAACAGAGGAATCCAATGTTTTCGATTTCGCCTCTTTGGGCATATAGCTCGGTTTTGTAAGGACGACATAAGATGTTATGGCTGCGGGAATCCAGGTGTTACTCGAACCAGATGCAGCAATTGCATTGGTGCTCGATCGAATCAAGAGCGGAGTATACAATCAAGCTCACAACAGCAAAATGAGTTTCCAAATGACAGAGGGGTATTATCAAGGCCACAACAACGGGTCAGATTTTCAAATGCAAGCCATGGGTCTCATAGACAAGAGAAAAATAATCTAATACAATCTACATAAGTACACAATCCACCAGTCCAGAATTCGGGAAACGAAGGAAGAGCTCGACAGTAAAGGGCGGATCGAGCTCTAGTAATTCCCAGAAATTCGCCCAAGATATTAATTCTCCATTCAGAGATAGTCAGCAGTTGGAAAGGTGTGACGATACAATCAACACGTTAGTGGATTATGTCTTTACGGAAGTAGAGGGTGATGTTCGTCCACACTTAGCAATTTCGATCTTCGGTCTTAAGGTTTGTGGTTTGTTAGATTCAGGAGCTTCTAGGACAATCATTGGAGGTTTAGGGTGGGAGTTATTGGTGACTTGCGAACTTAAGGTTCAAAAATCAAGGGCGGAAACTGTTAGCTTGGCTGATGGAAAAAAGGTGCATGTTCTTGGCGAAGTTAGCCTACCTATTGAGCTCGAAGGGCGGATTGTAGTTGTAGATGCTTTAGTTATTCCGGAGCTCCCGCATAGCATGATTTTCGGTATTGATTTTTGGCGTGCAATGGGAATAACAGCGAATTTAAAGGAAAATTCATGGCACTTTGGGAATGAAGATATTACCTATCATATAGATGCGTTAAGGGGGCATTCTAAATTGACAGTCGAGCAACAAAGAGGACTAAATGATATAATAACGGAAGCTGAAACAAAAATGGGGGAAGGACTAGGTTGCACCAATCAGGTGGAACATACAATACATACCGATTCTGCTCCAATTAAGCAGCGATACTACCCCGTGTCACCAGCTATCCAGAAGATTATAAATGAGGAGCTTGAAAAGATGCTGGAAGCCGGGGTTGTAGAGCATTCAGATAGTGCCTGGTCCTCTCCAGTAGTAATGGCTAAGAAGAAAGATGGAACGTATCGTTTTTGCGTCGACTATCGTAAGTTAAATAAGGTCACGAAAAAGGATGCCTACCCTCTCCCGTATATTTCAGCGACACTCGATAAGCTTCGTGATGCTAAGTACATGTCGTCACTCGACATTAAGTCGGCATTCTGGCAAGTACCTATGGAAGAGAGTTCGAAGCAGTACACAGCATTCACAGTACCGAACCGCGGCCTATTCCAGTTTCGAAGGATGCCCTTTGGACTAAGTAATTCGCCTGCAACTTGGCAGCGCTTGATTGACAGAGTACTTTCAGGAAGCTTGGAAAGCCGCGTGTTCGTATATCTCGACGATGTTATCATAGTGACTCAATCATTCGAGGAGCACAAGGAAATACTGAGAGAAGTCTTAGAGAGATTATACAAGGCTGGATTGGTCATTAATTATTCGAAGTGTCAGTTTTGTCGTTCACAGCTAAGGTACTTGGGTTATGTCGTAGGGGAAAAAGGGATTCAAGTAGACCCAGAAAAAGTTAAGTGCATCTTGGAAATTCCTCATCCTAAGAATGTCTCGGAGGTTCGTCGCTTTATTGGCATAGTCGCGTGGTACCGCAGATTCGTCCCACATTTTTCATCGATATTAGCCCCAATTACAGATCTCCTAAAGAAAAAGAAGAAATTCGTTTGGTCTCCAGAGTGTGAAAAAGCTTTCCACACCATTAAAGAAAACTTGGTCAGCGCTCCACTCCTGACATGCCCAAATTTCGACCATCCCTTCATCATACATACCGACGCTTCAGGATATGGGTTGGGGGCTGTCTTAACACAGAGAATAGATGATGAGGATCGCGTAGTTGCCTACTTGAGCCGCTCCTTGAATCGATGTGAGAGGAATTACTCTACTACGGAGCGTGAGTGCTTAGCAGTTTTGTGGGCCATTGATAAGTTGAGGCCATATATTGAAGGAACCACGTTCACGGTAATAACAGATCATGGGTCATTAGTTTGGCTACATAATTTGAGAGACCCCACGGGCAGATTAGCCAGGTGGGCAATGAAATTACAACAACATGATTTCGTTATAATTCACCGTAAAGGCAAAGAGCACCTGTTACCAGACTGGTTGTCACGTTCTGTTCCTATTGTAAATTCCATTAAAGAAAATGAAAATACTGGCGATAAGTGGTATGACAGAATGGTGGACAATATTATTAAGTCTCCTTCAAAGTTTCCCGACTGGCGAATTGAAGATGATATCCTGTGGTGACACACCCAACCCAAATATCCCTCGTTAGCAATGGGACACGAATTCTGGAAAGAAGTGGTACCCAAGGGACGAAGGAAAGATCTCATCTTTAAAGCACATGATATTCCCACCTCAGGCCACTTTGGTGTACAAAAGACGTATGACCGTATTAGCAATATGTACTATTGGCCGAAGATGAAATGCGATATTGCTTCGTATATTAAAAATTGCACAACGTGTCAGGCGATAAAACCCGAGCGGAAGAAGCAGGCAGGCCTCATGACAGTGCGTAGAGTAGCAGAAAGGCCTTGGGAGTGCATAAGTATCGATCTGATTGGGCCACTTCCGCGATCAAATCGCGGATTTGTTTATATCCTTACTGTAGTGGACCAGTTAAGTAAATTTCCTATGCTTTTTCCACTACGCTCTGCGACTTCTGGCCCGATAATTCAGGCACTAGAGGATTACGTATTTATGATTTTTGGTGTGCCTAAGACTGTGATATGTGACAACGGTTCACAATTTAGGAGTCGTGAATTCAGGAAGCTCTGCGAAGAATACGGTGTAGAAATAAGATTCACGGCTTTGTACCATCCACAAGCTAATCCGGCTGAAAGGGTGAACCAAATAGTGAAGTCAATGCTTAGGGCGTATGTTTCAGACAACCATCGAACTTGGGATCAGCACTTGGCGAAAGTCGCGTGCGCTATCCGAACCTCTACGCAAGAAGCAACCAAATTCACTCCATACTTCATCAACTTTGGTAGGGAAATGATAGTTCATGGTACGTCATATAAGAAAGCAGGGGACAATGAATTGTTTGACCCAGAAGTACGATCTTTAGCATTAAAGGGGCTAATTGAGGATGTAAGGGGAAGGCTCATAAAAGCGGCAAAGTCTTCGAAGCAAAAGTATAATTTGCGTAAAAGAGATCAAAGTTTCCTCGTACAAGATATGGTTTGGAGAAGAAATTATGCACTTTCGGATGCAGCGAAGTATTTTAATGCTAAGCTTGCACCTAAATACACCGGACCATTTAGAGTAATTAAGAGAGTCTCTCCTTGGACATTCGAACTACAGGACTGTAGTGGAAAAAGTGCTGGTGTTTGGAACTCTAAAGACTTGAAACCATATAATACGGCTGGAGAGCGTTTTGAATAGAGTCTATACATATTTGATCTTCCCGTTAATTCTTCCTGGTTGAGTCCTAAGTGATAGTTTTGATAGCATTGGAGTCACAACTATAATAACACTAGTGTCACTTATCTTTATGCGTGCCGTCTCTTTGTATGTGTTGCGTCCTGTGCATGAGTGTCGTCATGCCCCTCAGCATCCTATAAGAATAATTCTGCAAAGGAATTTGATTTTTCAGATCAGACTGCAAGGAGGCTAGTGAATTACCTGGGTCATAGCTGGAGCTTTGCTGCTTCTATTGGGTTACTGTCCGACGTCACTTGCAATTGAAGAATTTATAAAATGGGCCAACAAATTGCATCAATACTCACCGAATGGATTTATTGTGAGCTGTTTTATTTTTAACATACTGGATACCTCCTGCAATTGAAGAATTTATAAAATGGACCAACAAATTACATCAACACTCACCGAATGGATTTATTGTGAGCTATTTTATTTTATTTTTAACATACAGGATACCTCTTGGAATTTCGAGCTTCGCCACCCGTTAGATTAGATAGACAAGTAGAAAATGAATTTGTAAATAGATGAGATAGATATAAATATCATTACACATATAATTAATAAATTAGACGGATGAATGAAGTACCTTTGTCAAGATGATGTACGGCGAGCAGTGAACTGTGCAAAGGGCAACCATCATTCTAAAGAGAAAAGTCTCTTCAATAAGAAAATACCGTACTTATCGCGAATCAATGAAAATGTAAAACGGAAATCAGACACAATATCTTACCTCCTCGGTTCAATCTCCTCTCGTAAACGGAACCTATAACATAAAATGGAAGAAAGAAATTAGAGATGTCATATCATATCCACACTTACCTGTAACGTCAGCTATATACTTGAGTTGTTCGTAGTCCAAAGCGTATCTTCCCAACACGTTAATTAGTAAACAAAACTTGAAATGACATAAACATTGGCCCGTCAAAAGAAGAAAACGTAAAGGCGAAATCTTAAAACTTCACGGAAAAGTAATCATCATTCGAAAGTTAAATTTCAAACTCAGAGCAATTGCCGCCATATGTTTCACCAATTAAAAGAAAAAAAATCCCTATATATAAAATACGGGGAACATGGATCGGAAGCTGCAATAATGGGCGATTCGAGAGGGGAAGGCTTTGGTAGGTGAAGCGAAACAGCTCAATTCTAGTCGGGAGATCTGTGAGGCAAGTGTGCCAGCAAAAAAAGAGGTGTACGAAAAAAGAAAAAATATTGAGTGGAAAATAAAGTAGTCAGTGAGGCTAAGGAAAAATAGACAGAAAGGGGAAAATTAAGTTTTTGGATTGTGGAGCAGTAAATTAAAAATAAAGGAAAAACAAACGAGGAAACAATAAAGAAAATTCACGGAGGAGTTGGATTAAGGAGAAGTGAATAACAGCGCATGAAACCCTCCTCAGGAAGTCAAGTTAAGTACGGTGTTTTCTTTTATGTCGTTATTTTCTTTTGGTTACGAAGAGGCTCTAATGAGCACTTGATTTTTAAATTGATTCTATAAATATTTTTTTCTAAGTGCGGGATTTCGGTCGTTGTGTGTGCGAAATCCCAAGGTCAGAGAGGTCAGCCGTTTGCACGTTTCATTGCCTGGCCAAGTTTACAACAAATTTATTTAATATTTAATAAAATAAGTGTGGCAATCAATCATCTGGTCTTGCATATTTTTTTCCTTTTGCGAATCTGTTTAACAATTTTCCATTTCGAGTTCGTGGACTCTAAAACCACGTGGCGCCCACAGGTGTTTCAGGCCCAAACCTTCTCCATCTCTAGCCGGGGTAACGATTGCGCGTAGAAAATAGCGCGTAACAAGATTAAGGAAATATTGAAGACAATAGAAGAGTAAAATGCTCATAAAGAGGCTAATTTTGAAGGGATTAAAAGGAAATTATCTACTCCTAATGGGTAGAGGATCATTCTCCTTTACAAGTTTTGCCAAACCTCCACAGAGTGAAGGATTGTGAAGCAGTGATAGAAAAGTAGCATCCTCATATCGAGGCCAATCCAGAAGGGATTAGAAATGAAACATCAACACATTCAAAGTAGAGATGGGTTAGACTAGCATCATCGTCCTTTATAAAAATTTCGCTCGGCCACCGCAGATTGAAGAATTATGAAGAAGAGATAGAAAAATAAATTCCTCATATCGAGGCTAATCCAGAAGCTATTCGAGATGAATCATCTACACATTCAAAGTAGAGATGGGCTAGGTTTAAATTTTCGGAATCGGTTGAAAATGGAATTGCTACGGCAGCTCCGCTATCCGTAGTGCACCATTTGGGAGTGAAAAAGAAAAATGGAAAAGTGGGCCTACTAACAAGAGGTATACCAACCGCTAATACTTCCTGACGTACTTTGAATTCTACGGGTTTTGAGCGCAGGTTATAAACTTTTGTGCCCTGCTCGAATGCATGGTTTAAGTTTCTTGGAGCATGAGCTGGCAGATCACTCGGTGGACAGCGTTGACTGCAGGGTGGCACGCTAGCTTGCCTCAGCTATTGGCGGAGAGTGCGGTGTGGGTTCCACGAAAATCTGCCGCTGTCACCACCCTTAACAAAAAGAATTCGTGCCTGTCCTCCTGCAATGGAGACAAAAAAACGAACGTGCACACACCCTGATCCAGAAGGGACCACATACGTCACTCACTTAATGATAATCCTAAGGATCGGATGGCCTGATCCTTTGCCGTGCCCGGCCTCCCATGACATCCTGGCTGCTCGGTTAAGATGTCCCTTTTCTGTTTAGCAGAGACAGAAAATCCTCGGGCGAAGGAAAGAGAAGAGAAACAATCGGGAAGTTGAATCATTTCGTGCTTTATTTGTTCCGTACTAATGACACGAATTGTTAAAAAAAAATTCTTATATTCACCCCCGAAGTGTTAGAGATGTCGTACATACGTTGGGTAGGAATGCTACATCGCTTACTAAACTAATGTCTTTTTTTGTGTTTAGTTTCCTTCATCCTTTTTCGATTTCCTGTTGCTGATTGTTCTCACTCAATTTTACCCCCGCAGTATGTTATACACCGGTATACGTAATACTACACATTTCAGGCAATTCGAGCTAAAGAAAAACCATGGTGTTAGTAGCAAGAATAGGATTCATCGGCACAGTATCGAACGTAGTGAATGTCTCTCGAGAAGGCCTTCTTGAGTGAGTATAAGCGTATGGTTGATGTTCTACCGAGAGTCAGACTAATTTACCACACATGGGTTAATACATTCGTAAAAGATTCGAAAAAAAAATTCTATCTCAATAACTAATTATCTTAAATATCTAATTTCTATGACAGAGGATGCGCTTTCTATTTTGAACGTAAGTATATTTTCAACTAATTTATGTAGCAATTATCACGTTAATATTAGTTCATATACACTAGTGCTCCTCTGACGGACGACGTGATTTAACGTCAAAAATAAATAGATTTTAAATGAATTACGTTCCAATAGGTCCTTGATAATATAAATGTAGTAAATATGAGCGCTCCTCTGGCGGATTCATATACACTAGCGGTCCTCTAACGGTCGACGCGATTTAATGCCAAAAATAAATATATTTTAAATGTAATACCTTCCACTACGTACTTGATAATATAAATGTAGTAACTATGAGCGCTCCTTTGGCGGACCCAGAGACTTTAACGTCAAAAATAAATAATTTTGAAATGAATTATGGTTCAATACACACTTGATAATAAAAATGTAGTAAATATGAGCGCTCCTCTGGCGGACGAATTCATTTCCTAAGCGTAAGTATGCTTTCAACTACCTTACACAGGAATTATCACTTTAATTTTAGGTAAGTCCATATACACTAGCGCTCCTCTGATGAACGACGCGATTTAACGTCACAAATCTATATATTTTAAATGTGACACGTTTCAATACGTACTTGATAGTATAAATGTAGTAAGTATGAGCGCTCCTTTGGCGGACGCACAGATTTTAATGTCAGAAATAAATAATTTTTATTTTAAATGAATTACGTTTCAACACGCACTGGATAATATAAATGTAGTGAATATGAGTGTTCCTTTGACGGACGCAGAATTCATTTCGGACAATAAATAAAAAAAAAGATACAACCTTATCCATGGTGATAACCATTAAAATTTTTGCTTTTCTCTTTTTTTTCGGCAACATCCCTGTTTCCATTAAACTTTCTTCTCCGCCTGCACAATATCTTTTTTTTTCTTGCAATGCAACCGATGTTCCTTGATTATCCTGATCCTTTTTGATTTTTTTTTACCGTGTATCCACTGCTTTCCTTCTCGTTGTTTTTCCCCTCGCCTTTCCCCACCAGAGTTCCAAACTAGAATGTCGGCCGTCACTTTTTCCGGCCTTTTCGTTGCCCGATTTTTCTCCCTTCCACTTCATGGTGCCAGCTGGTCCATTGACAGTCATGGGTGGGTAGGTGTCTGTACTAGCAATGCTAGGTTTACACCTGCGGCCATAACACTGTACTTCGTTATATGTTATTTGAAGTGTGACTACTTCGTATAAAATTGTTCCTAAATTATTTTTGTCTACTTAGAAATTTCTTTCCTTCTCAATTTTTCGTAAAGTTAAAATAAACGTTAGTTTTCAAATATTTTAACCACATTAGTAATTTTTTAGCTGGTTGTTGTACGGCCACAAATGTAACCACTAATCAGTAATAATTTTTTTTTTATCTCGAAATTTATACTTAACATGCGGGGAAGTCCTATACCGAACTACAAGGACTTAGGAGTGCACACAATTTCTAAGACAGCCAACTTACCAAACAAACAAAAATATATCCCAATTCCTAAGAACTTTGTTCTATACCAAAATTTGTATACAAAACTTTTATTTGAAATATATTTTATAAATTTTTTTTACATAATTCAACAAGCAAAATCCAAATACTTCAAAATCTCGTCCCTCGACCCCGTTTATATTTAGATGCGTATGGTTTAAAATATCCTCTGATTTTTCAGGCTGATGAGAAACATGAAGACATTCCCATAACATATGTCCATTTGCCTGTGGGTCCAATAGCTCCGACAGCTCTTCGTAAGAGAAAATGCGGAAGGAAATAATTAAAAAATTTAGAGTTCCACTGTGCTTCTAACTGGATTTACCCGAGTTTTCTTTACAAGTTCCTGTAAGCTACCACCAATGTCTCATTACTTGCATTATATTCTTTGAGTTTACGACAGGCAAGCGAACTATAAAGTCATAAATGATAGGATTGAATTTTTCCACCCCAGCGAAATTTATATTTTCGAGTCATGTTGCTGCTGCAGCCTTATCAACTGATTCTTCTTGTCGTTGGTTAAGTTCTTCAAAAATTTGAGCAGTAGCATATGGATTAGGTGATTAAATTAAACATAATTTTGGAAAGTGCAAGGTGAGTAATTGATGTTTTTATACAATGAACCAGATTGCCCTGAAGGCATATATTTATTAAAAAAAAAATAAAATTGGTTATTATTTTTGGGTAAGATCGGTAAGATCAGCATTCAAACTTGCAGGTGAAAAGTTTTTTTCTGATCAAATTCTGTTAAAAGAATCGGCTTCGTGTAGTATCTTTGCATTTGTATGCATTGATCGTAAAGTTGTCCTGTATTCAAAGATCCTATCAAATACATATATTGATTTTTTCTGATCACAAATACCTGGAGCGAGGATGTAGTCACCAATCTGAAATAGTACGATTACAGTTAATGTTAAGTAAGGTAAAGTTTTGCGTCATTTAATAAAACTTCCACACACTGAACTATCTTTAGCTATATCTTACCTTGTGAGCAATTTATGTTGCATTACCCTCTCAACATGTTTACAAAGTCACGCATATGGCTGGAGGCATCTTGAAAAGCTGGATTGTAGAGTTGCATGTTATTGGTATCTGTCCCTCAATCCTGAATGGGAGAAAAACAAATCACCAAGAAACGATCCTAATTATAAATTTAATAAATACTATTACCTGATGCTTTTCATTTTCTGGATTTAGATGAAAACTCAGTCGAATTGACGTAACAATTACAGACTGAAATTAAATATTGAAATTAAAATCAATTGAATTGCTTGCGATTATCACATCGATTGCTTTGCACTTATAATAAGGCCATCTGAGTGTGGATTAAATCAAGAAACATTTGCCGTCCATAATCCAACAAAGCTATTTCACTTTTATCCAGGTATTCTTCAACTTCTGTAATGCTCGACAATTCTTTATTCTCTTTAAGATCACATTGATTTTGCATAGTTTTACCTTCGTAATTGCTTCGTGAGTTTGTAAACTCTTTTTCTTGCTTTAATTCTTTAGAAGTCGATTGAAAATGTTTATGAGAAATTTTCCGGTAAAACAAAAATATTAAACATAACGCAATCAGCTAATGACTATTTATAGTCATTCTTCATAGAACTATTTTCGTTCTCGGAACTTAACCTTTTTATGGATAAAATTCGGTCAGGATTGGCTACATTACAGTTGAAGACCTCGATTCTTTCTACCACCCGCATATCCGTTCATTACCATCAGCTTTGATGGAACAAAAACGGAATGGCTAATTCAAATCAGCTGAACTAGGACATTTGCTAGAATCTGTTGGGGATGGCAGTCACTTTACATCGTACAATATAATTAGCTGGCAAGATAGGGAATTGTTTTTCTGGGGCATCTTCCCATGTGAGTGCAACTGAAAAGAGATCAATTGAAAAAAAAAATACAAACTATATAATTTCGCTTTTAGACATTTCTCGATCCATTTCTTCTCTTTTATTTACAAAAAATTTTAAGTTTGACGATGCTGATTATGTGAATTAAATGATTAAATGAATATCACATAGTTTAAAGTTCAACAATATATATATGTAGGAGCCCTTGCAGTCCAACGATGCCAAAATTACATTCTGTCGATAATTTTTAAAGAACCACCGTTACAGATCACTGATAAGCCACCAGCAACAGCGGCAAGAATAAGTTTGCCAGATAGAATTTAGGCAGTCAAGTTCCGAGTTAAGCGCAGTTAAGACCGGAACGAATCTAGTGTTCGCCTGTAAATCTTGAGTATTCGCAAAAAGTTAGTTGTAAAGAACTCTTTATATACTTAGTTGTTTTTTTAATTAAACCTATACATTAGCTTAGACAATAAGAAAAAAGTGAACCAACTCATTACAGTGGATAAAAGTGTGTGTTTTTTTTATTACAAGAAGGCCTTTTTACTCGATCAATCCTACATATATATATATTATATATTCAACTTCACAAAGCAAATGTCTTCTGCAAATCTGCGCATTACAATGACTAATCGTAGGGTGCCAACAATATTTGTTTCGAAACTGATTTATATTGCTTTTAGAAACGCACAATTTTGGAAGCATATCTGGAGCCTAGCTACAAGTGCATCAAATCTACGAAGGATGTGTGGCTATCATTATTACGGAATCCCTTGACCTGCTTAAAAATGAACAATTATCTCCCTATACTCTTCCTCTCAACTAATTTATAGTGTGGTCTTTATAGTCGAACTTTTAGAGCTTAAGCCCAATTTTTTTTTATTTTATTACCATTTCGCCAGAAAAGACTTCATATAAACACCGCAGTTTTTCATATCATATCTACACTCCCTTGTCTCGATGAAAATGTATGGTCATTATAATATGGGGACTCTGTACAAAACTACCAGGAGAAAATGACAAAGATAATATACAATTCAAAAGAATCGATATTGGAACCCCATACGAACTCCTGCACTAGTCAACAGTTAAACAGCTGTTAAAAATATCATCTCGCCAGAATTGTAGAAAGCTGATCCGAACCTCACATCCATTACTTTTAAAAATAGCATTGAGCACCTGTACCTTTCCGGAGGATTTCACAGAAGGTACAATCATGAAAATATTCGAGAAGGGGACTTGACGCTATAGCTAAATAGGAGAAGAAACATCTGTTTACTACCTACTGCTGGGATATTCCTATCACACATCATATTAGCAAGAATCGAACGGAGCAATGGGCTGGGTTAATCTATGTAGGTGGGTTCACTGCGAAAAGGTGTTCAACTCAATGGGTATTAAATTTGGATAGAACTACAATAATGTGGCCTCAATAAGGAAATAGTAGTTATAATTAAAGCTATTTGTAGTATATTGGGAATAGATAGGTCTTTACAACATGAAACTGTATCAAAGATGTACTCTATGTGGACGATATCTGTTAGTTACATAAAGTACTATATACATACTCCTAGTTCAGCAGAATTGAGTAATTCGTTTTAAATGTGAGTTATCACAAACACCACTTAATGCATAATAAATAAGGCGATCAGCGCTATTCCTCAGCTCTATTGGATATGAGAATCTAGTTAAATATTGTGAGAATAACCATACTAGCAAAAGTCGCATCCTCTGGAAGAATTAAGGGTTATATAGCAAACAATAGAATAACTTAAACTTGAAATGCATGGCTTCTAAAGAAGTAAAATGAAAAGCATTTAGAAACATTTGAAAGAACGATTTGAGAAAAATTCTTACCCAATCAGAAGACGAATCTTTTGAGTTGACCAATGCTATAATTTATATATTACGGACGATGTAATGGAACATAAAGCACGCCCGCCAATTTTTTATCACAGAAATAATAAAAGCAGGTACTGTTACATACATACATGTACATACCTACATCATTTAGAAAGAAAGTATATTTAATGTAATACGCATGAATATACATACCTACATCACGTAGGAAGAAAATATATTTAATGTAATACGCATGCATATACATACCTACAACATGAAGGAAGAAAGTATACTAAATGCACGTCCATATACATACATACCTACATCATATAGGAAGAAAGTGTACTTAATGCACATGCGTATACATACCTACATCATGTAGGAAGAAGGTATACTTAATGCACGCGCGTATATATCCGTACTTCATGTAGGAAGAAAGTACACTTAATGCACATGCGTATACATACCTACATCATGTAGGAAGAAAATATATTTATTGCAATGCATAACTAAAAACATTGTGCCTACATACTTATCTACTACATCATTTTCGCTGCATGAAAAATTTCAATCACCGACCTACGTCAAGTATTCTTCATATAAAACAGCGAAGATGTCGCAATACCCCTGCGCGCAAGAAGTGTCAAATTACAAAACGACGAACTTGCGCCGTAGGTACATCACATGTATGTAAGTAGCAACTAGCAAGATGTTAATTCGCGGTTAATACAGTGAGCCACAAATGCTTACTGTAACCCGAGTATTACATCATAAATAAATAACAAACAGCAAGTGATTCTGGTTCTTGCAAAATATTTGTATGTATACAAACGCGACGAGTGCCGCGTTTTAATAAATTGAAGAATGTAATGTGCGTGACTTAACACTTTGTACAAGGTCAAAATTATGTACACAAAGTGTTAAGTCGGAAGTAAAATACAGTCGCAAGTAAATTGCTCATCTTCCGTTCTGGGAAGTTAGTATGACATTTCCCATGTATATACAATAGATAGAGTAAGAACAATTTGTATATATAGAGTAAGAATATGTAAAAGAAATGAGCAGTAAATGATTCTAATCAGTTGAATTCAGTCGCAAGTTATTTTCATTCAGGAGTTGAGCTTCTACTAGCTCACATCTTTACTAGGAGTTGAGCTTCTACAAGCTACTCCACACCTTTACTAGGAGTTGAGCATCTACAAGCCACTCCACATCTTTACTAGGAGTTGAGCTTCTACAAGCTACTCCACTGAACTCAACGTTCACAACGATAAGCCTGGGAGGAATTAGACACAACAAAGAAAGAAGCAATAAAGCTTTCAACAGTAAAAATCTTTTATAGTGGAGCCGCCGTTGCAACTATTCATTATCATTAGTACTCAATATATTTTTTTTCCGAGCGTATTTGTTTAAATTTAATTACTCCAGGCTCTGAAATCCTCATGAAACAAATAAAATGACACCGCTTTGAAGAGCAAGTGAATAGGAAAGACCAACGTCCTGAAAATCCTTGACCAATAAAGAAAAATATAAGGAAAATAAAAAAAATGATATGCGTCATCATCTATCCTGATGTATGAATATTTATTTCATTTTTTATTGATTCTAAAAAACTATTGTACATATGTGGAATGTAAAGGTTAAGATGAAAATAGTGGCGTTAATGCTTTTATTATTTGATGATTTCACAACAAAACAAACATCAAAATGAGTTAACGAAAAATCATTAATAATAATAAGAATATTGTAAAAGAAAAAAAAAACTAAAAGTCCAATAAAGAACTTTTGATATACCTATGCCTCTCTACTCTCTATTCGAGCAACGTGCGTTAGATTTGAGCATATATAAATAATAAACAAATATTTATAATCGTCAGTAGCTTGTTGACGGTGAGCTTAAAGTAAGATGACAGACAATCTCAGTAGCCCAGTAGATTTCGGTTAAGTGAAATTGATCTATTAAATTACCTTTTTCAAGTGAATCGGACTGGCTCGGAATATCAAAATTCTGACTGGCTAAATCCACCATATGAATAAAAATAGTTTGAAGAATTAATTGATGAAAAAGTTTACACTGTTTTTAAATCCGGTACTGTAGCAAATTTAGTTTCATGTGAATTCTATAACAAGTACGAAGTTTCTATGTTTTTCATTATCCTCTTCCGATAAACTTAAATTATTCCCTTCAAACTCTTTTAGGCTTCTATATTCTTCTACAAAAGTTCCTTCGGAATTAGGTAGCTTGTTCATTTAGTTTCCATACAAAACTTTACATTTTTTCATGTAACCTGTATGTATTTAACAGTATACATAAAAAAAGAAATAGGTGCCGGAATAATAACACCAAACAAAGTACAATATTATGTTTTATTCAAAAAATAAAATTAATTTCCAATTCATCTTATGACTAGTGGAATTTCGACAGTCGATTTATGACAGAACATACTGTCGTGTCGAAATTTTCGACAATTTATGGAATATCGAAATTTTCGACAGATACAACATTTTGCCCCAGGTATCCGGTCCAATAATTTTTTTTTACAGTAGCTTTTGACAATTAATTGCAGTGAATAAATTTATTGATATTTCCCACGCGGCATTAAATCAGTAACCTAACTTTTTTATGACTTTATTGTGGATATGAACCTTCGTGTTTGGACATTTTGTCTTGTATCTGAAGATCAGCTCAGTGCTTTGCTTGATTCAAATCGTAAAAAAAAACAATTTCACCAGCCTTGTACAAAATCTTCGACAGATTAGACTAACGTTGTTCCTTCCGCTAACTTTCGATTATAATTTATAAATTTTTCACTACCGGCTCTAGCGTCATATTAGTGCAAATTCTGATTAGAGCCAATCTAAGTATTTTTCAATATATGGGAAGTTTTGGAGGTCGATGTTCTTGACAGTATTTCGGTTGTGCTATTAAATTGCGTTAATTCTACCTTGGATAAATCATTCATTCAAGATAAGTTTTACCAATTGAATGGAATTCTTTTAATAAATGCGTAACATAGAAAAACAATAAATATCCGTTTTAGAATAGGCACGTTTTGATTCTGCTTAAAGTTTTTGTATTGACTTTATCTAATTTACCTTCCTTTATTGAAAGTGGTTAATACTATTGCGAAACTATCCACACACCCCACAGTGAGGAGCTGAAAATCACAGTATAGCGCGAGACAGACTGTAGCTTTTAGCTACCGTCGTCGATGATTGCCTATATATACATAAGTGATGTCTGAGTGGGGACCCCCAAATCATCAAGAGATGGTAGCCATTACCCAAGGAAATTCACTCGCATCTGGAAAATAGTCGGATCTGGCCGCTACAGCATCGAGGAACGGTCGGCCATGGAGCGAGCTAAAAAAAAGGCCTAGAGGAGAGTCCAGAAGAGTCTACCGTGGATTCAGTAAAAATTATTTTAAAAAAAAGGTTTGGTTTTTAAAAAGTTTTATTGAAGTTTTAAATTGTAAATTGCATAAGTGGAATAAAAGATCGGAAATTTAGCAAATCGAAGGACTCTTGTGAATCGAAAAACTGGATTGAGGAAATATAGAGGAAGACAAAGGAGCCTAGTTACTAACAGGAATCTAGTTACGGGTAGAGAAAACCGTTCACTAACGGGCAGGTCAAACTGCGCATTCTGTTCCTAGTCAGAAAGTGAAGTGAAGTGAAGTGAATTTTCAGCTAGTATTTAATATCCAGCAAAAAAAATTATTAGTTACGAGCTTTTCCCGTTTTTGTTTACATTAAGGTACCGGCGTCGTCTGCTCTTCAGATAGAACAATTGCTACTTCAATCGTCTGAACGACTAATTTATCGCAGGCTGTGAATTGTAATAAACATACAGCTATACTGATACAGGCGACTCTTCTGGTTCCAGAATAGAGCTTGAACTGAGCATCAAATTTTTTTTTTATTGCAGATCTCTTTTATTTTGTTTCAGGTTTTCATTATGGCGCCATTTCGCAATTCTTTATGTAGAATTTGTTTCTCGGTAATATGCACAGTGATAAAGCTAATTCAAATAAATAATTAAGTACCATTTGCGAACTGGAATAAATACTTTGGTTTAACACTCTTTTGTTCGCATAATAGAGCCACGGCTTGATATCAAATTTTTTTTAGCTTTTGCTTCAGGTCCCTTACGGCTCCATTTAACAATTCATTGACTTTATTTTGTTATTTTAAAATACCTATAGGAATAACGTGCCCGAAATTGGGCAAGTGAATTCAGTGTAGAAAAAGGTGATTTCTACAACATTGTTAGCGAGAGATAACAATTTTTTTTTCTGTTCGCGTCAGTCGCGATATTCTTTGCTAACTCCTATACGCGCCCGACGATTCATGCTCCGTTACTGGAGTAATCAGCAATCCTGAGAATTCACAGTGGATACGGTAGGCCCAAGGTTACAATCTATAACCCCTGGGTCTGGTGTAACACCCTGGGTGTTCTACAGTGCCCGAAGTGACTAAATTTTCCGTGAAGTTTCACCAGAAAATCCTAAGGCAGAAAACTTAATAAACCCCGACTGCAAATCCATACCTTTTTTATCCGCTTAAGTTCATAAATGCCCACGGAAAATCAATCCACTCAACTATAAACTGTGTATCAGTGAATATCGGTAGCAAATTGACAACTGCTGTTTCATCTGATCTTCTGCCTAGCCTCTATTCAGTCAAATGCATTTTCCGTGAGAAATCAAAAGAAAATCCTAAGGCAGAAAACTTAGCAAACGCCGACGGCAAATCTACGAATTTTGTAATTGCTGGCATTAATAAATTCCGGTAGCAAATCGACGAATTCTCCACATACTAAATCCGTACATACAGGCTTTTAGCGTTCAAGTCTGTGGCGGAAATAAAACAGGGGATACGGACATTTCCACCTTCTGGATCCGCCCACATTTTCAAGAAGCATTGAATCCCCTTTCAGAAGGTAGTTCCTAGCAATTCGTTATACATCTGAAATACGGCGATGTTAAGTTGAGTCGAGACACTTGTAAGCGCAATTTTTCTCATCCCTGCCAAAGCTCCCTCAAATACTCCCACGATAAGTAATAGATCATCAAGTTGATTCGCGACAGTTTTCAGTGGACTTTTCCTATCCCCGACAAAGCTTTCTCCAATAGTTCCGCATTATTGATTGAGTTGAGTCAGTATATTTTAAGTGGAACTTGTCCGCCCCTGGCAAAGATACCTCCACAGTTCGTTGCTTTCTTTTGCGGTTAATACTTTTCAGAGGAATTGCGCCAATAGGTGTGGCAAGCTGATCTGTGAGTGTAGTCTGCTCTACACCCGACTTGTTTCCATCTCGTGAAAGGAATTTTTACACAACTTGGGCGATATCTCCTAAGATTCCTACGCCCTAGTCAACGACTGGTGAGTGTAGTGTATCCTACATCCAAGTGTGAGGCAAGTTTTCAGCAGAACACTGTTTTGTAAACAGAGGTATGAATCGTAATTGAAAGAGGATTTGTTACGGCGACGTCCCGTGTATTAAAAAGATCCCCCGCTACCTCTCGGCCGGAGCAATTTTCTATTTACGCGGAAATTGTGTTAAAATAAGATTCATGTTGTATTGATGAAAATACTATATATCTATATAATATTAGTGCCGAAATGCCTCAAGGCTCTGTTCTCTCTCTAGCTTGATTTTTCAAAACATATTTAAAAATGATCATTATTGACCTATTCATGACCTTGATTTCGGTTATAAATCCGTTTAACTTTTACTGTTAATTCAAATGAACAACAGGCGACTATTATACCAATACTGTTCCCATGAAATATATTGCGAATTTCTTATTGGTATAAGTATCTCGGGTAAAATGCTCATTGGTTAACCACCTCAAACTAATTACAGCCATACTGTAAAAGATCGTGATACTTATGGAATCTACAAGTTGATTGTGCACCAAACTTATCCCTCCAAGCATTTTATCTTAATATCTTTCTTTATATCTCATTTAAATTTGATAATGTAAAATATTGCAATATAGGATCAACATTTTTAAAAATTAACCGATGTTCCTAAGAACGAATAATATCTGATTTGACTAAAAAAAAAAAAAACAGATTTCTAAGTCAGCAAACTCCTTTCAGATACATAGTTAATTTCTCGAAAAAGATCATACTTTATATTACTTCTTATCCCCTTTATCACCCTAGACTTACTTTCATACCTGTGGCTTCATCCAGACTGTTAGTCTTCTCATTATTTGAAATTTTACTTTTAAGTCATCCTTACGATGACAAATCAGAATTCTGAGCATGAATTTTGTACACTTATAAGTTTAAAAGAAAAAAAAATGCTTTGAACATTTGACAACAGCAAGATACTCGTCATATTATCATTCCGGTCACATTTCAGAAGGACCCTATTTTTGTTCGGATACACACCCATACACAAACATCATCTTTAAAATATATAATCACCCTGCTTTGGTGTTGCTTACTTATATATTCCACTCACAACAAGTCAATTTCATCCCCATTCCTCATCTCTGTGGTTGTACCTATTACAAGCAATGTAGTATATAGGAACTAACTCCAGCCTCACAACCGCATAACTATAAAATAACGCAATGGAACTTCGTACTCCCCTTTTATGCGATATTAAGGATTTAACTTCAAATGCTATGTCCTTAAACAATCGAGTAATATTAAAGTAAGTGAAAATACACACATGTAAAATTGATTCCTCTCGGCTAAAAAAAGAAAAAGAAAAAAAACAATAAATGGAATAATAAGAAAAATAAAGGGGCAAAACACATCATCATTCGTTTCTCATGACGATAATAACTTTGTCAATGTTTGGAGACAAAAATCTTGAAATACGTCTTCGTCAAAAATACACCACACTTGGGTTAGTAAAAATTATTGATTCTCGGCTTCCCCTATATTATAACCAATTTAAGCAATTTAACATTTTTCCACTGTTACCACCACCACCTCATCTAGCAGCATTCTTCTAAAACGGCCCATACACATTTCAATTAGTTGATAAACCTCAAATCGAACATCTGTCAAGCTGTCAACCGATAATTTTAGCGTCCGCGTAAAATAATTTTCAATTAAAGTTTTCCTCTGTATTTGATTAAAACTTGTTCAATCCATTCTTGATTTAATTTTCTATCAGAGGCACTTGAAGTTTTGTTCATGTGGAAGTTATTCTGAACTTTTCTCAAGGAAACAGAATTTGCACTTTAATAGATACCGTGGAATATTCATCATAAGTGGCTCAAGACAAAAGGGAAAGTGCCTTGTGGCGCATTGATTACTGATTGAGTACTCTTATACCTCTGTTCTATTGAACCTCATCGAAATCAAATTCAAGAATTCAGCACTGCATAATTCCTGAAGGAAGCTCTTTCAAATTCACTCAATCAATCAAGCTGAAAAAGGACATCTGATCAAAGAGACAAAGTAAGACTAAAACGAACAGAAATATAACCATTGGGACCATTGGACATTCCGATACTCCCAGCTCGTGAGAAGACTGGGCGGCAAAGAATCATCGTCGCGTCGTATCAAATAGCGCAGCTCAAGTGCTCGGAATTGATGTGGCTTACTATCAGCACTCAAAAGACATATTTTAATGCAGAATAATGCAGAAATGAGATTATCTCAAGCTTTCAACTCAACTGTGGTTTTCACTCCTGTGTGGTGACACATTCAGGACTTAGTTTGTATATACGCATATTCGATTCAGTATATTTTTGTAGGAATTTGACTGTTAAGGCATATTTAATCGGTGGATCTATTCTAACAATCTACTTAATTATATATATTTTAATCTCAGCTTTTACTCATTACATTAGCTGTTACTACAGCTATTTTATAAAGTCGCAACCAAAGCTGAATTTGAATTGAAATTGAAGAACACTATAGAACTAGAGCTAAACAATATAATATAATAACAGTTTATTTTATCTTAAGACAAATTCTCAGTGGAGCAATGGGTAACTCTAAACACTACTAGGCGCTCAATTAAAAATAAATTTTGCCAACAAAATATTCTTAAACAATATTCTACATATAACCTTGACTTACGAATGTAATGTGAAAATGAAACCATCTGTGGTTTTCTTTATTAATCCGCGTATTTTATAAAGCTGTTACATAGTTGAAGAACTCTATGTAATTAAACTAAATAATATAATAATATTGTGCGCCATTTCGAATGTTCTGAACGGGGATTTATTTAACGTGACGTGGTATAAATATAGCATAACATATTTGATAAATGTGAAAAATTAATAAGCACTCTCCATATTTTCTACACTTGAAGTACATCGCATCTATATTTTCTCTTTGGAATGTACTGATGTACATATAGTCTTTTCAGTCTAATAATTGTTTTATCTCTTTTCATGTAAATGGTTAAGGATTACTGTAAATTTGCTTAGTTTTTTTTTTTAGTTTTACCAACGATGTTAATTTGAAAGAACGTGGATTAAAGTTGAATTATTTTATATAAGCGATCTCGTTGTTTTTTTCTATCCCAGGTTATAATAATTTCTAATTCTGGTGCCGAAACACGGGATAAGTCGAAGCGTACACGAATCGCGAATATTAAATTAACACGATATTACTCGTCGAAAAGTTTGCGAAATCGAGCTTCCAACACGTGCGGGCTATCGAAGCCAGATAATGAAAATCGTAAAGGTAGCTACGGAATATCTAAAATCACCCGACGCTAAGGTTGTGACACAGAGAAGCTAATAGATCGAATTATGCAGCGGGACTAAGGCAGCTGTATAATACAGTAATAGCTTGTAGTCGTTCCCTCACTGCATTAGGAATTCCATCGTCGCACTACTACATAATGTTATAGTCGATCATGCTTAAATGTATGCCCAGTGAACTTAGAATTGATTATCACCGTATTCAAAAGGAAGCTTCTGAGAAAGGAGAGGAAGGAGGTGATGCGACAACTGAAAGCAACTGTACGTTATCATTTGAAGGTGATAATCAAGTGAAAAAAAATTTGCAGTTCTTGAAAAGAGAGATAGAATCAATTGAGCGAGGCACCGTTGAGAAATCATCAAGTAAGCATGCCAAAGTGACACAACCATCAACAGCAGCAGGTTTATTTACTCCAGCTACGGCAACAGCTTGCTTCTTTTGTAAGTCGACAAAGCATACAACGAAAAATTGTGATAGCGCCGCACATACTCTTGAACACAAAAAGAAGTCACTGAAAGAAAAGGGACGATGTTGCCGATGCACAAGAAAAGGCCATGCTACTAGTGTGTGCGAAAGAACGAGCAGGCATAAAGAAACCACCGCAAATGTACCAAAATTGGATAGGGAAATGCCAAACAGTAAGGTACTAAGCTTGTGAGCAGCAGGCGAATGTAAACAAAAATTTTCGAATGTCTTTTAGCAAACAGCGCGAGTTTTCATATCGGCTCCTTTTAAGACAACGCGTTTATTTGTTCGCATAATAATAGACGAGGGAAGTCAACGTACGTATATACGACAAGCTGTTGCAAATCGGTTGCAATTACCTGTATCGGGACATGTGAATTTAAATGTGATTCCATTTGGGAAATCTGAGCTGTCAGACTGTAAACCATTCGAAATGGTAAAAGTATTAATGAAAAGTCAATATGGTAATCGGTGTATAGATAGAATTAGTGGCTATTGTGGTGCCAGAAATATGCGTTGATGTTTTGGCTGCACCTGAAAGTGAGAGCCTCCAACTAAATGGATTTAAATTGGCGGATTCTAATTCTGTTTCTTGTGGACAAGAAGAAGGGTTAAGCATTTTGTTAGGCGCTGATAATTATTGGGCTGTGGCATCTGGCAAATATAAGAGAATCACTAATTCTCTGACTGCTGTTGCAACAATTTTTGGCTGGACAATTCCAGGTCCTGATACGGTAAGTGCAGTAACATCTGAAAATATAGCCCCTCTTTGTAGTCTGAGCTTCGTGGACAATATGTGGAACTTGGAACTGTTGGGTTTTAAAAATAATGATAACGAGCTGAAATCACTTACTGCGGAACTGCAAGTGAAATACATACGTAAAATAAAGACCCGATATTTAGCAGCTTTACCATGGAAGAAAGCAGATTCGTTAATAAGCGATAAAGGGGAGATTGCATTATCCAGGTTACGTTCACTCGTAAGATAGCTGTCCAGAGAACAGCAAAGGCTCTTCGAGTATGATAAGACGATGAGAGACTTCCTTTCAGCAGGTTTTTCCGAAGCGGCGCCAGCGGACGTTATTAAAGGGGCATATTACATGCCGCATAGCCCGGTGTATCGTCCGGAAAAGACCACCTCAAAGGTGAGGATAGTTTTTGATGCCTCTTCTTATGCGGAAGGTGACCCATCATTGAATGAGCGCCTATGGACAGGAACTAACCTGCTTCCAGATGTTTTCAAAATTTTGTTACGGTTTCGAATGGAAAGAGTTGCCGTTTCTGCGGATATTGAGAAGGCGTTTTTGCAGATTCTCTTGGAGGAAGGCGATCGTGATTATCATCGGTTTATTTGGTTCTCTGATAAGTTGCAGTCTACGACAGAGTTTCGAGTTTTGAACGAGTTCAGAATGTGCAGGGTTTTTGCTTTCAGCGACGATAGAAATGCATTTGGATGCGGAAAATGACTCTTTTCCTGAAACTTGTGCTATTTTACGAGATTCCTTCCACATGGATGATTTGCTAGTTATTGTCGACGATTAAGAATCGGGCGAACAATTTCGTAGAGAAGCGACTGAAGTAATGGCTCGTGCTCACATGAAAGGAACTGTCTAATGAGAAGCGACTTAGTGATTCTGGAACTGAAAGTTATAGCGGAACACATGCGATTTTGGGTGTTAGATGGAATGTCAGCAGTGATGAGCTGTCAATCAACATTGATCCAGATAAGCCAATATTTACAGGTGCAGCTTCCAAGTGTAATATACTAAAACTGATTGCTGGAATATATGACCCACTAGGCTTCCTACGCCCTGTAACCATAAGACTGGAGATCCTTTTCCCGTCCCTATGGCGCCAAAAATTGGACTGGGATGAAATGTTATGTGCTGAATTTTGAAAGGAGTGGTATTCTTCTGTCAATAATTTTGAGGACATAAAAAATCAATCGCTTTCTCGGTGGGTAGGCATAATTGCTGATTCGATGATTAACGAGATACATATATTTGCTGATGCCAGCTTAAATGCTTTCGGAGCCGTCGCATTTATCAGAACAGGGAGCATCTCGTTATGAAGGTCCAGTTCTTGTGTGCTAAAAGTCGCGGAGCCCCGTTAAAGGAAAATAGAGCGGATGATCTTAGTCTGTCAAAGTTGGAATTAACAACTGCCTTAATTGCTGCGAGATTCGCTGCCTATTTTAAAAGATCTGGTTTGTCCTTCCAGAAATATTTTTTGTGGACTGACTCGCAAATAGCGCAGAAGTGGAAACCATATGTCTTCAATCGTGTGAAAGAAATTCAGGAGCTCACAGAAAGAAGTGATTGGCGGTATTGTCCAGGAAAATATAATCCAGCAGATTTAGCTACCAGGGGATATCAGTCAAACAGTTTTCATCATCTACTCTATGGAAATATGGTCCTGATTGGTTAAAGAAAAGCGTACAAGTGTGACTAATTCAAAATTTGTCAACTTGTGAATCAGCAGCTCTCCTGATGACAGTATCAGAATCAACAAGCAGGTGTTCACCTGTTGTCCTGGAGCGGATGATCTTAGTCTGTCAAAGTTGGAATTAACAGCCGATTTAATTGCTGCGAGATTCGCTGCCTATTTTAAAAGATCTGGTTTGCCCTTCCAGAAATATTTTTTGTGGACTGACTCGCAAATAGCGCAGAAGTGGAAACCATATGTCTTCAATCGTGTGAAAGAAATTCAGGAGCACACAGAAACAAGTGATTGGCGGTATTGTCCAGGAAAATATAATCCAGCAGATTTAGCTACCAGGGGATATCAGTCAAACAGTTTTCATCATCTACTCTATGGAAATATGGTCCTGATTGGTTAAAGAAAAGCGTACAAGAGTGGCTAATTCAAAATTTATCAACTTGTGAATCAACAGATCTCCTGATGACAGTATCAGAATCAACAAGCAGGTGTTCACCTGTTGTCCTGGAACCATTAGTGCCTTACGAGAAATTCAGCAATTGTAAACGAATGTTACGTATCACATTTTATATTATGAAGTTTTTAGATATGCTTATTCTTAAACGAAAATCAGAGCAAAGGTATTTGACAGCTACTGAAATGGACAAAGCGGAGAAATATTGGCTGAGATATATTCAAAAATTGCATTTTCCTGACGAAATTTTATCTTTGCAGAGAGATAAATTAATATCACACTCTTCGAAATTGTTGACACTTAATCCCTGGTTAGATGCAGAAGGCTTACTTCGCATAGGGGGCAGATTGCAGTCGCTGAATGAATCCTTAAATGTAGTCAACCCTATCATTCTACCAAAATCTAATACGTTGAGTAAATTAATAGTAGCCAATACGCATGAGCGAGTTTTACATGGTGGAGTTAATACGGTTTTCGTGCGTTTAAGGGGAAAATTCTGGCTTCTTAAAGGAAGGTAGTTGACTAAGAAGGTCGTGAGTAGCTGTCGAGTTGGTCGAAAAATCAGGGGCGGAAGGCCTCTCAACCTTTTGCTCCCTTACCAAGAGAACGAATGGTAGCTGAAAGACCCTTTCAAACAGCTGGAGTGGACTTCGCAGGTCCACTTTATGTTAATGACAACAAAGGGGAAAAATTATACCTCCTGCTATTTACTTGTGCTGTTATACGATCGGTGCATTTGGAACTGGAATACAGTTTATCGACCGAAGCAGTACTTTAGCCTTTAGGAGATTTATATTTCGTCGAGGGACTCCTCAGATTATCTACTCTGACAATGGGAAAGAATTCAAGAAAACTGCTGCGGAGCTGAAGGCTGTTTTTATTAGCGAAGAATTTAATGGGTTTTTGACTAATAAACGGATTGAATGCCGATATATCGTAGAACGAGCGCGTTGGTGGGGTGGTTATTGGGAACGATTAGTAAAGAGCGTGAAGGATATTTTGAAGGTGACCTTTGGAAAGCGAGAGTTAACAAAGAAGAACTCCATACTCTTTTAGCCGAAGCAGAGCACATTATTAATATACGGCCACTTACTTATGTTAGTGATGATCCTTTTGATTTGACACCTCTAACACCAGAAAGCTTTCTGATTTGTTCTTTCTCGGAGACAATCGATCAGCGCACGCAGGAACGCATAACAACATCGAGTTTAGAGCTGCGGGAAAAATGGAAGTCGCGGATGAAGTACATATCAGCGTTACGGAGACGATGGAATTAGGAATACCAACGTCTCTTGAGGTCAGCCCATCATTCTAATCGGGCCCTGTCCAAGGAGGTTCATCTCGGAGATGTCGTGTTAGTATATAATCCAGCTACTCCTCGTATTCATTGGCGTTTGGCTATAATAGGGACGTAGTTTCCGGGTAGAGATAACAAGGTATGATCTTGTGTGGTGCTGTGTGGTAGGTGATAGCTTTTTGGAACTAGCAATAGACTCGATCTATAAATAATCTCACTTGTTGGCGATAGCAAACCTCAACATTTGTGGATGTGGTTGGCTTCTGTGGTGTATGAGCACGACCTGGATAGAGACCAGATTGTGCGTAAGGAATGAAAACTAGACGTAGTGTGGCTAGTTCCATTGCTGTGGCCCCAAACGCTAAGTGTGTGGTGTGTTGTGAGAAAGAGCCTTCCGCCAAACTACTGGATGGGAATAAAATCAATTGGGTTGAGTGACTGGTATGCGCTAACTGGCACAACGCTATGTGTTTGGCGGTCACTGTTAAGGATTATCTTGCGCACTATAAACAGAAAAGTGTTCCGTGGATTTGTGCGGGGGCACAGGCTTCGTAAAGGCTCAACTCCAACTAGAAAAACCTGCTGGAAATGCTTCACTTGACCTGACAAAGATTGGGACGAAGACAAAGCCAACGACATCTAGCACTAACATCGAGGTAAACTTAGACTGCGTGGCGTCTCTGGTTTGATAAAGAAGCCCGCTAAAGCCAATAATAACAGACATTCTGCACCAGCAACATCGACTGTGGTGGTACCAGGCGCGTCTGTAAAGCCAATCACCTTGCGTGTTTCCAACGTGGACACCTCCAAGTTCGCTGCCACCTCAGCACTTGGCGCGGACTCTGCGGAATCTATACTGCAGTCAGACTTAAACGGTGCCCGGGGTGTGTGTCACAATAGTGGCACGGTTAAGTTGAAAGTGAATGAAGTGAGTGACCCTGCGGACAATTCCCAAAATGTTAGTGAAAGACCTGACTTGACTTAGTGTGACTGTTCAAGACTAGCCATATGCATAGTATTGTAGCACATTCCTTAGCTTTATATACCAAAAACTTAAATTTCATTAATTGTAAATCTGCTTGCAATTAATTTCTCACCGCTGCCCATCACAATTCTCATGAAATTGTCTGCACTATGCAAGTAAACAAGATCATATTGCATGAGAATTGTGATAACAGAAGGGGCATTGACAATTATTTTGTAGGTAGGTAAGCAAAATACATATATCTGATTTCATGTGACTATGGGAAGAAAATAATTTAGAATTGTTGCTGATTTTGATATTTTGGATTTTCAGTAGATAATTTGTATAAAAAAGGAACTTTTTGAGAAAATAAATTATTAGTTGTTCGTCAGTAGTCGAGAGTTTTATTTAGCGAATTTTCATTCCATAACGTATTAAGGTTGAGTACTTTCAATACTTACAACTGTTTTCTATTGAGGTTGAGTACGTCAATACACTTCGCCACTAGAAGTGCGTACCTTAAGGCACAAATCCTATTAAGGTTGAGTACCTTAATATGCCACATTAAGGAAGTCGCGGGCAAGCAAAAGAGCTTGATCGCAATACAAACAGTGATCCTAAGAAGAAGTCTGCTGGTGATTGCGAAGGGGATCCTCCAGCTGATGTCGTGGGTGCACAACCGGTGAGCCCTACCCCGTGCAATCTGCCCACATCACTGCGTGCTCTACACAATATAACCGAAACCCTGCATACAGGTCTCAACTCTGTGAGAACCCTGATAAACAAACTAGACAACGGTAATACTTCCGATAATAACAGTGAAGGACCAGAACACAAGAAAAGGACTCTTATAGTAACCAACCTACCAGCTGGAGCCTTTCATCTAGGTAATCCAGGTATTCTCCCAGCCCTTTGCACTAGTATAGAGCTTGATCCCACTTTCAGCACGAACATTGTCTCGGCAATCCCACTTAAGTGGACAAGCGGCAATGTCTCCCCCAATCGAATCTCCAACCTATGATGTTCTTAAAACTCAACAACAAGGGAAACTGTAAGCATTTCTTTCAGGCTTACTTGTACCAGTTGAAAATCAAACCCTCAACTATTGACACCATTATCTCCGGTGGACCGTTAGCTAGAGTCTATATCAACGAAGACCTTGATAGTAGCGTGCCGCCACTTTTGCATCAGGTCCTCGCTCTTAAAAGAAAGGGGACCTTGCGGAAAGTGACCACCAGAAATAGGCTGGTGTTTGTTGGGCGATGGACTGAGAATGATACTCATCTTATGTACGAACAGTTCACCGAAGCTCTAAGCTCAAGTTGCTCAGCTGCTGCAGTTGGTCTCATTCTCAGCGACAATGCACCACGTGCTTCCGACTAGTGAAACACTCCCAACTTTTTTACCACCATCAAAATTCAACATCATATCCTTCAATGCTAGGTCCTTGCTAAAAAATCTGTCCTGAAATTAGACAAATAGCACTCAAAGGGAGTGCAGGTGCGCTGCTAGTATGTGAGAAATGGTCAATGGCGCACAATACGTCCAAGATGCTTGAAATCACAGGGTTCAGGCTACATAGGTTGGTTAGGGTGGAAAGCAGGGGGAGGGGTTGCAATGTTTGTGGCTAATGTCTTGCAGTCTAAAATTTTTGGTCAGCTGGTCAATGACAGCTGGGAAATATTGGCGGTTATTGTTTGGGGTGATGATGAAGACGGTTCTCTCGAACCAATCGCGCTAGTGGTTCGCTAAAGAAGAGTGGCTACTTTCCAGGTTCGTGAACCGGTGCAGATTAGTGAATTTTTCGACCTTGTCTTGAATCTTA
Source organism: Dioctria linearis (assembly GCA_963930735.1). NCBI lineage: Eukaryota > Metazoa > Arthropoda > Insecta > Diptera > Asilidae > Dioctria > Dioctria linearis. The sequence goes on along the minus strand of OZ005742.1, from coordinate 214,158,574 downwards.
GCCCTCGAATTTTCCTTGGTGGGGACATCAACATTGATGTGGGCATAGTGTCCACTCTGAGTGACTCGCTCAAGGATGTCTTTGCTGAGCGAGACCTTCTAATGATGAACAGCCTACCCATAAGGCACGGTGCCACTTCTGCGACGGTGCTGAACCTCCATGTCACTACTCCTAACTTCAAACCTACGCTGTTTGGACAGTGTCCCGGCGTCTCTGACCACGAGATCATGTTTTATCCCCGTTGAAAATAATAGCGCTGTACCCTATAGACAGAGAAGTTTCCGAAATCTTAATGCCACCCATAGCTAATATTACTGCTGCGTATTGGGCGATAATCCACACCACACCACACCCGGCGGTTGCCGCTGCTACTATATCCAACATCATAGGTGATCTCTTTGCTTCCCATGTTGCTATCAAGACGATTAGCATCAAAACAATTGACGAAAAGGTCCTCAATCGGCCTGATGTAATCTTGCTATGTCAACTTAATGACATCGCCTACTCTAGCTGGAGAGCCTGCAAAACGACTGCCAATCATGCGGAATATGCTAGATTGCGTAGAGAGGCTGATTATTTGATTAGGGCTAGGACCAAAGAGGTCGCCACACGTAATTTTGAGAATGGTGTGAACTGGGGGAAGGCCAGGGAGCTTGTATTGGGGTCTAAAGCTCGGTGCAATGCGGATATTGATCCTGATCAATTCAACGACTTCCTCTCTCATCCACAGCGGCGAAATGTTAGCACAAACACCCCTCCGTCGTTGAACCTTAATTCGTCGGCAGAAAATGGCAGCGGGACTGTTCCATGGTTGACTATTAACAGCAGGAACGAAGAGGGCAGCGACTCAGCTATCCTCGCCTACACGGCCTTCTGGCTAACAAACTGCACAGAGAGCTAGGTTATAGCGGCCTTTACGCGCATCAAGTCGAATGTGGTAGGGACAGACGGGATACCGATTAAGTTTCTAAATGTCATTCTTTCTTTTATTCACTCAACTCACTGAATTCTTCAATAAACTCATTACCTACTCACACTTTCCAGACTGCTGGAAAACAGGACTCATCACCCCGAAACCCAAGATCAATTCGCCGAAAACTCTGTCAGGCTGGAGACCCATCACCGTATTGTCTGCCATCTCGAAATCTTTTGAAACGATCATCAATGAGCAGATTATTCAACACCTTGAAAGCAATAAACTGCCGTCTGAATTTCAGTCGGGATTCCGAAATAAGCACTCGACAACAACAGCGCTCACTAAGGTTTATATTCTTCGTGACAGGAGTAGGGCATTTGATTCTGTTCCGCACTCTACGTTGGTCAGCAAGCTTGTTAGGCTGTTTGACTTCTCTACGTCTATGTAATACTTCTCTTATTTGCAATAATAAATAAAAAAAAATATAAACAAAACTATAATATATTCCTCTGATATAGGTAGTAGTAAATATAAGTATAGATGTATAGGTCATCAGCCGTAACTAGTCATGGGCTGTGCTTAGCTTGTAGATAACTCATAAGGGCACTCAAGTGCTAGCAGATAGCTGCAAACCAGTAACTACACCTGAAGAATGAATAGCTTTAGCTTTTAGATCTGGCAGTAGCTGGCAAGTAATCGTAATCTTCATTAGAATAACTAATCACTATGAATATATTTGCAATACCCTCTACCTGACTCCATGGCTTCAAGGAATTGTATTCTTAAACGGAGCTTGCCTACTAGACATGTACCTGAAATGTGTTAGTATTGTATATGTATGACTGAACTTGTATAAATTTTGTATAATTAAAAACTTAATAATGATACTTACTATCTAAGTAGTACTTGTGCTGTATACTATGTTTAATGGCTTTACCATTAACGGCTAAATGTTTCGATTAGATTAGATTAGGCTCTATCTACTCTAAATCTAACCTAATTCGAGAGTCCTAACAGTAGATGTAAACTTTGAACTATTTAACTACTACTGACTTAATTTCTTCGTATCGCTTTATACTTACTTCATATTCTGTAATAAACTATGCACTGTACCTAATATTCTGTAACAAACTATGTACTCTATGTTGTAGTACTCTAACCGCCTTACCCAAAGTCAGTGACGTGGTGATTATGTCGGGGTATGTAATAAATAAACTTGGAATTAGAATTTGAAATTGATCAATTAGTTTATCAACTTATCAACTACATATACATGTCTCAACTTTTCAGATCTTTCAGTTGTTTCTAAAGAGTGAAACAATATGATCAGAGAAAAAAGTTGTGTATTATAATATTCGGAATTGTGCCATGAAACAAAAACAACAGAAAAATTGGCGGAAGAGTGGCTTCTGAATCGTCAAAAATTTACGCATATGGACTTGCTGCCTGATTTATTAGAAAATGAACAAAATGATTTTCAGAACTTTTTAGATATTTAATTATCCTCTACAAAAAGTAAAACCGCTGACTACAAAACAAAATACTATCTACTATGAGAGACGCTATTACCCCAGAAGATAAGAAGAAGGAGCTATGGGGATAATTTAGTTCAGTTCGCTTTGAGGCTTGAACTTTTCTTAGTACTCGTTTAATTGTTGTGCGCATATTACTTATGCCCTTCATCATAAGCACCTTATTTGTATGTACTTCTTTATACTTCACTGCCAGCTTTTCAAGTGCAGCACGCCTTAACAATTTGCTGTATTCTTTATTTGAACGTTCCTAGCACAGGAAAAAGTCTGGTATAATTAAAAAAATTCGGTCCAGAATTATTGATTTTTCATTGAACTCAACTCATTACTAAAATATTTAGCTTACAAATTGATTTTTTTTTTTTAGAAATCATACATACCTACTCCTTAAAATAATTTCCATGCAAACATTAAATAACACTAGGAGCTACGTCCTTACCTTTTTCAATTCCGTAACAAAATGAAATTCCGTTAACGGTTGTCCAATCGTAGGACACACGCAGTGATAAGTTGACAAACAACCACAAATTTTTGTGCGAGCCCATCAACTTATCAATTTGCAGTTCAACTTCCTCAACTGCCACATACACGTTTCAAATTTACGGCATCAACTTTACATTGAAGCAAAGTTGGTCAATTAATTAAAGGATGTATGTATGCCGCTTAACTACAAACATCCGACGCGACGCCATCAATTCTATCGAAAAATTTTTGCTAACGATTTTTTAGAATCACCCTAACTCCTGCCTTTTGCTCTAACTTTTAGCCGAAAAAAAAAACTTTTATGTTTAGGGATATCCAGCGCTACACATATTTAGCTTTTATTTTTTGTTCCATCCCTCAGAATAGAGTAAAGATCATAGATTAGCGTCCGGCTTGTCTTTTTTTTTTCTATGTGAATACTGCGGCGCTATTCATGTAAAAATCGTCTTCACTTACGACTTTTATAGCAAAAAATTATATTTCTTTAGGTACAAGGTTACAAATACACGCTCCTCTGACTTTATTGTTGCGATTCTGCGGAATATCAGCACAACTGACGAAGCAAAAATTATTTTCATCGGCTCGCCATGTATGTACAACAAGGGCTGCACTCGGTATACATGAAAACGAAAACTGGTGTAGGTTCACTGTTCTACGTTCGATGGTGCAGTAGTCAGGAACAAATTGATTATTGCCACCCTTTCGAGCAATCGACGTTTCACATGGAGGATATATATATTCTGTAGCACTTTAGCACATCGCCAAAGAATATTTATACTTTGACATCGTGCTGACAGGGCTGAGTGTTTCATTTATGACTGATTTTGTAATAAACAAAGCTAATCCATAAGAATCTTTCCGAAAAGATACTATTTCTGGCAAGGGAAAAGAACCTGTCGTTTCACTCCAGTCCTTTGTTTATGAATTTAAAATAATAATCCATATTTAGTTTTACTCCCTGTATATAAGCAGCATGGCTAGTGTAGTTATGTATATGTATAGTATATACGTAGTTAGTTGCAGTTAGGGTCTGAACTCTGAAGATCACCGAACATTAATCGAAGCCACTAATTAGCCATAGTCCACTTTCGAAGAATTTATGACTTGTCTAGAAGCTTAAGTAAGTACGAAGTTTTTCTAGTCCTGGTCCTGTAGCTGGGATTTGGTTGCTACAATTTGTTTGCTATCATATGACAGCTTTTTATTTGGGGAATATGGGATTTTCAGTCATTCCAAAAAATTGTGTAACCTTTCGACGCATATATTGTAACGAAGAGTTTGTCAAGCGACAGATCCACCTACATCCACTTCTACCTGGGTATAGGTAGAACTACATCCGACACCTCTTGCTGTAAAACTCATGTCCGGGATATGCGTGGGTGACTGCACCGCGAGTATGCCGCTATAGATCAGCCGGCTTGGGGGAGTCCTTGCCACACACATCCCTTCAATGCTTGTTAAGCTGTGTATAATCCACAGAATAACTGACCAGACAGACGGACGGACAGAAAAAAAGAAGGAACTGGCGTGTGTGACTGCAGACGGACAGACAGACAAAAAAAAAAGAGATCTATACAGGCTTCCTTCTCCTTGTGTTACCTGAAAGTCTAGAAAAAAGAAAATATATTTTACTAAATGCTGCAAAGTAAAGAAGAACAGAAGACCTCAGCAACGCCGAACAAGAGATTACCACACGGAGACAGGTAAACGCAGAGATTGAGAGAGAGAGAGATAGAGAGCGTGGACTCCCAATGATAATAGAGTCGTGACTGGATGTAGACGGGGCCATCGCCCGCATCCACCCTGGCTAAGACTTCGCAGTACAGAAGTATCTTAGCCCCATTATACGTTGGTTTGTTTGTGTGGACGTACTCTACCCCGCCACCAGAATGCCAAAAGGATTAGGATTTAGGTCAACATTGACCACATGGTAGAGATGGTTAGCGAATTTGCCAGCTATCTAGAGTTAAATACCGCTCACCCAAGTCACTCTGCCTTTGGCATTACATCGATTGCTTATTCTGAAACAAAGAAATAACAAAAAAAAAACAAGGAAAATTAATAATAAGAATAGAAAGATAGATATTTAAGCGATCACTTACATATTCACGGGACTATACCTGTGTCTGCATCTTCAAACTTCTGCCAAACGCCAACAGTGAGAGGTAGATTGGCGGGTCCCATGGATCTTTGTTACGCTTCTTATACATTCATCGAATCATGAGGTATCCGATTCTTTCTTTCCTTCAGGTTTTCCAAATGAGAATAGAAAAAAAACTATGCACATCTGCACGATAACACAGACAAGCTATAATTATTGAGGTATCAAATTCACTATTCTTTCTTTATTTCAGTTTTTCCAAATGAGAATAATAAAAAAAAACCTATGCACATCTGCACTATAACGCAGGTAAGTTACAATTATTGAGTTATCCAAATTCACTATTCCTTCTTACTTTCAGTTTTTCATGAGAATAAAAAGAAAACTATACACATCTGCACTATAACGCAGGTATGTTATAATTATTGAGTTATCAAATTCACTAGTCCTTCTTTCTTTCAGGTTTTCCAAATGAGAATAATAAAAAAAAACCTATGCACATCTGCACTATAACCCAATTGAGTTATCAAGGTCACTAACGAATCCAGATGACGTCGATTGTAATTTACAAAAAAACAAAAACCCCTAATTTCTTTTATATTCCAGCACTAACTAAATAATATCACTAGTTAAAGGTGATCAAAGTCACTTAAGAATCCTACTGACGTCGCAGGTAATTTTCAAAAAAATAATTTCTCTAATATTGCCGCATTAATTAAATATAATTATTTACAGGTGATCAAAGTCACTTAATAATCTTACTGACATCGCCGGTAATTTTCACACACAAATTTTCGGGATTTTTTTCAGCACCAACCAATAATATAATAATTTCACGCGATCAAAGTCACTCAAGAATCCTACTGACGTCGCAGGTAATTTTCAAAAACTAATTTCTCTTATATTTCCGCACTGATTAAATATCATTATTTACAGGTGATCAAAGTCACGTAAGAATCCTACTGACGTCGCAGGTAATTTTCGAAACCTAATTTCTCTTATATTTGCGCTCTAAATAAATATCATTATTTACAGGTGATCAAAGTCACTAATGAATTCTACTGACGTCCCAGGTAATTTTTACACATTAATTGTCTCGATTTTTCAGCAGCAACTAATAATATAATAATTTCAGGTGATCAAAGTCACTTAAGAATCCTACTGACGTCGCAGGTAATTTTTAAAAACCAATGTTACTTATATATCCGCACTAATTACATATCATTATTTATAGGTGATCAAAGTCACTAATGAATCCTACTGACGTCGCAGGCAATTTTTACACACTAATTTTCTGGAATTTTCCAGCACCAACTAATAATACAATAATTTCAGGTGAACAAAGTCACTTAAGAATCCTACTGACGTCGCAGGTAATTTTCAAAAAATCAAACTAATTTCTCTTATATTCCAGCACTAACTAAATATCATTATTTGCAGGTGATCAAACTCACTAATGAATCCTACTGACGTCGCAGGTTATTTTCAAAAACCAATTTTTCTTATATTTCCGCACTAATTAAATATCATTATTTACAGGTGATCAAAGTCACTAATGAATTCTACTGACGTCGCAGGTAATTTTTACACACTAATTTTCTGGATTTTTCCAGCACCAAGTAATATTCCCCGTCCGCGTTGAACCGAGTCCAAAATAAATTAAAAAAACTCTCAAGAGCGCCGACACTAAGTACCTCGCGCAACCAGCTGCGCAACACGCCGCTTGTTCAAAATCGACTGACTCAACTCTCGCAATCTGCCTACATTCCAGCCGTTCTGTCTTCCGCCCGACCGACAGGCGAGCGCATTCGTCTCGAAAATCCCCAATGCTTGCCACAGCTCGTGTACATTCGGGCTGAAATTTTCTAGGAATTTCGGGCGAACCTGCTGTAATGCATAACGTGATGGTATCGCGTGATGCTTCACAGCTAGGCGAATTACCGTTGTGCCACTGAAATATCTATTGACTAACGGGGACGTTTACTTACAAAAATTATAATTTGTGCGCATTCTTCCCAAATTAGAATTTTTTCCTCCCTTCTGGATTTTTAGATATATATATATTTTTGTTTTCGGTTTCTTTTCAGGGTTTAGTGAAAGATTCTAATTTGTGCGAGTTCTGCGCAAATTGGGATCTTTCTTCTTTTGAGAATAGTCTATTACTTTTCTTTTCTTTGTATTTTGCAGGGTTTCAGAAATTTTGTAGTATGGAGAAATAGCATAGGACTACTTCTCGAAAACATCTAAATTCCATCTTTTTCAGGAATTTTGTACTATGGAGAAGTAGCATAGGGCTACTTATCGAGAATAACTAAGTTTTATCCCCTTTCTAGGTACCTCAGGGAAATCATGGGGGTTTCTCTACAGACGTAGAGGAGCCGAACAAAAAGTAGTGTAAGGGGGTATACGCTACAGCGTGGGGACGACCCACCGCGAATAGAGTCTCATGCCGGACAAAAGGAGGAAGGGAGGGAAAAGATAAGATAAAAAAAGAAGAAAGCTGACTCGGGAGGTGAACTAAGAATACTATCTTTGCTGCCGCGCACAACGTGGGGACGACACACAAGAGTCTCAAGCCGGGCATACGCGAGACCCTGGGTTGTTGAGACATAAGATCCCATCTGCGGCCATGATCCCAGTTCGTCTTGCACGAGGGAGGACTTATCTACGAATAGACATCATCTACCAACTCGCCTCGCCCAATGAACTGACCAGGAAGAGGTGCAGCGCTTGATTTATTTGGTACGGGATTGTTCGGCTCGATGTTATGACTTCGTCGGTGAAATGCCGCTACTTATCGTTTTGTGTTCTGCTGAATCCGGTCGCAACACCCCGGAAAACCCCCGAAACCAAGAGAGGAAATCGCTTCGTAACAGATAAAAAATTCTCAGGTCGACGGAAATCCCACGGGATGCAGCAAGCTGGTTCAAGCTCTAAGGAAATTTAAGAAAGGGCAGGAAAGTAAAATCCTTCAGAGGGAGGCTAACCCAGACGCGATTAATAACAAAGGCTGAGACCATCTAAACTTGGTAGTTCAGAGATAATACACTATAAAAAAAAATCGCTCAGACTCAATCCGCACTCGCTGACACTGTGACATTCTTTTATTGGAGGAAAATAGAAGGAGGGACAGGAACCCAGAAGGGGTTAGTAGCAAAGGCTATGACAATCTAAACTCGATAGGTTAGAGATAATACACCATAGACAAACCACACTCCGCTGAGACTTCATCCACGCAAACCGCTGCTCGGAGACACCCACTAAGAAGAAGAATGAAGAAAGGACAGGAAAGTAAAACCCTTCCGATGAACGCTAACCCAGAAAAGGTTGTAACAAAACTGAGACCACTAAACTTGCTAGTTTAGTGATAATACACTATATAAGAAAATTTCGCCGGGACTCCATCCGCACTCGCTGACACTGGGACACCTTTTGTTGGAAGAAAAGACAAAAAAACTAAACCCTTCACATGAAGGCTAACCCAGAAAGGGTTAGTAGCAAAATGAAAGAGGGCTATCACCCACCACTGAGGAAGTAGTAGGAGGGCTTGTGATACCCCGCAGTTCACAGGTGAAGCTTGCCGGATGCCTTCTTAGGGCTACCGAGATTAGCCTAACTCTGGTTAGGACTTCATATTAACAACACCTAGGAATTGTTGATCCAGGACCTTTCCGGAATATATTGAGAGATAAAAACCAGGAAAATTTTTCGAACAATCTGACATTTAATCACTAACGGCTACTCACAAAAAAAATACACAAAAAAAATAAAATAACTGAATACATCTCGAATAGAGTTCAGTAAAATACGCCAAATAATATTTTCATGGGAAAGTCTACAGAAAGCCTAAACCAAAATGATCCAGCTGACGCTAGCAAATCTCATATAGCGGTACGAATAAATTACCACTAGACGACAGAACTTAGACAAAAGGAAAAAAACCCGACAGTGATGTTGACAAAGCGATACGTCTAAGTGTTAAAAATAATACTATTTTGCGCCATCTGCGATTCGACGTCGTTAAGCTAACAAAAAAAAAAACATTTTTAAAAAAATATATATAAAAATTCATGAATCCAAGAACTGTACTCAGATAAAAAGAAGGGTTTTGGCATGACGGAACGACGCCGTGACACACTTGTTCCACACCACAAAAAAAAAAAACAACCAAATCAATTTCGGCCACTGCTGAAAAAAAAAATAAAAAAATATTCTCTCTTTCTCTCCACCTCCGACGCCTGCCACTCATTAAGGTGTCAACATTCAGAATTGGCCTAATCGCTTAAGCCCTCGGTCAGTCTTTACTACGATGAGCTCTAACAGGAAACACTCACATGGGGGGGAATTGGTTGCAATGTCAGAGATCGGAACTCTAAGGTTTCCGTCTCACATTTGAATGATCGTGACAAGCACTTCCTTAGTCAAGGATATGAATCAAGGGGGATGAACATCGTACATCAACTTGTCAAGGGACTGAAGTCAACAAATCAAGGAAAGGTGAGAGGTCGGTGACTAGATGGCTGCTGGTACTCAGGTAAAAAGCCGTAGCGATGATAAATAACGGTATAGATATAAAAAACACCCCCAGGGTATACGATATATGCACTATACTTAGATAACTAACTAACCCATAAATAAAAATCCAAACTCGATACCTAATCTGTATACACTATGGTAATGTTAAACTAACAAATGCATAAAATATAATACTCTTAACCAAATATCCCAAAACCTAAATACCTATACTATAACCGAAAGATAACTAAGCCTACCTACCGTAGATACTGTATCTGGCCTAGTAAGGTAGCACAAAAGAATTAAATTGATAAGCTAAGTTGTAACTAAATAATAACCTGGATCAAATACGGTAACAAAGGAAGCCTAGCGGTGAATAAACGAAGTTAGTCTGACTCCATACTGAACTTTCGACGCCGCGCCGGCGATAACGAATATGGTATAGTATCTAAAATTGGAAGAAAATACCGGTACACGATATCGAACATTTAACATAGTAACTACTACAATGTATGGTAATTAAGCTAGTCTAGACCTAACTACAAAGGTCACTGTTAACATTTGGGCATCCTTTCATGATCCAGATATTTCACAAGCAAAATAAATATTCTAAACAATTTCACTTTCTCACGATGTTCACTTTTTCGTAATTCTTTTATTGCAAATAAGCAGCATAAATGCAACACAAACACTTCTGACCAGTTGCAGTGCTTGAGCAGCTCACATTACGTCTGGCCATTCAACACCCTCAAGGTAAAATTTCTTGACTTCCATCTAGTAAATTCGTGCAAAATTTATTTCGCAGGGAGGAATATTATATGCTAAGCTTTTTCAAGTTTTTTTGTTATATAAAAAAGGTGAATTGTTGGAATAAAGCTAGTTGCGTTGAGTAATTTTGGAAACAAACAAGCCTATTTTTCTTTTCTCTTGGTGAGGCTGCCAAGAGCATAACCATCCAAAACAACTGGAGTATCAGTACAAGGACTGTTTGCTTCCACAACAAAATCACGGTACAAGCACCGTTGATTTGATTCATACCAAAATAAGCATTTTGGTAATCTTCGTTATCTCAACACAGCGAGTATTAGTACAAGCACTAATTACTCCATCAACAAGACCACGGTTCAAGCACCGTTGGTCCTCTCTAAAGATCGACGCATACAAGTCAAGGCAAAAGAGTCTTGGCTCGTCATTTGGTGAACCCGACGTGATCTATTCACGCCAAGTATCAGCATTCAGCAACATAGACAAGAAGATTCATTCAGCTTTCCCTTGATCAACATGAACCTGGAAGAACTAGCGCTACGTCAAACAAAGACAGGTGGCGAAATTGAACGATTAATAGAGAACTTCCGCAAGGACTCAATCAGCCGCAAGACAGCGGAGTACTTGCACAAAAGGCTTCTTATGCTAGATGAATTATGGAAGGACTTCGAAGAGATGGACAACATTATCCGTATAAGCCACGAGAACAGGCTTGATCACCCCTACTTCAAGCAGAATTATTACGACGCCATTTGCCAGGGTTACGAAAAATTAAGACAAAGGATAGTGAGCATGCAAGAGGCAGGCGAGACAGCAATTTTTGAAAATGCAGCGAATGATCCACAGCAAAACCAAGACACTGCTCAAGGTGGAATCAACACAGCAAAAGAGAAGTCCACGGACAAGGCGTGTGAAGGAGACAATTTTCCAGTTACAGCACCACCTGAGGCTGCTGCTCAAGTCAACGTCGCTCAATCAACAGACACCGCTATTTCACTAACCGGGGATATACACTTCTCAGCACTGCCTTAGTATAACTGTCATATGGCAGGGGAGTCTCCACCGAATGCAGGGCCATCCTTGACTAGGGATCACAGATTAATTTGATTACCGAAAGAATGGTAAAGAAATTGCAACTGACAATGACTCCTGAACTCTTGTGCATTGAAGGCATCGGTTTGCGGAAGCAGCAAAGTCAACGCAGAGTGAACATCCTTCTTGTCAACACTAGAAGCTCATGTGCTACCACGAAAATATCGTCACAACCCTCTCAAGCAATAGACACCGCAACATGGTCCATTCCAAACAACATCCAAGTAGCCGATCCTCACTTCAATCATCCAGATTCAATAGACTTATTGATTGGAGCCGAACTCTACTATTCTCTCTTGTCAGTTGGGCAGATAAAACTGGGAGACGATCTGCCAATCCTGCAAAACACCGTCCTCGGGTGGACAGCAGCTGGAAAAACATATAGTTCAAGTCAAGTTAAAGTGGCATCTTGCGGAATATGCAATGAACAAGAGTTAGATTAGCAAATTGAGAAATTCTGGAAGTTAGAAGAGCCGTCAGCTTCCAAAAACAATTTCACCGCCAGCGAGGAACGTTGTGAAAATCATGTCAACTCATCAACCAGACGAGACTGCGACGGTCGATTCGTTGTCAGACTACCATTTATCAATGAGCGCGGCGCATTAGGGGAATCCAAGGGCATAGCTTTTCAGCGATTATTGGCCCTAGAAAGAAGACTCGCCCGACACCTGGAGTTGAGAGATCAATACATTCAATTCATGAACGAAGATATAAATCTTGGACACATGAAAGAAGTAAACTTCAACGAGATCCAACATCACCCCCATTACTTCATTCCTCATCATAGCGTCATCAAACCCAATAGCAGTAGCACTAAGCTGCGAGTTGTAATTGACGCCTCGGCCAAAACAGCGTCCAACATTTCTCTGAACGACATACTGTCAACTGGGCCGACCATCCAGGATGACGTCTTCTCCATTCTATTAAGGTTTCGCATGCCCCGATTTGTATTCACGGCCGATATAGAGAAAATGTATCGGCATGTGAGAGTGGATGAAGCTGACCAGAAATATCAATTAATTTGGTGGAGGAAGAATCTCAATCAAAAAGTGAAGTGCTTTCAACTGTGCACTGTCACGTACGGAACAACTTGCGCTCCTTATTTGGCGACAAAATGTCTTCAAAAATTGGCATTCTAGGAGACGGAAAATCATCCTCTGGGACCGCTGTTCTTGCACGCGACCTTTATGTTGATGATGCACTCACGGGCTCAGACAGCTTCGCCACCACTCTCGAAATGCAGCTTCAACTTAAGCAAATCTTGGCTTCAGCAGGTTTTAAATTGAGGAAATGGTGCGCCAATCACCCTCAGCTGCTTGAAGGCATTCCAGAAAGCGACCAGGAACTACAATTAGACTTTTCAAACAAGTCCGAAGAAAACATTAAGGCCATCGGGTTAACGTGGTTACCTAAATCGGATGAATTTGTGATCAAAACAGCTTGGAATGAGAGGGGAAAGGTTACCAAACGCACAGCCTTATCCGACATTGCCCATATCTTTGACCCGTTAGGGTCCAGTCATCGTAACCGCAAAAATATTTCTGCAGAAATTGTGGGCAATGAAACTAGTAGACTGGGATGCTGCCCTGCCACAAGAACTACACTCCTCTTGGATTCATTATCGGGAAGGCCTAAAAACCTTAAATAGCATCAAGTTCCCGACACACGTATTCTCTCACAAACCATCGAAGCTAATGCAACTACACATATTTGCACATGTCTCAGAAAAGGCCTACGGTGCAGCGGCTTATGTAAGGTCAGTAGACAGACACAATATCATAACAGTAAGATTATTGTGCGCAAAGTCAAGAGTGGCTCCAGTCAAGCAAATAATGTTGCCGAGGCTTGAACTATGCGCAGCGAAGCTGGCAGCACAATTAGCTAATAGAATCAAAAGAGATCAAAATTTAAAATATGAGACTATACACTTCTGGACAGACTCGGAAATCGTCCTCGCATGTATAAGTTCATCCTCTTCCTCACTTCACACCTTTGTGGCTAATCGAGTGGCTGTAATCCAGTGACTTTCCGGGCCGCAGCAATGGCGTCACGTCAGCTCAAAACACAACCCGGCCGACATTCTATCTAGGGGCATAAGCCCAGAAAGGTTGTGTACATGCAACCTGTGGTTTTATGGACCGCTTTTCCTTCATGGCGGCGAAGAAATATGGCCCAATCCATATACAAAGAAGCCACTTGACAACGATCCAGAGAGACGGCGTTGCACTGCAACAACAATAACCGCAGACGACTCGGAGCACTTCATTAATTTAATTAATCATCAAAATTTCTTTTTTAAGCTTCAGAGAATCATAGCATACATTTTTCGATTCACGGCACATGCGAGACAGACTAACCAAGGAACAACAAAAAATATCTCACTCAGCCCAGAGGAACTTGATGAAGCAGAAACTATCATCATAAAACTAATGCAGAAACAAGAATTCAAAGAGGACTTCCAACACCTGCAGCAGTTGGGAGAAGTAGCCCGAAACCGTTCACTCATCAGCCTCCCACCCTTTATTGACGAAAAAGGAATCATTAGAGGGGGGGAGGGGGGAAGATTGGAAGAATCTCAGTTATCATACAACGCCAAGCATCCAGTGTAGTTGCCACTGTCACACCAGTTTACTAAATTATTGATAAATGAAATTCACAAATCGAATTATCACGTGGGACCCCAGGCCTTGCTCTCTATAACCAGGCAGAAATTCTGGCCTCTGAAGGGCAAAACACTTGAATGCTCAGTAGTTCAGCACTGTGTTCAGTGTGCCAAAGCCAAACCAAAATTTTTGTCACAACTAATGGGCAACTTACCTCCAGATAGCGTACAACCAGCACGCCCCTTAATCAATGTTGGTGTCGACTTCTGCGGACCAATGTACACTCACTTCAAGATTAGAGGAAAAAGACCACAGAAGTCATACATAGCCGTTTTTTGGTGCTTCACAACAAAAGCAACACACTTTGAGGTAGTCAGCGATATATCATCAGAAGGCTTCATAGGGGCCCTGAAACGTTTCATAGGGCGAAGAGGTCATTGCAAGACCATATACTGCGACAACGCCACCAACTTCGTGGGCGCCAAGAATAAACTTGAGGGAGTGAAAGACATAATTGCTTCCGATAAAGAAAGAGAAACCATAATTACGGCATGCAGCTCGAAAGGGATCGACTTCCGTTTCATCCCCCCTAGGGCTCCGCATTTTGGTGGACTGTGGGAAGCGGCCGTGAAATCTGCTAAAAACCTTCTACAGAAAGTACTAGCAGCCGATCGCTCACTTATGAAGAGCTGGAAACTGTCATCATATAAATTGAAGCAATTCTAAATTCCAGACCAATAACTGCAATGTTGTCAGATCCCAACGATTTAACAGCCTTAACACCCGGGCACTTCCTCATTGGCGAACCATTGACCAGTTCAATCGATCCCCGAGCACAACTTCAGAATGTAAATTTGCTGACTTGTTGGAAACTTGTGTCGTACATCAAAAAACAGTTCTGGCAGTGGTGGTACAATGAATATCTAAATCAGTTACAACACAGATATAAGTGGAAGCAAAACTGTCAGAATATTATGGCTAGAGATATGGTCATCATAAAAGAAGATAATACTCCTCCCTTAAAATGGCCACTAGGACGAGTGATCAACGTCATCAAGGGGACCGACGGACTCGTACGAGTAGCAGACATCAGAACCTCCAGCGGAACGCTTCGACGAGCCATACACAGGTTAGCACCACTGCCTCTAGAGAAGGAGATCTCTGACATTGAAGTGGTGCCGTCCTTGTGCCCACAACAGGAAAGCTATACCACTGAATTCTCCAGAAACGGCACCCGACATTACTCCAAAGATGATGAAAATGTGACTAACAGCCCTCGGAAAAAACAACGTCAGTCATTTGGCACTGCATTAATCACGCTACTACTCACATGCCTAATCTTACCGACAGGCATGGGGTCGCCAGTCACAATAACGCCCTTCAAATCTCGACCTGATATATACTTTGAAAATCTAGGAGTGACCAACATAACTTCCAGCGAATGGCATCTCATCGCGTATTATGACATGGACCCTTACTGGAAGGAGTTTTCTGCCTTTAGCAACTGCATTAAACAACTGGACCACCGATGTAATTCTATGGATGAAGGATAACTATGCCTTCGAACAACTAATCAATTCAAATATCTTTATGAGGAGCTATCCAAGGCGAACGAATTACTAACACCTCCCATTGAC
Source organism: Dioctria linearis (assembly GCA_963930735.1). Classification (NCBI taxonomy): domain Eukaryota; kingdom Metazoa; phylum Arthropoda; class Insecta; order Diptera; family Asilidae; genus Dioctria; species Dioctria linearis. The sequence continues at coordinate 214,142,930 of OZ005742.1, read as the reverse complement.
AGAAAACGATCGAAGAGAGGAGTCCTAAACATCGTGGGTAACGTAGCAAACACTCTCTTTGGGGTGCTTGACTCAGAATACGCAGAGAAGATGTCCCAAACCATCGAAAACGTCATTAAAATGAGCACTTCCTCCTCGACCTCATAAAAAATGAAATCAAGCATCAATCATAGATGCAACAACAAACATCGTGAAAACAGAAGGAGGAACAATAAGCAAGCAACTCCACGAGCTTGAACTCCACATCGATCAGATCAATAAGGCAATTAATGGCATCAGAGAAGAGATGTTTCAAGAAAGGCTGAACCACTTGTTCATTTCAGTAGGAACTCAAACTATGTTAACAGCATCGAATTTCCTCAGAATTCAAGATTCTATATTGGATGTCCTCATTCACACTCATCAAGGTCAAATCAGCCCACGCTTGATCTCTCCGACGCAATTGCAAGGGGAACTAGTGTACATAAAAAATAAGCTTCCCTCTTCATTTAGGCTCCCTACCACACAAGATGAAGTATTGAAACAGTATCGTCTCATGAGCATCGAAGGCAGGGTAGTAGGCAGACACATCATCTTCAGAATAAGGCTCCCACTACTAACAACGGACGAATTTGAACTATTTAAGCTGACACCGGTCCCAGTCTTAGTCAACGATACTGCCGTCGCCATAAGGCCATCACATCCATATTTGATTATCAACTTGCATCGAGATTTGTATTACCCCCTCACAGAGCAAGAGTTGATGTCCTGCATTTCCATCACGGAAGAGAGACATCTCTGCAGACAAACATATCCCACATACCATAAGGGCTCCATCATTAGCAACTGTGAGGTGAGCCTTATCAATCACCAACCTTAGCCTGACTCTTGCCAAATAATGAGGACAGAAAACGGACCACACTGGATCCAGCTCTACAAAGTCAATCAGTGGACTTATGTCTTGGGTCAGAAAACCACAATCAACATTGTATGCGGCGACAACGTTACCGAAGAGACAATTGACGGTACCGGAATTTTTAAAATTCAGGAAGATTGTGTCATGAAACAATCGCTACTCACTACAAGAGGGCACAAAGTATTACAGTCCACATCAGGGATGTCCTACGTGCCTGCGAGCAACTTAAAAGAAGTAGTAGTACCAGAAATGTTAGCCCCAGTACTCCGCTACACATCCCATTATCAGCCAGATTTAACCGAATTGGAATCTATCAAGAGGCAACTTGCACAGCTTCCCAGTGATCTACCAGGAAGAGTCTACTCTCACGACACCCATCAATTTGCGATCAGCTATTCCGGAATTTTCCTCATCATAACCGTCATCATCTACCTACTTTGGAGATGCCGCCCTACCATGTGCTCACGACTAACCAGCCAAGATGTCAAGGCGCAAGCGGAGAACAACCCACCAAACAATTCTATTGAAGATGAAAGATTCACCGTAAATTATGAGGCTTAGCACGCCAATTAGTTTTAACCAATGTTGCAAATTTGTTCTAACCTTCTGTAAGTGTATTAAGGTCATACACATCTTTTTAGAAATTAATTAGGCGTAGGTAAAAGGCAATAAACACATGCAAGGTTTTCCTTCCTCCAATTTTGTTGTTCACATTGTTATTCAACAACATTCGGTTGAATTGTCATTCAGCGCGGGGGAGAATGTTAACATTTGGTTATTTGTTCATGATCCAGATATTTCACAAGCAAAATAAATATTCTAAACAATTTCACTTTCTCACGATGTTCACTTTTTCGTAATTCTTTTATTGCAAACAAGCAGCATAAATGCAACACAAACACTTCTGACCAGTTGCAGTGCTTGAGCAGCTCACATTACGTCTGGCCATTCAACACCCTCAAGGTAAAATTTCTTGACTTCCATCTAGTAAATTCGTGCAAAATTTATTTCCTAGGGAGGATTTAGCTAAGTAAGAATAAGATCGTAGGTAAGAGTTTTTTTGTTATATAAAAAGGTGAATTTGTGGCGACACCAGTAATATTAGTTCAATTAAATGTAGGCCGTGACTGTGATTAACATTTATGATTTTCGTTTTGGATATTTGTAGGTTTCGTTTTCGAAATTAATTATAAAGCACGGGAAGATTTCACAAAGTATCAGAGAGTAGGCCAGGAATTTTAAAAAGAATCAAAAACAAAAAATGTATTATTTTTTTGAAACCAGTCTGTGATTGTCCTTGCTACGATAAGTCGAAATAAACTATATCTGAAGACTACGAAAGTCTTATATTAATAATTAAAAAGCTGGATTTGCCAACCCTATGTGGTTCTATTAATAAAATATTTTTTGAAGACATATTTGTTTAATGTGTATAAGGCAGTCTTCTCAGACCGCATAACGACCATCTTGTTCAAAGTCAGTCAAATCAATTCGACGAGAATATCAACAGTACAATTGGTGTACACAAAAGAGTGATCGGATTACCCCACGTGATACCACGGATAGTTGGTTCACGGCACAATTAGATTACCAAATTGGTGACCCCGACGAAGAAACAAGCATTAAAAAAAAAAAATCAAGCAACATCGCTTTTAAATTAAATATATCCTATTATTTAAAATTTTACAAAGGTAGAAGTTTAAAGCGTTGGCCATAGGATTAATTCCTGAAGAATCTGAGAGCCCCATTGGAGCATCCGCTTCAACGCCACCTAGAAAATATAAAAAAAAGGGAAAACGAAATCAGAAAACCGCTACATTATATCCAGAGCTTCCATCGGTTGCCCATCAGCGCAACCAACATCCAGAAAACCGCTACATTATATCCAGAGCTTCCATCGGTTGCCCGTCAGCGCAACCAACATCCAGAAAACCGCTACATTATATCCAGAGCTTCCATCGGTTGCCCGTCAGCGCAACCAACATCCAGAAAACCGCTACATTATATCCAGAGCTTCCATCGGTTGCCCGTCAGCGCAACCAACGTCCAGAAGATCTCTACATTTCATCAACCATCCGAAGATTTTGATTGTGACAGTTTTTAGTTACCCCCCACCAGCGAACAAAACACATCAAGAACAATTCGCAACAAGAACCAAGCATCAAAGCACAACAAGAACCACAACTATTCAACTTACGTCAAGCATTGAAGGCGTTCAAGATAAGTTGTTTCATCTCAAACGGAAGTATTGCTAAACCTAAGTTTTTTTTTTATATATATATTTATCTATATATTTATACTCTTACTCACTTATATTCAAACTTTTCATTGTTGTAGTTATAAATTGTTGTTTTATCCTCATACCATATATATATGTTATCGTCTTATACCTATATATAATATTTTTGGGTTGTGTAATTCTACTGAGATAAGCAAGGTTGATTTGTGTAAGCCTTGTGAAATTTTCCTATTGCTTTATCGGTCTAGTCAATTTATTCGGGTATTGTGTCCGGCCTGCGTTGATATGGCCCGCAACGAGTCGAACGTGAGTGTTACTTCAGATACGTCACAAGTGCCAAGTGCTATTCAGTGTTCATCTGGTATTACAGAGCAAGTCATGTCGCCCAATACTCATCCGTCTGCCACCTTAAGTGCAGTTTCTGTAAATTCAGTGCCTTTTTGGAGGAATTCCCCAGACATGTGGTTCCTCCAGCTCGAGGCACAGTTCAGGTTGGCTAATATCAATCAAGACAAAACAATGTTTTATCATGCTGTGGGTGCACTGGACGAGAGTGTCATCCGCATAGTCAGCGACATAGTTTTTGATCCGCCAAATACCAACGCTTACACGACACTGAAGGAAACATTGACTTCTAGGTTATCCGGCAGTGAGAATCAGAAGCTGAGGCAATTGTTGACTGAGTTGTCCCTAGGTGATTCACAACCATCTCAACTCCTTCGTGAGATGCGGGGCCTGGCCAGAAACAGGTTTAACGAGGAAATGTTAAAATCACTTTGGCTACAACGCTTGCCAACTAATATACAGGCCATTCTGGCTTGTAATCCAGGAACTTTGGAAACACTTGCTACCTGTGCGGATAAGATCAGCGAGGTGAGTAATCATCAGGAAGTTTACTCGGTCCAGCCAGAGGTTTCTTCTAGCTTACAGACACAAATGTACAGCCAGCTCACAAGTAGGATTGACAATCTGGAGAAGCTTCTGAAACACACGTTGAATCTTCATCGGGAAAATCCTGAAGACAGATCCCCCAGACAAAGGTCCAGGAGCGCACATAGACTCTCATCTCGTAATCCCTCATCTCGTAATTCTTCATCTAGTAGCAGGAAGGAGTTGTGCTGGTACCACTTTAAGTTTGGCGCAAATCCAAAGAAGTGTATCCCACCTTGTACATCTCAGGATCAAAATGTTAATAGCAATTCTCGACAAAACAAGTATCAAAATGCTTTAAACTAATCGGCCCTCCGCTGTTGACGACCAGCGGAAACGGCATTGTCAATAGTCGTCTTTATATTGCAGACAAATCAACCAATAAACAATTTTTAGTAGATACAGGAGCAGACGTTTCAGTTATCCCTCCCTCCCCTAATGATCGCCGAAATAAAACAGATTTACGCTTGGTAGCAGCCAATGCCTCAGAAATCCACACCTTCGGGCAAAAATTATTATCTCTTGACCTTGGCCTGCGACGTGTTTTCACTTGGAAATTCGTAGTGGCTGATATTGCTAAACCCATTTTAGGTGCCGACTTTCTGGAACACTACGGACTACTAGTAGATCTTAAGCGAAAGGTGTTAATAGATCCTCTAACCGCCGTTAAATCACCAGGAAGACGAATTTTCGGGCAATCGTCAGCTTTATCTGTCCTCATCAATCCAACATTTAGTACAGAAATTCAAAATCTCCTTCGAAAATTCAGGGAATTGACTGTGAAAACGGGTTTTGCAAGTCCAGTCAAACATGCGGTCAAACACCACATTGTCACGAAGGGTCCCCCAGTGGTCGCCAAGGTGCGAAGACTACCACCTGATAAGCTAGCAGCGGCAAAGAAGGAATTTGAGTTCCTTTTATCTCAAGGCATTTGTCGTCCCTCAGATAGTTGTTGGTCATCGCCATTACACCTTGTTAAGAAGAAAACGGTGAATGGAGGCCCTGTGGTGATTATCGACACCTAAATGCTATTACGATCCCAGACAGATACCCTATTCCCCTGATCCACGACTTCGCTCAGAACTTACAAGGGTGCAGATTCTTTTCAACTTTGGATCTTACCAAAGCCTATCATCAAATCCCAATCCAACCCGAAGATATTCCTAAGACAGCGATTTGCACACAATTCGGACTCTTCGAGTTTACTCGCATGACGCTCGGACTCTGCAATGCTGCTCAATCGTTTCAGAGATTCATCAATACAATCCTTCAAAAATTTCAATTTTGTTTCGTCTATCTGGACGATATTTTAATAGCTTCCAAATCTGAAGTGGAGCATCTAAAGCACTTAGAGCAAGTATTTTCACAGCTCAAGGAATTCGGCTTAATTATTAACGTCTCCAAATGCAAATTCTTGGTTCAAGAAGTAACATTTTTAGGACATCTAATTACTTCCGATGGTATCAAGCCACCAATCGACCGCGTCGAAGCTATAAGCCGATGTAAACTACCAATTTCTGTAAAAGATCTCCGACGTTTTCTGGGGATGATTAATTTCTATGGCCGTTTTTTGCCGCACGCAGCTGAACTGCAATCGCTTCTAAACAATTTCCTCAAAGGTCCAAAAAAAGACGGAAAACGGAAAATCGCTTGGACAGAAGAAGCTATCAAGGCTTTCGAGTTAGTCAAGAAGCGACTGTCCGAAACCACTCTCCTCGCTGTTCCCAGCCACACAGCCGAGCTCGCTTTATGGACAGATGCTTCCGATACAGCCATTGGGGCAGCGGTACAACAAAAGGTTAACAGTTTGTGGCAGCCCTTAGGTTTCTTTTCAGTAAGACTGAACAACGCACAATGTAAGTATAGCACATACGACCGAGAACTTCTGGCAGCTTATAAAGGCGTCAGGTACTTGCGATTCCTTCTAGAAGGTCGTCCTTTCACTTTGTATACTGACCACAAACCACTAACTTTCGCATTTAAACAAAAAGCTGAAAAAGCTTCTCCCAGGCAATTACGGTATCTAGATTTTTAAGTCAATTTACCACTGATATTAGACATGTGTCTGGTGAAGACAACGTAGTGGCCGATGCGCTATCTAGACTAGATGAAATTCACCTTCCTAGCTTAATAGATTTTGCCGCCATTGCAGATTCTCAAGCTACAGACACGGAATTCCAAAGCATTATTCAAAATTCGCAGTATCAATTCAAGGAATTTCCCATTTTCGGCACAAATAAACAACTATTCTGCGAAGTCTCGTCAAATGGAAACAGACCCTTCAATCCGGGGCAATTCAGAAAACAAGTTTTTAATGCGGTTCATAATCTAGCCCATCCAGGTATCCGCTCTACGAACAAGTTAATTACGTCAAAATACTTTTGGCCGTCTATGAACAGGGATGTCAATTCTTGGGCACGTTCCTGCCTAGATTGCCAGCAATGTAAAATTACTCGACATGTCAAAAAGTCACCAGGAACTTTTCCTATCCCTTCTGGTCGCTTTCAGGATATCCACATCGACATTATCGGTCCTCTACCGCCATCTCAAGGTTTCAAGTACTGTCTCACCATCATCGACAGATTCACGCGTTGGCCTGAGGCAGTACCACTAGCCGATATCTATGCAGAAACAGTAGCGGAGGCACTTTGTCAATCTTGGATATCTCGTTTCGGAGTACCAAAAACAATAGTTTCCGACCAAGGGTCACAATTCGAATCGTCACTCTTTGCAGAGCTCGCCAAGTTATTAGGTTTCCAGCGCAATCGAACAACGGCTTACCATCCGCAAGCAAATGGATTCCTGGAAAGGTAGCATAGAACGCTCAAGGCTGCAATTATGACCCACAAAGACAAGGCCTGGTCGAAAATTTTACCTTTAGTGTTATTGGGTCTCCGGACTGCCTTTAGAGAAGAGTTCCTGGCAACGCCAGCTGAACTAGTTTACGGGAGAGTTTACGCTTGCCTGGAGATTTACTTCAAAATTCCCAGTCACATTTCCAGAATGAATTTGTAGTCTCACTTCGCAATTTTTTTTCAGACATTAGGCCTACTCCCGCTACGGATCATTCTCATCAATCACTCTTCAAGTTCAAAAGTCTCGACAAATGCTCACACGTTTCCTTACGCACGGATTCTATTCGAGCCCCTCTGCAGCCTCCATATGAAGGTCCCTTTGAAGTAATTGAACGAGGCGAACATTTCTTCAAACTAAAGCTTAGAAACAGAGAGGTCAATGTTTCAATCAACCGATTGAAACTTTGTTACGTAGACGAAGAGAACTCAATTCCAACACTAGAACAAGCCAACATACCAAATTCACAAATTTTTCAAACACCTCAAGAACCGGAGATAAATGATTCTCCCCCTAGAAATTTATGCACGGATACAGGCACCGTCTATGCGGACACACCTTTTCCAAATTTGATAGACACTAATGCACACGTCAACGGAGGTACGCACACTACAAATGTTTCACCCTCGTCAAGCACACCCCCGCGACATGTGCAATTCCTACCTGATGGAAATACAATACTACCTAATCGAACGACTCGAGCTGGACGAACCACTCATCCACCACAACGCTTTTTGTCTCGCTAAACCCTAGGTTTCGCTGGCGGGGGAGTGTTGTGGCGACACCAGTAATATTAGTTCAATTAAATGTAGGCCGTGACTGTGATTAACATTTATGATTTTCGTTTTGGACATTTGTAGGTTTCGTTTTCGAAATTAATTATAAAGCACGGGAAGATTTCACAAAGTATCAGAGGGTAGGCCAGGAATTTTAAAAAGAATCAAAAACAAAAAATGTATTATGTTTTTGAAACCAGTCTGTGATTGTCCTCGCTACGATAAGTCGAAATAAACTATATCTGAAGACTACGAAAGTCTTATATTAATAATTAAAAAGCTGGATTTGCCAACCCTATGTGGTTCTATTAATAAAATATTTTTTGAAGACATATTTGTTTAATGTGTATAAGGCAGTCTTCTCAGACCGCATAACGACCATCTTGTTCAAAGTCAGTCAAATCAATTCGACGAGAATATCAACAGTACAATTGGTGTACACAAAAGAGTGATCGGATTACCCCACGTGATACCACGGATAGTTGGTTCTCGGCACAATTAGATTACCAAAAATTGTTGGAATAAAGCTAGTTGCGTGATTACCACCCGGAGACAGGTAAACGCAGAGATTGAGAGAGAGAAAGAGAGCGTGGACTCCCGATGATAACAGAGTCCTGACTGGACGTAGACGGGCCCATCGCCCCATCCACCCTGGCTAAGACGTCGCAGTACAGAAGAATCTTAGCCCCATTGTACGTGGGTTTGTGTGTGTGTGCGCGCTAAAACCCGCCGCCATCATGCCAACAGGATTAGGATTTAGGTCGACATTGACCCCATGGTAGACATCGTTAACGAATTTGCCAGCTATTTAGAGTTAAATACCGCTCACGCAAGTCACTCTGCCTTTGGCATTACATCGATTGCTTAATCTGAAACAAAAGAAATAACAAAAAAAAAACAAGGAAAATTAATAATAATAAGAAAAAAAAAGGTTTTTTAGGAAAATTTAAAAGGAAATTAATGACAATCCGGTAACCATTCAAGTGTGATCGTATAACCTTAAGTTTATTCAGTTTTATCCTCTCAGTCATTACATACATAGTTCCCTTTCTTTCCTCTTTTACTTGTTCTACAACTGTTATACTAATCTGGTCATTAGGCCCTACTATCCTAGCGCACAGACAAAGAAAAATAATAATAAAAGCAAATAATAAAAAAAATATATAAAAAAAGTAAAATATGTATATAACTATGTACATATACAGAGACTTAACCTTATCTGGTACTAGCAAGATGCACAAACGATAGATATTTAAGCAAGCACTTACATATTCATAGGACTATACCTGTGTCTGCTTCTTCAAACTTCTGCCAAACGCCAACAGTGAGATGAGGAGATTGGCGGGTCCCATGGATGAGGTATACGATTCTTTCTTTCTTTCAGCTTTTCCAAATGAGAATAGAAAAAAAACTATGCACATCTGCACTATAACGCAGGTAAGTTATAATTGTTGAGTTATGAAATTCACTGTTCCTTCTTTATCTCAGTTTTTCCAAATGAGAATAATAAAAAGAAGAATATGCACATCTGCACTATAATAGTATATGGACACTTTGGATACCAAATAAGGTCGCGTCTGTAAGGGACAGGAGACCCCTGTCCCACTATAGAGTAAATCATATGAGAGATGGGCGTATGCTCGGGAAAGTGAAACTTGATGAGGCTAAAGCTGAAAAATGAGAGTTATGTTATGTTCGGAGACGAGTGAATACATGCAGTGCACCTGCTCAAGAGGTGGGTTTATATTTTTCGCGTTCGAATTTCAAATTAAACTTGATTTTCAGTAGCGCGGTTTTGTTTCCGTGGGGGAACCATAGGGAGCAAAGTTTAGTTTACGTGGGGGACCATCGGGGCGAAGTTGTTGTTTACCCTCTGTCTTCGAGGGGCCTGCTGGGGGAAAAGTTTGTTGTTTATATTTTTTTGTGTTGACAGCGAAAGTGGCTGGTTATAGAGAGAAGCGGTGTATAAATGTTGGGTAAGGTAAGTTTTTGCATCGTTTCGAATTAATGCGATGATCTGAAAAAAGGTCAGGCGAAGAAATAAAAGACGTGGTTAATAGCAGTCAAGTATTTTTATGACAATCGATGAACATTTTTCCATAGTTTCTGTTTGAAGTATTCGTAAAAATAATAAATTTCACAAAACAGTCCAAGAACAAGTATAGTACCCGCTAAAAACTTCAAAGTGTTGAAAGCATAAATTAAAGTCTTTGATGGAGCCGGCTTGGTGAGCGGTTAATTGTATAGTCCACATACATCTCGACCATTGGCATACGTGCAATTTGGAGATCGATGAATGTGTTGTGCTTCAACGTCTTCGGGGCAGTTCATAGCATAAATTTCAAGGGAGAAAAAGTAACATTTTATTTTATCTTTAAGATTTGTGTAAAAGAATAAACTTCTTGCTAGTTTGCAACACTTTCTGTCATCTAAAGGAAGATTATGGAAAGTTTTTAAACAGTCAGATTTTCTTTTCAAGAGGAGCATGCCGACTATGTTTTTAAAAATATTACACGACGTCTTTTATAACAATCCAGGCATTCTTCTTAGGTTAAAAGCCTAACCATTTAACTAATTCTTTATTTCCGCGTCTTTTTAAAACTTTTTCTACAAGATAAAGATCCAGATGTTTGACTGAAGCCAGCTCAAGCTCATAAAACTTTCCCTGAATCACATTTTGTTCGTAATCCTCCAGAACATAGGTCGTTGGAAATGTGCTTTTGACTTTATTTATAACAAATATTTGAATATTTCAATATTTTTCAAATACATGCTTATGCATACTTATACGAACAAAACCACCTACTTTATATTTAGGTTTGGGTTTTACCTTTGGATATTTATACACAGTCGACAATGAACGTTTCTCGTTGCGTGGGCAAACAACTACAGGCTGCATTTTAATAGTGCGATGCTTTGTTGAATTATACGCTTCTGTTAACTTAGTTAACATACTGTTCATACCATGAACAATTAATAAGAATTCCTTACCGTCATAATTAGAATCAATGCAATCATGACCTAAAAATAGCTTTCACAACATAAAGCGATTGCATTGATTCACAGTATAAAAAAATGTTTACGTTTTTTTTTATTCGATATACACTACGTACATATGTACGAGCGCTTTTTCTTTGGTTTACCAGGTCAGTCAAAAAAAGCTGACCATACTTTCTAACTATGTTGAAATAATTCAACATAACTTTGCTATGTAGAAATTATTTCTTTTAAATTCAATTTAGTTATTATTGGCATCTAAGCATTTTTTCTCTATTATAAACAGCCTATGCCTTTAAATGATTAAATTAGTATCACCAAGTACGTTGAATTTTTCTTTTAACCACTTCTCAAGCAAACCAGCGCTTATCCATCCCCCGATAGTGGTAAGAGGATAAACCAAGCAAAGTAAACTTAACTCAACACACTGTTGAGTTTCGGTTCATCGTTAATTTAAACTTAAATCAACACACCGTTGAATTCTGTTCACATACTAATCCAGTGATAATTTCCGTTCATACTGAATTCTTTCCACATCATGCTTTTTAACGTTCTGTTAAATCTTTCTACAATTGAAGTTTTAAAGCGCTGTAAGTGGAATAATGGTTAATATCATAGCGATTCATAAGCTGTCGAAACGATTTATTAAAAAACTCCTTGCCATCATATGTTTGTAAATTTCTTGGAATGCGACCTTGATTAAAAAGAGACTGCATCGCTTTAACAACTTCTGATGCCTTTTTCCTTTTAATTGGTGAGGCCCATGCATATTTTCTAAACGTATCAATTACAGTGAGAAGAAAACGAAAGCCTTGGTTTTCTGATCGACCAAGTCTGACTGCCACAAATCATCAATACCCTTGATAGTAACACTCTCTCGCTTAAAGTTTTTGCGGGCTGGTTTATGCACTTCATTCTCGACTTGTCTTCTACTCATTTTACCGAATGTATAAACACAACCCAGTGAATAACAGTTTTATATAAAATATTTTAAAACCAGCAATAATCAAGTTTAATCATCCGTTTACAATGATGGATTTTTAACAAGGCCGTAAATAACAAGAGTTATCTGGTGTAATACAGAACACGGGGCTCTGCCCTAAGATACCACATTCACTTATATCGAATTTATTGATAGTATTCCTGAAGAGTTTGTAAATTATACACAGGAACCTACATTATTGGTATTGGACGATATGATGTTAAATGCTTTTAGCAGACAAGTATGTGAACTCTTTACAAAAGGATCACACCATCGCAATTTTTCAGCAATCCTTGTAACACAAAATATATTTCATCAAGGCAAGTTCTGCCGAGACATATCACTTAACTGTAAATACCTCGTTGTATTTAACAACCCTCGAGATAGGAGCCAGTTTATTCATGTAGCGAGACAGATTTATCCAGAAAATAGTTCAGAGCTGCTAAAAATATATAAAGACATTACACGGGTGCCCCATGGACATTTTCTGGTAGATTCCATTCAAGATCAACGAGGTGTTAAGATTCCGTACTGTTATTTTAACAAAACATTTACAACTTGTTTCTGTCCGTCTTTAATCAGTAAAAATGGTGTCACGAATGAATCGATTAAGGGAAAACAAGCATATACTATATGTTCATAGAACAGCGAGACCGAAATTAAGGCAGGCCATTATCAAAAATGCCGAGCCCGAGGTCATTAAAACTCTTTGCGAAATTACTCTTAATACTTTGAAGGGAAATCATATCCCTCATGGAAAAATGTACAAGACAACGTAAAATACTGATACAGCGAGGAGGCTTCTTACCAGTCTTGTAATTGGGTTCATTAATCGAGAAATATGTTTAAAAAAATGATCTAAGTAAAATGTTACTTCTTTCACCAGAAGTTTATGAAAAATTGAAAAACGAGATTGAGGATTCCCTGAATCAATCTATGTTCGATAAGACTATGGATAAAATATTAATAAAGAAGAATTTATCTGATGGGGGAAAAATGGTATAACTACCGAAATGAGTTAATAAAGTTTTCAAACGGAAAGCTGTGCGTGTGTCAGATGAAAAACCAAATATTCACATACCGCAAGAAAAGCATAAAAGTTTGCGGGGATAGTGCTACTCAAACTGAATTTATTCGCATACCACAAGACAGGCAGGAAAGCTTGCGGGACAGTACTACTCAAACTAAATTTATTTTTAAAGATGAAATATCAACATAAACATCACCCTTAAAAGAAAATACGCCTGAAAGAATGGTAGAGGATTTCTTCGAACTTTCTGAAATATCACCACCAAGACAACTGTTGTCACCTGCTTCCAAACGTCGCTTGTCAGCTAGTGGTGTAGGAAAAAGTCTGAAACCAGCTTCAAAAATACCTAAGACGATTTCTGAAACCGAGTCTCGCGATAAAGATTACAAGGTAATCCAGTATATAAGTATAAGTATAATCCAGTACACTATACCTGCAGAAATGAGTATAGATGAAGCTCCGAATATATTAGAATAGCTCGACATGGAAAGTATTACAATTGACAATGGTAGAAAACAGTCCAAAAATCAATCTATATTAAGCCCTTCTCTGCTAGATCCGAGTCAATATATGCTTTCGTTGCCGGTTAAGATAGTTGTCCGACAAAGTGATATTCTAAAAAACGCAGGAAAAAATAGAAGTGCCAGCGTACCAGCAATTGCTTGGGAAAACGTGTAATAATAATAAGCAGCAGTTCTCAAGTGTACCGAACGTTGGTTGTGAAGGAATTTAAAAATGCCTGTAGATATAAAAGATAATGACTTTTACGTACGCCTATTAAGTAACAATTCCATGCATTTTTATCCCGAAAATACGCCATCAGCTTTTAAAAATGCACTACCTAGAGCATGCAAGTTTACTGATGACTGGTGTGTTGGAATAACTGCAATTTCGTTGCCATATCTTGCCATAAAAAGAGGAGTCAAGCGAAATACAGCTGAAGAGGTTATTTAGAGAAATCTTAAAAGGGTAAGGCGTGAAGCATCTGATGCGTTGAAAGAAATAGGAGAGCAGCATAAAAAAAGAATCAAATCACTTAGCATCAAAATATATGAAAACGTTAAACTCGAGCGGACTAAAGACAATCTTGAGCAAGGTAGTTACAGAGCAGGACAAGTAAATTTTTCTGCATTCCTACTAACATTTTATAACGCTATTTCACCATCATGGTATAACATGTACTTGGATGGTGTTAAGAAAAAGATGTGGGGTCGGTTAGGAGCTGACTTGTTTTATGGTGTTATACCTGTAGTAAGCTACAAACAGGATCCAGACGAGTTTACATTACACATATATCAGGGTAAGAGGGCTTCAGAAAATGTTGTTTTAAACTATAAAAACTATGAGTCAGTTGAAGCCTTTGTTGAGAGAAAGTATGCTATCATAGAAGATTCGATAGACAATTACACACATCCAGCGCTTAGCATCAAAAGAGCTCGTGAGACAGAAAAAAATACTGGCGGCAAAAGAGTACATGATGTGTTGAAACTGCTATTGCAAGATTTGGGAGTCACAATCAAAATAAAAAAAACACTACCATCTCATCTTAATGTCAGAGATCTTATTACGCTTTTTATATCAAATGTACACTTTGATGATCAAACTCTTAGCGAGCAAGAAAAACAAAAGATAATTATTCAGATTAAGGATACGATTTTTAACATCTTGAATAGATTGAATAAAGATTCGATTAATGCTAAACCGTCCCAACAGCGAAAAATTGTTAAAGGTAGCAATATTTTGGATGTTCTATATGATAAGCAACGGTCTGGTGAATATTTAACTACACCAGTGCCTATTGATACTAATATAGATAACCTGTCCAACTTATTTACGGATATATTTCTCCAAACACCTGAAAATAAGCGTGAGCCTGACGCCATATTGTCAGAAATATAAGAATCTTTTAATATTACGTCAGGAGCAAATGTCAATAATAGACACACTTAATAGACTGGAAAGATCAGTTACGGACTGGGCACTAAACGTTTTTTATTGATCGCCTGACCTTTTTTCAGATCATCGAATTAATTTAGATACATACCATCTTTAGAGGAAAACAACAAATAAACTTAAACGAAAATGAAAGTATAGTGAAATAATCATTAAAAAATTAACCGACATCAATCTACTGCATACAAAGATTTGATTTCGCTGTGAAATTTAATATTTTTACGAATTTTTCAAACAGAAACTATGAAAAGTGTTCTTTTATTCTTCGCCTGACCTTTTTTCAGATCATCGCATTAATTCGAAACGACGCAAAAACTTACCTTAGCCAACATTCATACAGCGCTTCTCTATAACCAGCCACTTTCGCTTTCAACACAAAAAAATATAACCAACAAATTTTACCCCCCCCCCCCCCCAGGCCCCCTCGAAGACAGAGTGTAAACAACAACTTTGCCCCCGATCGTCCTCACGTAAACAAAACTTTGCCCCCTATGGTTCCCCCACGGAAACAAAACCCCGCCACTGAAAAAACAAGTTTAATTTGAAATTCGAACGCGAGCAGGTACACTGCATGTATTCACATGTGTTCGAACATAACATAACTCTCATTTTTCGGATCAATAATGTCATACGGTATAAACACACCTCCATATTCTGGAAGTTGTTTCCAATTACACCATTTTACTTTACACACAAATTGTACAAAAAAGCAGCTTTAGTCTAATCAACTTTCACTTTCCCGTGCATACGCCCATATCTCATATGATTTACTCTATAGTAGGACAGGGGTCTTCTGTCCCTTACAGACGCTACGTTATTTGGTATCCAAAGTGTCCATATACTACTCACTATAACGCAGGTAAGTTACAATTATTGAGTTATCCAAATTCACTATTCCTGCTTTCTTTCAGTTTTTCCTAATGAGAATAAAAAAAAAACTATCCACATATGCACTATAACGCAGGTAGGCTATAATTATTGAGTTATCAAATTCACTGTTCCATCTTTCTTTCAGGTTTTCCTAATCAGAATAATAAAACAAAAACCTATGCACATCTGCACTACAACGCAGGTAAGTTACAATTACTGAGTTATCACATTCACACATTCTTTCTTTCTGTCAGCTTTTCCAAATGGGAATAGGAAAAAACTATGCACATCGGTACTATAACGCAGGTGAGTTATCAAGGTCACTCACGATTCCAACTGACGTCGCAGGTAATTTACAAGGAAAAAAACCCCTTATTTCTTTTATATTCCAACACAAACTAAATAATATCATTATTTACAGGTGATCAAAGTCACTTAAGAATCCTACTGACGTCGCAGGTAATTTTTATACATTAATTTTCTTGATTTTTCAGCACCGACTAATAATATAATAATTTCAGGTGATCAAGTCCCTTAAGAATCCTACTGACGTCGCAGGTAATTTTTAAAAACTCAAACTGATTTCTCTTATATCCCAGCACTAACTAAATATCATTATTTACAGGTGATCAAAGTCACTAATGAATCCTACTGACGTCGCAGGCAATTTTGTACACACTAATTTTCTGGATTTTTCCAGCACCAACTAATATTCCCCGTCCGTGTTTAACAAGTCCAAAATCAAAAAAAATCTTCTCAAGAGCGCCGGACACTAACTACCGCGCGCAAGCAGCTGCCTAACACGTCGCTTGATCAAAATCGACTGACTCAACTCTCGCACGGTCAAAAATTTGCGGATATTTTTTAATCTTTCTTATAGATCAAAGCAATATTTTTACACTGGCATATGTTAATTTTGAATCTTTCTTAAATATTACTAAAATATTAATAAATTTATGATTAGAAATTAAGTTTCAGTTATTGAAACTAATGCATTTAACACATTTTTATTTGATTTTAATACTTTTTACTTAAAAAATCCGTTCAATCTTCCACTTCTTAAAATTATATATTATTTTATTAATTTTCTTATTCTTCATAGATTAGTAGATAATATTTCTTGTATTAAAAAGTATCCTTATGGATTACAATCTAAACTACATTATATTAAGATTTACAACTTAATGTGTATGTGGACAGTTGAACAATACATTAATTAGCATTGAATTCAATTTTAATCGATTGGCTTTAATTGTAGTCCCTTTAGATTAAAATATAACACAAACATTCTTATTTATTACTCCACATTGTTTAAAAATAACGCCTCGCCGGTTTAATATTTAATGTGAATTGACTGCATTCTTTGTTTCCTCAAATGTGTTGCCTGCCTAACGTAGGCAAGGCATTCTCTCGTTGCATGTTGCGCTTTAATTTTATGAATCAATGTGTTCTAATAATTTAGTGTGAACAGGCGTCTTTCTTTACTTTAAAAAGTATTTCTTTTGAGTGTTTTTTTTTTTACTGCATTAAAAAAAATTGTGGAAGTGAATGTGACTGGGTTTATTGGTCAAAATAAAATTCCATGAATCAAATGTTATAAAATATGTCTCACTAAAAAAGTTTCCATTTTTTTTATCTCAATCCAAATCTGGTAATTTATAATCATTAAAATATTCCAAAGCAAAATTCATTAACGTACATACATTTTAAAGGTACTGTACTATTTTGAGCTCCGATACTAAGAAAATGCTGGCAACTTTCTTAACAATTGGAATTATTATGCGGACGTGGCAGAGATTATTCTAAATGGAGCCATACCTACCATCTGCATTACAATCAGGAGATTTTGAAAGTACGTTCAGGTCTTATAAACGAGTAATCTTTTCTAATGCAACTTGTTTTTACGTTGGAATTTACAAACAAAACCTTTCTTGTACCGTTTAAAGTTACTCCGTAGGGCAGCTAGGGGCTCTAAGTGCAAAAAGGAAAAGCGGAAATTTTAAAGCCTCTCTGCAAAAGCTAATTACGTTTCAAAATGTATTATTGCTCCTAATTCTCCCTATTCAATTTCATCCTAATTATTTATTTTTTTAGTGCAATACTCCTAAGGAGCAGTACAACATCCAGGAAAATCAGGCAGCAATATCACAATGCTTCTTGGTAATTGACAAAAGGTTTATGCATTAACCCTTGAACTTTTCGATAGCGAAGCCTTCGATTTCCTTTTTACGTCATTGTACGTATTCAACATAAAATTTGACGATACTTTGTATAAGGTTTTTTCGTCATATAACTGTTAAAAATATGCCTACAAAAATAAAATTTTAATTACTAAAAATTTATTGTTATTTTTTTATGAATTAGATCCCACATTTCCACCCTAATTTTTAATCCAAAGGTTGGATTTAAATATTCGCCACTTTCATGGATTACGTTTCAATACATGTGTATTAATTTTTAATAAAAATATGAGTTTAATTGTAATATTCGAAAATTAAACTTTTTTATCTCTCACGAATAGAATTTTAATACATTAATATATTAATATGAAAATATAATACAATGAAACTATTGAATTTTAGTACATTTTTGGTGTGGTCATATATGCAATCCAAAAAAGTGTAGAATTTATTCCAAGATTTTTGAACCGTGTACATTCCAGCCGTTCAGTCTTCCGCCCGACCGACAGGCGAGCGACTTCGTCACGAAAATCCCCAATGCTTGCATGCCACAGCTGGTGTACATTCGGGGTGAAATTTTCTAGGAATTTCGAGCGGACCTGCTGTGTAATGCATGGCGTGATGCTATCGCGTGATGCTTCAAAGCTAGGTGAATTACCGTTTTGCCACTGGAATATCCATTGACTAACGGGGACGTTTACTTACAAAAATTATAATTTGTGCGCATTCTTCCCAAATTAGAATTTTTTCCTCCCTTCTGGAATTTTAGATATATACATATATATTTTTGTTTTCGGTTTCTTTTCCGGGTTTAGTGAAAGATTCTAATTTGTGCGAGTTCTGCGCAAATTGGGATTTTTCTTCTTTTGAGAATAGTCTATTACTTTTCTTTTCTTTGTATTCCGCAGGGTTTCAGGGAATTTTGTAGTATGGAGAAGTAGTATAGGGCTACTTCTTGAAAACATCTAAATTTAATCTTTTTCAGGAATTTTGTACTATGGAGAAGTAGCATAGGGCTACTTCTCGGGAATAACTAAGTTTTATCCCCTTTCTAGGTACCTCAGGGAAATCATGGGGATTTCTCTACAGACGTAGAGAAGCCAAACAAATAGTAGCGTAAGGGGTTATATGCTACAATATATGTATGAATTGAAATTTATTAAAAAACACTTCTATGTGCAAGCATTGTAGTGTTATCGGTATCATCGGTGTTTCCGATAAGCCTAAGAAGGGCCATTTCCAAAACCCTCCTAATCCTTTCTAACACGCTTTGATATTATGAACAAAGCTTAGTCAGCCATAGTAGCGACTATAATCTTATGAAGTTATATTCATTTTTTGTATTAGGTGTGAAAACACAAAACATTAAATAATTAAATATAATAAATTAAATAAGGAGATTTTTTGGGCAAGTCACTTAGGTGAGTCAGGCAAGTTTTACATTTCTATCCGCAATTTGAGAGGGAAAACGCGATCTTTAAAGCTTGGATGTCATTCCAAACGATTCAAGGCAAAACGGAAAGGAGAGTATGGAGTTTGAGTTGTTTTTTTTTCTTTAAAATTTAAGAACGGTTTATGACTTTTTCAGTCTATGAATGGCAGTAGTTAGTATAACAAATCAAGATTCTCGTAAAATTAGAATTCTCAGAATTAATGCCATTTAGTCGGTAATTAGTATCCTAGAAGGAGGAGTAGAAAAATGTTAATTCTGTTTACAATAGATCATTATATATATGGATGTATATATGTGTATAACATACATCTGAGTACATAGCAGAATAGCGAGTAGGGAAATTTTACAAAAATTTCTTTTATTACATCTCACTGCCCGCCGAACAACATTCTTGAAAACATCGAAAGAAAGTCTTCCTATTACGGTTATTGTTATGTTCACAATATTTGCATGCAGTTCGCGTATACTTATATTCAGTTTTCGTTCTATGCAAACAAAGCGCGGAATTCAAAGTTAGTTCAGTTCCCCAATAGCAAAAGGGCGCAAGGGTGGTAATCTGTAAGTTTCATAGTAGCTATTAAAACCATTCTCTCCCGTCTTTCTCAGTTGTCTAAGTGAAGTAATGCTTTTGATCTTAATGCTACAATGCCATGATTTATGCAGTTTCTATCATAGGATCAAATAGAGCAAAGGGGATAGGAGTAGTCCCGTTTATTCTATATGGAAGCAGTATGGTTACGGTGGGAGAAAATATATCAAAAAGGCAAAATTTCTGTAAATTTGAACGGGATAGAAGAAGAAAAAAACAAAAAAACAGAAAAAGCATGAAAAGAACAGTGTAGAGTTGGTACATATACACAACGTTAATGTAAATTTCCTGATGGTGGCAATGACCCGCAAGAGAGCTGACTTGAAGTTTCACGTACAGCCCCTCAGGCTCGTACCTAAACTATCTCTCCATTGCATTATTAAAACACAGTCTTTGGATGATGTCGATTGCTTATTGTTAAATTCAATATGAAATGATTTAGAAGGCGCTCTGGAAGGAAGGTTTCCCCTATATAGCCGAACGGACAGCGCGGCCAGATAAATCCGAACATATGTGTAAGGGAATTGAAAGCAAATATTTTTTCCCAGACCCAGAAATTAAGCCTCTAATGGAAATGTGTGTATAAATTTCATTAGCATTTAAATTTCTTGTTTTGGTTGGCTTTTTTCTCTTCTGAATGAAAGACATTTCCGATTTAGTACAACATAAAAAGTTGGAGGAGGTTATTGAAAGGGTGCCTTTTCGTTCGACTTATCAAAGGATTTTAATTACAGAAAATGATGTCGTTTATGTTGATGTGTTAATGTTTTTAACTAGTTATACATAGGAATGTTTCTGTAAACAAACGGGATTTGTGTGGTTTTGAGTTTGAAGGTATACTATATAACAGAAGTTTAATTTTTTCGATTAAATTGAGCCTCTGGCCTTGATAACATACATTATGAGATATGTTTTATCTGTGACGGTTTAAGGAGTTATTAGCCTTTAACCTATTCAGGTCATACCGAAAAATAACCCATATTTTATTAAAATGGACGTGTGCTCAGTCATTAAGGGAACAAATTATCTATGATCTGAATAAGTTAAGAGCTAATAATCCTTAACCGTCACGGATGAAACATAAGTAGAATAGGTTAAATTAAAGAGGAGACCCTGCCTTTCAAAATGTTGTAACAAAATTGTGTATTATTTGGGGTACTTTTAAAAAAATAACCGCAGAAAAATAAAATTTAAAAACCGAAATTTTAAATTTGAAGTATCATAACTCTGGAGTGAGGAGGGAAACCGGGGTGGGTTAGTATTCATAGGAAAGCCCTTAAGGTTCTGCATACAATTCCATATTAAAATAGGCTATATTCCCTGTACTTCTCAAGATGTAGAGTGTTTAATGAAAAAAGAGCCCTGTAACTCAGTAGGATTACATTTTTGCACCCCCTCTTGCCATACAATTTTTTTCTTGTCTGGACGAGAGGAATCATTTGGAATAATATAGCCGTATTAGTCTGGGACACCCTGTATATTAAATTCCAGATAGATCTGAAGCGAAATTTAATCTGCTTTGAAATAAAAGCTTCATACCGGAGCGTTATTCTTTCTGGAGTCAATAAAAATAAAGACTAGGGCCTTAACCGTGAACAGGAACTGGACATGTATTGGTGAAAGAAATTATACCTGGTATATCGGAATAAGTATTTTTTTTATATAAATCCTAAATCTTTACTCAAAAGATTTACTGAAATTCCTAAATTTCGTGTATTTTTGACGTAGGTTACTACATATAAATTTTTGCTCCATATTTTAGTGGAGCTATAGAAAATATTGCTCTTTGGAGAGTTTTAAGATTAGTTTGAAGATTTTTTGCTCCAACTATGACAAAATAGGATTTTTTTTTAATTATTTTTAGTTTCTACTCACTATTTCCGGAGCGAAATCTTTAGCTGTGGTTTTTATACTGCTAGATTTACTATACTTTATCCATAATTATCTTAATAGTAAATATATGACAAGCTAAAAATTTTCACGTAACCCTTTTTTTATTATGGATGTTCCAGCCTGAATTATAATTACAACCTATTATGTAAACAAATGTAATATGTTCCCATTGCTGTATAATCATTTCTTCTAAACTTGTTAAATCTACAAATACTTCAAATGTTTCATCCAATGTAATAATCAGCCTATATTTAGTCTAGTCGTTTGATGTACAAAAAATTTATTGTTGAGTTATTGCTGTAATTTATCAACGACCAAAAAAAAACCAATTGTTAGCTATTAAGTATTAAACTCATCACACTCAAGAACGTGTGCTTGGATTATAAAGAATCCGATTCTGATTTAGTTAAATAAAAATTAAGTCTCGAATCGAGAATAGCTTTCAATAGTACGATTTCCTTCACATTGGCCTTATTATCACGGGCAATTAGGTTTGGTGGTGCTACTATACCAAAATTAGTGAATATCACGAACAGGTATCATTAGATGGGAAAGCAGATTGTGTGCTACATAATACGTGGGATGATATCATGAGCGAATATTATTAGCAGCAGTAGATACAGTAGCAGGTAATAGCGGTTTGTTAATAAACATACAAACAATGTATGTAAATAATAGGTTAAAGTTGGTTGGTGACAATTAACTAAAACGAAAAAACAATTACAGCAGTTCGTTTCGGTAATTTCATTTGAGAAAATTCTCTATTCGATGGCGTTAAACAAATTCACCATCCTTAACTCTACTAGTTGAATTTATTCGTTTCTGTATGTGCTAGTTGAGAAAGGCGTGGTGGTTGTATGGGATGTAAAGGAACCCTCGATTTTGAAACAGTAATTGAGAAACTAGAAGTGTCAGATACAGTTTAAAAATTATGTAAAGATTTTGCAAAAAAAAAAAAATAAAAAAAATAAAGACATTTTAAATTACAGGCCTTTCAGTTTTTCGGTTCTAATTCATTTTCCATTTATTTTAACTTCTTGCAAACATTTTTTCAAGTATCGTCCATAAACTCAGTGACAAGAATGCCATCAAGAATATTCTCAACTAATAGAGAAGCGGAACTCCACTCGTCGTATTATAGAAACATTATTTTTTTTTTAATGACCTTTAAATGCGTTTTCTTAATTCTATTGTAGATGAATGTCAACAATAATTTACCTACTGAGAAAGTGTATTGACAGAAGACATCGGTAATTAGCGACTTTTACTGTGCATTTTGTTGTACAACTTTGAAATCAAATACATATTTTCTTCGACTTGCTACTAGCTATAACTGAACACAGAAAAGAAGAAATTGAAACAATTAAGAATATAGCAAGCAATGAGGGGTTCAATGATGAGTTAATAGTTGAATTTTTAAAAAGAAAATTAAAAAATAAATTTATGAAAGAAATTACTTGTCTAAGCAGTATTGTACCAATAGAAAAAAACTTGGGTCGCATTACCGTATTATAGAAAAATATAGGACAGAATAGCGAAGGCACTAAAGAAACGTGATATACACGTAGGTTTTTAAAACGGTAAAAAATCTTATTAGCTTATTGCCTACTGTTAAAGATACAACCGATAAATTAAATAGAAATGGGGTTTATTGTTTAAAATTAGCAACATCCCAGGGGATATACATTGGGCAAACAGGACGATCTTTCAAAGAAAGAATAAATGAGCACTTCAGTTCTCTATGGAATAATAATTTCAAATCGAACTTTGCTAAGCACCTATTAGAAAATAAGCACAGTCCTGACTTAGAACCAGATATTCTGCATTTTTGTGACAATGGTAGAAAGCTAAGCTTGCTAGAGTCACTCGAAATATCTCGAGCTCGATTAAATTCAAACCCTGCATGCTTCAACGACCAAACGGTCCTACATTACTCGCCGCTATGCATACCATTGCATTAGACGACATTAGCAATACAAAAATTGTTAATGGACTGAAGATAGCCGTAAAGCTGAAAGCGGTCTACATTCGAGGTAAATAATTTTTATCAAATAAGTGTGGGAGACAACGTTTTTAAGTTCTATTATTTATAAGGGCGTACCACACAATCTCCACAGAAAAAATTAAAATAATTAATAACGAGAGTCGCGCGTATTTAGTGAAATTGTAATGCATGTTAAAAAGAAAAGTTTGCATTGGCGAACAAAATCTATGGTTTAACAAAGAATGCATGAAGAATACTGTTATACCAAAATATGTGAGAGTGCGTTGTAGTGTAGATTCAGTTGCAGCAAAAAAAAGCACAACAAACAGCAGAAAAGATTTGGTTGAGATCTGAAATGAAGAGATGGTATTCAGCAAGGGACTACTTAAGCTTATACCTTTATATAGTACACAAGCGCTTAGCTAAGGAAATGCATGCCCTAGAGTTCGAGTGGTTAGGCGGTGATATGAGACATAAGTTAGAGATAATGTGCAGGAAAAAAACAGATTATACAAGAGAAAAAATTGATTAAATTAATGGAGATTAAAGAAAAGATATGAAAATAGTGAGCCCAACAATTTTTATAGTAAATTAATTAACTTAACAGATGTGAAATTTAGTGTGAACGAAACCAATCTATTGAAAAAAGGCAAAAAATATACCCCCGATCAAAAGATAACAAAAAGAGATTTAGAATACTTAGCAGTAGAAACTGAAGTTGCCATAAATAAATTACCCAAGACCCATGATAACAATTTGTTAAAAGAACAGTGCGCACAGCTTATTAGAAGCTATAATAATAATACTTTTAATTTGGATGATTTCAATACCACTAAAACGTTAAATGAGAAAATCCGAGAAAATAATTTAGTTATTAAGTAAAGCAGACAAAGGAAATTCATCCGTAATAATGACAACAGACATGTGTAATAGTAAAGTTAATGATTTTTTAAACTGTGATTGTTCTACTGCGGAACAAACATTAAAGAATTAAGA
This sequence comes from Dioctria linearis, assembly GCA_963930735.1. NCBI lineage: Eukaryota > Metazoa > Arthropoda > Insecta > Diptera > Asilidae > Dioctria > Dioctria linearis. The sequence continues at coordinate 214,118,310 of OZ005742.1, read as the reverse complement.
TTAACCTTACATACTAAAATCACAAACTCACACACTTTTCCGTCGATGACAAAATTCCCACGATGGCATACGACTTTTTAAACATTAAACACAGCTGAAAAGAAATAAAAGCAAAAAGAGGGCATTTGTAAATCATTAACAAAATATAAAAAGTCTCAGATTATTTCAATCTGAGACTTTAATCAAAACCACACTTACTCTAGATATTGCTTCCAGTATTTCCACGATGTCTCCAACATCCAAACGAAGCTATAACATAAATAAGAAAACAAATCATTTATAACATTAAAAATAAATAAATATTCAGACATAAACACTTACCTCCAAACAAAACAGCTGTCATGAACCATTTTGACAGATTGTGATGACGTCACTGGTTGACTAAATACATATATGACATCCCACAAACAACGCGAGCGTCATGGCAACGCCACCGGCAGACACAATTCTTATTGTGTTTCTGCCTATAAATAAATAGCGAGCTACTGGAAGTAGCAAATCACTCTAGATTGGATTGAGCCACAAAGCAGATCGGCAGTACTGAAGCCATATAAGGGAAGTATTGCACCCTATTTTACTAACAAATTAATCAAAATTTATAATATTTGATTTATTATATTTTCAGCATCCCAGTGGGAGTTTTGATCCCAGCCATAACCTACATGAGCAGTTAAGTTGACGCTCATTCTAACCTGCTTAACCTCCACCTTTGGTTAATTAATAATACTCGCTCCTTTTTCTCTCATTACAAATTGAGAAATAAAATCTCCAGTGGAGGCTCAAATAATCGGATTGTATTTTTGAATTAATTTAGATTAGTAAGTTGAATTGAAGTAAATTGGATTAAGTGAATTTTTGAATTGAACGAGTTTAAGTACCTGAATTGCCTAGCTTTAAGAATATTTTGTGACCAATAAACTAGTGAATTTTTTTGTGAATTGAAAATCCTGTCTTATCATTTCTAAAACCGGCATTTGCCCCTTTTTTGCAAGCTAAGCCCACATTGGGACTTAACATTGGTCCTTCAAAGCCGGAGAAGACAGGAAGATTTTGAAGATGACAGAGATCGTTAGTTTAACATTATCGCTAATAGCTCTTAACGATCAAAAAAAAACGCCATAAATCACACCAAAGCAAATAGTGATACAAAGTCAGGCAAGAAATACTATGCGGCACGCATAGACTCTCTAGAAAAACTCTGGAAATCTTTCACAGATCTGCATGTAGCAATCTGGTCGACCAAAGATGGCGCTCAAAGCGACTACGCCAAAGGAGAATTGTATGAGGAGACTGAGCTCATATATATAGAGCTCCTATCCACTCTACTAGAGGAATTAGGGGAGTCATTCCCAGCAATACCTATCAATACAAACACAAACGAAGCCAGAGTCCAGTCAGTACGACCCTCAAAGACTGAGACACGGCTTCCCCCAATTCATATAACAATATTCGACGGCAATTACAAATCATGATGGACATTCCATGATCTATTCAATTCATTAATTCACACAGACCAAAATATATTCAAAGTGCAAAAGCTTCATTACCAAACGCTCAGCGTCACTGGCGAAGCCGAACGCTTATTACGTCAATTTGAAGTGACAGAAACCAATTATACCAAGGCATGGGAGATATGACAACAAACGAGTCCTAGTCAATACTCATTTAAAGGCATTATTGACACAAATGCCCATTAAAAATGAATCAGCTGACGCTATTCGTTCTCTTTTGGATCAAACAGAAGAGAGCCTCCCCGAGCTGAAATAATTAGAGCTACCTATAGAACATTGGGATGCAATACTAATTTATAACCTGGTTTAACGTCTCCCATCAGAAACACATGAGCTATGGGAGGAAGAATAAGGCAGCAAGACTGACATACCAACATATGCCGATCTATCAGCTTTTCTACAGTCACGTTTCCGTATTCTACAATCCATTCAAGTACGTCAAAACTTGAATGCATTCGAATATGGACGACAAGCAAAGTCTCCAAATATTCAAGAGTTACGGCGCGGCTACAGTCCCACGAACTCCAATGACACTCCGTCATCTAACCACGCACACAAAGGTGCTTACACGTTCATGAATAAAACATATAGTTGCACCAAGTGCAAGCAAAATCTTTCTCTTTTCCACTGCACAGCATTCAAAAATCTATCTCCAACAGCGAGAACACAATTCGTGCTAGAACATAAGCTGTGTAGAAATTGCCTGGCATCGGGACATAACCTATACAACTGTCCCAGCCAGAAAACATGCCTCCACTGTCGCAAACGACACAACACACTGCTGCATCTAGTTCAGGTATCATCCGTGGGAGAGAGTAGATCAACGAATAGTAAGCAAAATCAGAACCAAGGAGAATTGAAGCTTGACATTCCCAGTGGCAGTAATGAGCCAACTACAACATCATGTTTTACAACACATCACAATGATGCATTGCTGTCAACAGCATTACTGCAAATCGAGGGCCCAGATGGAAAGAAACACACAATGAGAGCACTAATAGACTCAGGCTCTCAAATGTCCTTCATTACGAAAACTGCAAGTAGACGAGCAAAACTACTGCCAAAATCAAAACATGTGAAAATCACAGGGTTAGGCCAAATTCAGACAGCATCCGCCAATGGTCAAACGTCATTTACATTGAAATCTCTTCATACGAAATTTCAAACCAATATAAAAGCTCTCATTTCTGAAAAAATCACAGACTACGTTCCAGCTGACACGGTAAACACCAACAAATTGCTTTATCTGCAGCATTTGCTCCTAGCAGATCCAAGGTTTTACGCACCTGGTCCAATCGACTTATTACTGGTAGCTGACGTCTATGCCGATGTCATAGAGAGCGGAATTATCAGTGGTGCACCAGGACAACCCACAGCTCAACACACGCAGCTGGGTTGGATCCTACTAGGAAAAATCAAAAATAGTGACGAAATCACTACACTTACTGCACAAATAAGCAGAAATCAAAATTCAAGCCAACGAAGAAGAAGAAACGTACATCCCAGAGAAAAAATCCAGAAAACTTCTCTCCAACACACAAATCAAAGCAAGGCTTCACATAAAGGAAGCATCTGTCAAATAAAAGACATTACAGTAGAACTGTCTGGACAAGTCCAAAATCGTGCCAAAGCACACACAGGAAAAAAAGCACGTACAAATTATAAAAATCCGACAAATCGTACCAGAACGGAACGAAACTGAAACGAAAAGGTGCTATGTCAACACTAACAAATGCCAGACACACAATCAGGCATCAAATTTATCATGGCGCAGCACAGTTTCAAACCAAATCAAATGTGACAGTTCCAATGACAGAAAACATGCCTACTCCAAAAATATCGCCATCTATGGCATCCGACCACAACGGAGTAAAACGTACGAGCCTAAGAACTAGAAGCATCCGAAGGCATTCGTAGATGTATAGCTTTACAAACTATACACATCAAATAGTTATGACAGAAATCACAAATACAACAAGTGCTTAACATCAGCAAAATCTATCAAACCAATCTGTCACATGACAGTCTTCCCCAGATCCATCTACATCTGGAAATCAAAACCAAGTTGCTACATAGACGCAACATCAATTTGCTACAATATTTCGACGAAAGCTGCGATATGTCAGTTCTACCACATCAAAAATATGATTACTGACAAATATGATCCAAATACAAAAACTGACATACAAGTCACACTCACGACAGCAGCAAATCTTTCAAATCAACGATCAGTATGTACTTAATTACTTTCAGTTATTACATACACTGAACGTTTCGATCAACTGACTAGTCAGCAGGAATTTGAACTAGTCACTGTAAATGTCAGCCTATTACAAGGGTACAAAACAACCAATTATACGCAGGTTAATACGTGGAATTAAAAATATTCTACTACCGACACTCTTCAGCACGAAGCAGTAACGCCATCTCAAGGAATATATGGGAAGCAATATGCCGGTAATGCAGAACACTACCATATTAAAACCTACTTCAATTATGATCAAATGCGACAAAACTTTGACAACTGGCGAAGCAGAAAGAGGCGGAACAAATTCTTTCCTTTAAAATTATTATTTGCAAACTTATCTATTTTTTTTTTATATTATTATTTCCATTGACTTCTCCATCTTTTCTTTTTATCATTTGTGAGTTTTTTATTTATGTGTGACTTAATATTTTTTGTTTGCAATTTCTATTTTTTTGCTTTTTATTTTTATTTTTCCAACCTAAAAGGGAAAATGGATTGTCTACCAAGTTTGGAAGACTGCCTCTTAATCGACGACGTCATAGATATCGAAGCAATTCCTCTTAAGGATAAGCTACGAGACACCGATATGCCGCGTCGGCCAAAAACATACGTGGCCCCATTTGAGGCGCTCCCAGTCTCATCAAAAACAAAGGACCTGGCTGACGCAGTCACCCAAAGAAAATTTACTCGGCCAGCTAGGCCCCCTACGGCGACCAGAAGGCCTGCAATTGAGTCAGCTTCGACACCTCCCATAACAATGCCGTCCAGAACATCATTCAAAAGACCAGCAGCGCCTCCAAAGGAAACGCCGCACGACGCGTTAGATAAGAGGCCCGCATTGACGGCGTCATCTGCAACGTCGCACAACGCGTTAAATAAGAGGCCAGATTTGACGGCTCCATACACAACGCCGCACGACACGTTAAAAAAGAGGCCAGCTTTGACGACTTCATCAGCAATGCTACACGACACGTGTGACAAAAGACTAGCTTTAATGGCTCCAATGCATCAATCAGCTCGTCCACCAACGTCATCCCATGAACCAAAACGACCGCTCCCAGCAGCTACAAATAGGCGCCCGGCCTCACCGATACAAAAACCTGCCAAGAATCCTCCAGTCACTTTAGTGATCGATCCCCGGCTATGGGAACAGATCCGGACCCAAAACATTCTTCCATGGGTACAAGTTATGGAAGCAAGAAAATGTTACCGTATTCCTACAGAGGACGGCGACACGCTACGTTTTCATAAACTAAGTACGGGCAAAATTAAAGTAAGACTACAACTAAAGAGAACACGTAAGTTTGCACAAATTAATTTATTTTTTTAAAAAACATATATGATTCCTCCTTCTTCGGGAGGCGGGAGGATGTTCCGTTGCGGAACAAACATTAAAGAATTAAGATTAACCTTACATACTAAAATCGCAAGCTCACACACTTTTCCGTCGCTGACAAAATTCACACGATAACATACGACTTTTTATACATTTTATACATTAAACACCCCTGAAAAGGAATAAAAGCAAAAAGAGGGCATATGTAAATCATTAACAAAATATAAAAAGTCTCAGATTATTTCAATCTGAGACTTTAATCAAAACCACACTTACGCTAGATATTGCTTCCAGTATTTCCACGATGTCTCCAACATCCAAACGAAGCTATAACATAAATAAGAAAACAAATCATTTATAACATTAAAAGAAATAAATATTCAGCCATAAACACTTACCTCCAAACAGATTCAAAATGGAAGTTCATGGCACAGAGAAAACTACTCTAATTAGGCTGTGATGACGTCACTGGGTGACTAAATATATGAAATCTCACAAACAACGCGAGTGTCATGGTAACGCCACCGGCAGACACAATTCCTATTGTGTTTCTGCCTATAAATAGCGAGCTACTGGAAATAGTAAATCACTCTCATTCACAAGGCAGATCGGCAGAACTGAAGCCATATTAAGCCTTGACTAACAAAATATAAGGAAGTATTGCACCCTATTTTACTAACAAATTAATCAAAATTTATAACATTTGATTTAATATATTTACAGCATCCCAGTGGGAGTTTTGATCCCAGGCAAAACCAACATGAGCAGTTAAGTTGACGCTCATTCTAACCTGCTTAACCTCACCCTTTGATTAATTAATAATACTCGCTCCTTTTTCTCTCATTTCAGATTGATAAATAAAATCGCCAGTGGAGGTTCAAATAATCGGATTGTATTTTTGAATTAATTGAGATTAGTAAGTTGAATTGAAGTAAAGTGGATTAAGTGAATTTTTGAATTGAACGAGTTTAAGTACCTGAATTGCCCAGCTTTAAGAATATTTTTTGATCAATAAACTAGTGAATTTTTTGTGAATTGAAAATCCTGTCTTATCATTGCTAAAACCGGCACCTGCCCTTTTTTTGCATGCTAAGCCCACATTGGGACTTAACAGTGGTAATTTTAGCAAACTGAGCTGTGATCCAACCAAAAAGTTTAACCGTGATAGTAGAATAGGCCTTGACAATAGTAAAAACTTACTGACAGATAGAAAAATTGCATATTTAAAAGAAATGAACCCAATAACACCTAAGTTATCAGGCTACCCAAAATCCATAAGAAAGGTATACCCATTCGTCCAGTAGAATCTAGTATAAATAGCCCCAAATTACAAGCTAGCTAAAGAGTTAAACAACATATTGAAAAACACTTCACCCTAGTTTAACTACACAATACAAAACTCTCGAGATACTGTGGATAAAACTAAAGATCAGAAAATGCCAAAAAATGCCAAATTAGTTTCATTTGATGTGGTAAACCTATTTACAAATGTTCCAATAGAAGATTGCACATTAGTGTGTAGGGGAATTATTGAGAATTCTCACTTGAGCCGGAACCACAAATAGAGCTTTTATATCTTACTGACTTAGTCTTAAAACAAAATTATTTTGTTTTTAATAAAGATTTTTACAAGCAAATTGACGGATTGACTATGGGCTCACCTATATCTCGGCTAATGGCGGACATGTACATGAACAACCTAGAACAAAGGATTTTCAATTCGAAAAATCCTATGCTTGAAAATGTACAATTCTGGTATAGGTATGTAGACGACGTACTATGTCTTTGGAAAGGTTGTTTGAGACAACCTAATAATTTTTTAAAGTTCCTGAATTCCTTCAACAGTAAAATCCAATTCACCATGGAAATTGAAGAAGATGAACACATTAATTTCTTAGACCTTCAAATAATGAAAAAAACAGGACAAACTCAAATTTAAGGTTTATATAAAAGATACATATGCAGACATAGTCATACACAAAAATTCTTTCACACACTTCAAATATAAACACTCAGCATTTGATAACTTGGTACATAGCAGTTTTTATCCCAATGGATAAAAATGATAGAGAAGAAATTTTAAAACAATTAAGAATATAGCAAGCAATAACGGGTTCAATGATGAGTTAATAGGTGAAATTTTAAAGAGAAAATTGAGAAATAAATTTATGAAAGAAATTACTTGTCTAAGCAGTATTGTACCAACAGAAAAAACTCCAGCCTCATTACCATATTATGGAGAGGTATCGGACAGACTAGCGAAGGCACTAAAGAAATGTGATATACACGCAGGTTTTAAACCGGTAAAAAATCTTAATAGCTTATTGCCTACTGTTAGAGATACAACCGATAAATTAAATAGAAATGGGGTTTATTGTTTAAAATTAGCAACATCCCAGGGGATATACATTGGGCAAACAGGACGATCTTTCAAAGAAAGAATAAATGAGCACTTCAGTTCTCTAAGGAATAATAATTTCAAATCGAACTTTGCTAAGCACCTATTAGAAAATAAGCACAGTCCTGACTTAGAACCAGATATTCTGCATTTTTGTGACAATGGTAGAAATCTAAGCTTGCTAGAGTCACTCGAAATATCTCGAGCTCTATTAAGTTCAAACTCTGTATGCTTCAACGACCAAACGGATCTACATTACTCGCCGCCAAGCAAACCATTGCATTAGACGACATCAGCAATACAAAAAATTGTTAATGTACTGAAGATAGCCGAAATGCTGAAACCGGTCTACGTTCGAGGTAAATAATTTTTATCAAATAAGTGTGGGAGGCAAAGTTTTTAAGTTCTATTATTTATAATGGCGTACCACACAATCTGTACAGAAAAAATTAAAATAATGAACACAGAACTCCGAATGACAAATACTAAGAGCCATAAACACCAATCCATCTTCAATGTCGAAATACAAACCAAAACCATTCGAAATTTAAACCATCGTGGTAGACTGATATAATATTTTATCCGAGATTTGCAGGGGATTTAATTTGTATTCAGTGATTGTTTCAAATTATTTAAATCGTCGAAATTTGTATATGACAGTTCGCATTGCTGTAATTGTTAAGTTATAGATTTAATTTTTAGGTACCTCTCGATTCTACATAAATGTTAACATCTCTTAGTCTCTTAACTGGGCTGCCAAAGCCCGTTAGCAGAAATCGTTATCCTGCGTAAAGCGTTAGGAGAAGTTATAAGTCATCTGGTCTCTTAATTTTTGTCGAAATCTTTTGCTAAGAGATTTGATACTCTAGCAAGCAGAACTAGCTATAAAATTTCTCTTAACATAATAGGACCTCACTGATCGCCTACATTTCATATCGTGATAGTTTCAGAAATTGTCTTGTTTCAAACATCGAAATTTTGGTAAAAATTCCGTTAAGTGAATATTTATATAATACGTAGGTATATATTTATGAACAAGTTTGTGAAATATAAAATTATAATAAAAGTTCTGGGGAACATTAGCTGTGACTTGGATCCGTTTGCTCTTTCTGAGGCTGTATTCATGAAGAATTTCAGAATGCTAAAATTCCTGGCCTTAACAGTGATTGAAATGACACAGCCTTAAGACAATCTCCACTACTAGATAATGGTATCATCACTTTAAAGGTTTTGCAACAATAATTCTTTTTTTTTGGCCACTATACACATATGCTAGGGCCCACACGCTGCAGCATGTTACACTTTTCGTGAATAGTAGGTGCTCGGAGAAAGGAATACTTTCTTCCTACACTTTTCTTAGCTCCAGCACGAGCAGCGTACCAATTCTACTGCAAATATTTTCGGTCATTTGAGATTTTGAAATTTCTGATCGAACGGGTGTGCCATTCTTTACCACCAATTTATGTTATAATGTAATAATTCAATTCTCATTCCGTGCAGTAAATTTGTGATACAATTATTATTTATATTAATAACTATAACTTGTTTAAACACGTACAGAATGAAACTCAGTAATCACATAAGGAACTATAGCGTAGTGAAATGATTGTGATGACACGTCTGGGCAGAAATGTGGAAAAATGCTCATGCTTCGTGGTAGCTACGTGGCACGTTGCCATCATCGCCAAATTAAAACCACGTGAGAATATATTTTCTGTACGAACCCATGCTATTTTCCGCTATTTTGTCTGGAGCGAAAGGGCGAAGTGGCGTCGTTCGCCCACTAATGTACAGAAAAAAAGGAAATCTATCTCTTCTCTCTATGCCAAATTTATTAATATGTCAGAGATTTTCTTACTTTTTTATACAATAGTGAGCGAAGTGATGTCAGCTACAATATGTAAAAATTTCACCGCCATTTTATAAAAAGAAAATACTTCTAGTTTTTTTTTCACAACGTACCTACATATATTTCCTAATTTTACATGTAAAATAGCCGCCAACGCGTTTCGTCTTATCAGGACAGCATCAAGGCACTTATTATACTGCGTGAATGATTAATTTAGCTGCTAACTTGACTCTCATGGGTAGGTAACGGAAGCTTTTTTAATCTCAAAAGTTTCATATCTATCTGGTAATCTCTTCTCTGATAAATCATGTAATAATTTAATGTCGTCTGGATTAGGCTTATGGCCAGTTAAGATAAAGTGTTTAGTGAATACCGGAATTTGGGCTTGCGGTCTTTGCTCTATTAATATGCTCCCTAGATCTAAACCCCGCATTTTTCAATTGTATTAATTTTAGCATTCATTTCATTGTTGACTAGAATGTGTTTCTTTTATAAAACAAGTGAAAAAGCTAGAAGTAGTCTAAAAGACCAATTCTTATGATACCCTAGATGAATGCACGTATGAAAGTTCGTATGGTCACCCATTTGAGCAAATTTGATTTTTTGCTTTGGTTTCTCGCATATATTTCTAGAACGGCTCGTCGGACAGAAAAAATGATTATAACCAATTTTATAGGATTTCTTATTCTGAAGAAGTTTTTGGTACAATAAAAATGTCTAGGACTGATCGTTTTCAAAGTATATGTAAAAAACCAAAATCTTTATATGGCAAAACCAAGAAGGGGTTGCCGGATTTAGTTCAATTGTGAAATTTTATTTGCTACTAGTATGAAAACCCAATGTACCAAACTTCAGGTTTCTATGTCGACGTGTTCTCAGGTAGTGTCCAAATATATCGTGGAAAACGAAATTTTTGTATGGCAAATCCACGAAGGAGTTGCACGATTTGTTTCATTTTCGAACTTAATTTTACTTTTTTTTAATGTCCGTGTACAAAATTTCAGCTTTCTAAGTGAACGCGTTCTCGAGTAATCGTGCGCACGGACGGGCGGACCGACGGACGGACGGACAGACGGACATCCAAAAATCAACATAACTTTTAATTTTATGGGGGGGGGGGTGTCCAATCAATTTTGCTCTACCATCATTATTTCTGTGCGTTACAACCAAGGAAACAGCAGAAAATGGTCACCAAGAAGATTAGTATTTTGGGACCATCAGTCGGAGCCAAAACAAAATTCGATCGCACGCGGCAGTGTAATTAACGTAAAGGAAAATAAGGAAAGTGGAAAATCAAACGAAGATCACATAAAAATGGTGGATATACACGATAAAGTGATGGATATGGTCGTCAAGTATGTACCCGTGTTTTCCGGAGATCGATCTCCAAAACTGGTGAAAGAGGTGTACAGATTCATAAGTTGAGGCAAGGATTTGTACGACCGACTGAAATCTGAGGAGCAGAACATTTTTATGAAATGTGTAAAGTATCGGTTGACGGATGATGCTTACTATCTGGTAAGTTCAGAGGAACCAAAAGATTTTGAAGCTCTGCAATTGATAATTAACACACTTTATATGCCGAAGAAGTCATTTAGTGAATTGCGAACGGAGATGGTTGCCTGCAGACAAAGACCAGGTGAAGACATCTGAGAGTTTGCGGACCGATTGAAGACACTGTTGAGCCAGATCAAGACAGCCGTATCAGCAAAGTACCCGGACAAAGACGGAGGACTAATAGCGGAGTTAGAGTCTGATGCAGTGGCAGCCTTCAAGGGTGGTGTGCTTAATCATGCCACTCAGGTACATCTGACGGGAAGGAAGTTCGAGTCTCTGGAGGTAGTGCGTGAGGAAGCGACTTACTTCGAGAAGGATGCAAAACGTCTTCAACTTCGGCCATCAGGATTAGGGGAGATGTTTAAGAGCAACGGCGGAATCCATCAGAATACATGGGAGCCCAGGTTGGTCAAGAAAGATCCAGGGAGGCCATCTCAGTCAAATGTAAGAGAATACCGAGGAACCCCGCCCCGGAGCAGTCAGCGAGGTTCTAAGCAATGCTTTCGATGTGGAAAGGAGGGACACTTCGCAAAGGAATGCAGTGCGGAACGACAGCCTCCATTCTGCACCAGATCCCGAGGCTATGGTCATGTAGCGATTGATTTTAGGAAGCAGCAGGTGAGATTCGCGAATGTAGCCAAAAGCGGAAGAAATGAATCCCGAGAGGAAAGGGAAGTTTTATACTACCAGTTTTGCAGAACTTGCGATCACTTCACTGAAAACTGTCTGCGGAAGTACTTAGCAGAGCGAAACTGTCGGCAGTTGGGAAACGGAAAGCGGCAGCTGGGGAATTCGTCCACAGTTGCCTTCCATTTACAAAATCAGAATTTTTGCAAACTCAAATAAAGGAAACACTAGAATTAAGCCCGTTAAATAATAACATAATTACAGTAAGATCAGACATAGGAGTGGAAGATAGATTAAGATTACTTGTGGATACTGGAGCGACTTGTAGCATAATTAAGATAAGTCGAATAAAAAAAATACACCCATACAGACTCAGCAAAGAATAATGATAGGGGGATCATTTGGAGCTCAAAACAGCTCGATTAGAACTTGCAAGGCCCATTTACGGATCGGTTCAGTCATTCGGTCCTGTGAATTCCACACGATTGAAGACACAGGCTTAATACCAACCGATGGGATACTGGGGATGGACTTTCTTAAATGCAAGGTCATCATCGATTGTATAGATGAAAAGGTGGCAATACAAGGCGAGGCAAGACCTGTGAAACAAAATCCACTCTTCCGACACATAACAGGAAATGAACGTGTAGCGAGTACGGAAAAAAGCACAAGTATACCGAGCATTAATAAAGCCTTAGTCACCTCAGCTGAGGAGGTAAAAAATATGATTCAAGAGCGGATGTCAACATTGAATGATATTGTGAGTAAAGCAAGTGGAGCTGTGAATAGTATAAACAGGTACCTAGGTAGGGTGAATAGTAGTAGTAAAAAAGAGATTACGAACCCAGATGAAAACGAGACTGAATTAGATAAGTGGAACACCAAGATAGAAGAAATGATGCAGGTTAATCACACAAGTATAGAGTCACAGTTAGGCGGATGTGAAGGAAGTACTTTGCCAACAGCCCCTCGCATAGGAACTGAACAAAGGGTTTAAAGTGTTAAAACAGAAGCATCCTTAAGGTGGCCTCAGGAAATGTGGGGTGAGTCACACATGGCAGAGGGCAATGGTGAAGATAGGGAATCCGAACCTCCTCGCAAGGAGGTGGGACTTCTTAACTTTGGACCCAAGATACCGGTGGACCAGCGGAACCACCCACAGATGAGGAAGCCACCATTTTCCAGACATAATTCAGGTTCAACTTTCAGGCTAGAAGCCAGGACAGAACAACTGGTAAAGATAGATGTGGATAGTCAAGAAGAGTTGGTATGCATGGCGGCGGAAATCAGACCAGGAGTATATTGTGGGAACACTATAATTAAACCTAGGAATGGACAGGCCTTTGTGGGTGTTATTAACGCCCGAACAGAACCGGTTGAAATTATGAATTTTCAGTCCCAATTAAAAGGATTAAACGAGTTTGTAATATACCCATTCTCACACCCTAGAGGTAAGACCCACGGCAGCCAACACCGACTTAAGCTCATGAGGGACTCGTTAGTGGTGGAGGAAAGTCTTAATGCAGAAGGAAAAGAGTCCGTTGCTCAACTTTGCTATAAATATAGCGATATTTTTTATTTACCGGGAGATAAACTCACGTACACGTCAACGAAAACTTTCAAATTGCCACTTATGGCTAACGCAGGTCCAATAAATAAAAAACAGTACAGGATGCCAGAAGCTCACAGGGAAGAATGCCAGAAACAGCTAGCAAAGCTTCTAGAAGAAGATATCATAGAACCCAATAAAAGTCCATTCAGTTTTCCAGTTCTACTTATCCCTAAAAAGGGAATGGTGAAGATGGTAATCGGAAGTTTAGACTGTGCGTAGACTTTCGAGAACTAAACAAAGTGTGCATCCCTTGCGCGTATCCTCTCCCACGAATAGAAGATATTTTGGACAGATTGGGTCACTCCAGGTACTTCTCCACGTTAGATCTAGCTAACGGGTACCACCCAGTACTAATTGATCTAGCAGATAGGGACAAAACAGCATTCAGTACCAATTTCAATCACTTTCAGTATAAGGGATTGTCATTTGCACTAAAAACTGCTGCCCCATTCTTTCAGTCGTTATTGAATGGCATTTTGACAGGGCTTCAAGGAATAAAATGCTTCGTTTATATAGATGATGTGGTCATCTTTGCAAAAAAAATTGATGAACACCGCGAGAAGCTACGGGAGGTATTCCAGCGTTTTAGAGAACACAATTTAAACTTCAGCCTTCGAAATGCCAATTTTTGAAGAAGGAAGTTGTGTACTTAGGCCATGTGTGCTCAGAAAAGGGAGTAAGGCCGGACGAACGGTTAGTTAAAGTAGTGCGTGATTTTCCAAGACCACGAACTATGCGTCAAGTACAGTCGTTTTTGGGACTAGCAAACTATTACCGAAAATTCGTCCCGAACTTTTCTAAAATCATGGCTCCCATTACGAAATTGCTGAGAAAAGGGGTAAAATTTAATTGGGACTCTGAATGCGACAAAACCTTTGGTATTATAAGAGAGGCTTTAATTACGCCATCTGTCTTGGGTTACCCTGATTTTAGTAAGGAATTCACATTAATTACAGATGCAAGTGGAGAGTCCTTCGTGGCACTCTTAGAACAAGAGCGAAAGCCGCTAAGCTATCCCAGCCGTACTTTAAATCTTGCTGAGAGGAATTATTCTACCACCGAACGAGAGATGTTGGCCATCGTTTGGGCTGTGCGGAGTTACAAATGTTATCTGTTAGGTAGCCATTTTAAAGTTATATCCGACCACCAGCCTTTACGCGGAATTTTTAAAGTAAAGGATACCACGTCCCGTATGGTGATATTTCATCAGAAAATGTCTGAATATGGCTTTGAGATTATTTATAAAACTGGCAAGCAGAATAGTAATGCGGATGCATTGAGCCGAATTCCCCAAATCTCCAATGGTAGAGACGAAGAAAAGAGTACAGAGTTTCCATGTTTTGCAGTAACTCGAGCTGAAGCCCGAACGAAAATGGCATTAAACGAAAGTCAAAATCGGGAATCCGAAGACGACTGGGACGGGATGAGAGAGTGTGAGTTGATTGCCGCAAGAACAATAAGACAGCAAGAGCCAAAATTAATGTCGGACCCGAAGGAAATACAGATGATTTTGAAAGATTATCATGACTCTAGGTTCGGAGGACATTTTGGACGAACTAAAACGTTCGACAGAATTAAGCGTTTCTACCGCTGGAGGGGGATGTAGGGTGAGATCGCAAGATATTTTCGACAGTGTGTAAAATGTCAGAAAAACAAGCACGCGCGAACCATTAAGATGCCTATGGTAGTGACGGAAATTTCAGAGAAACCGTTTGACAACGTTTACATCGATTTGGTGGGACCTCTACCCGTAAGTCACAATGGCAACAAATATATCCTTTCATTAATGGATGATCTTACGAGATTTGTTGACTTCGTGGCTACACCAGATCAAGAGGCGAATACCGTTGCCCGAGCTTTGTTTGAACAGATTCTGAGTCGTTACTCGCTGCCGAAACAACTGGTAGCCTATCAGGGGGCGAATTTCACAGGAGAAATTATGAAAGCCCTCTGCAAGATGTTAAAGGTAAAAAAATTGCAAACCACGGAAAATCACCCTCAGTCGAATGCGGTAGAGAGACAACATTCTACTTTGGCAAACTATTTGAGGAGTTTCGTGGGTCGGGAACCACAAGCATGGGACGAATATTTAAGAACGGCTGCTCATGCGTATAACGATACAATACATACAGGCACTAAACTCACACCGATGGAAACACTCTTCGGGTTTGCATCAAGAATTCCCAGCAGGTTACACACCAAACCAGAACCATTATACAATGCGGACAGATATCATGCAGTACTACGTTTTAAGCTGCAAAAGTCATTTGAGCTGTCAAGGGAGAATCTGCAAAAGAGTATGGTTACGTCAGAGAATTATTATGACAAGAAGACCGGGGCAGAGCGGTTACATGTCAGCGATAAGGTCTTGGTCACAAAAAGGACCCTATGAGGTCATACATGTACACAGTCCGGAGAATGTAACGATTCTTCAGGGCAAAAAACTTAAGCGGATTCACACTAACCGTTTAAGAAAATTTGTTGAATGATCAATTTCACCTCACCCTACTTAGTTGATTACTTATTAACCTCTGTCATTTTACAGGTGTCATATTGTAAACAGAAGCATTCAGATAAGGCGTCAGGTATTCGGATGCAGTAAAAGGTAAAGAAAGGTATCTTAAATGAGGTAAGATTTCGTAATTTTTTCTTTTTAACGACACAGTAAGGGGGAATATAAAACAAGAAAGAAGAAAGAAACTATTAAAATACAAAGATAAGTGTTAAAAAAAAAGAAGGAAACCATAAATAAGAGATTTAAAAATAAAGAATTAATGTGTTAAAGAAGTTCGCGATAAATAAAGAATAACAAGTTTTTAAAGAAATAAAGCGTAAAGAAATCTAGATTTGTACTAAAGAAGAAAAGAGGTAAAGAATAAATAACTAATTAAGACAAATAAAAAAAAGAAGAAATAGGAGAAGCTTTTATTTTAGATATTAGGATCGTTGCCAGAAGATTAAGGAATACAGGTAAGAAGTAGGAGAGCCAAAATGGAAAGGCTTATGGTAATAATATTAGTTAGTGTGACATCACTGTATGTAGAGAATGCCGACTACCGCATCAAACCCATAACACAAACGGGGGTACTATTCGAGAATGTGGAAAAGGTGAACTTCTACAGCAAGCATTGAGCAATTATAACTAAACTGGAAATGCCGGATTTAACAAAAGAGTTGGAGTTTACAAAAAATTGCAGCAGCCTAAGCAGCCTACCAGATGCGAAGTGGCAACTAAAGAAATAAGAACCTGGGTGTCCAGAATTGAACGACAGAATGAAGAGCTTAGCCATCATATGCATGGGGAAGCATTTCATCGTACCAAGCGCTCATTTTTTTGATGGAGTGGGGTCCCTTTTTAAGACACTTTTTGGAACAATGGATCAGGCCGACTCGGATGACATTAATAGCAGACTTGAATATCTTGATGGGAGGGAGAATCGGACCTTTCACCTTCTGAAGGAGCAGACGACCTTACTCAAATCAACATTCGACGTATTTAATGCATCACGAGCGCAGGCTGATGCAGAACGTGAAGAGCTCTGGAGTAAAATTTCATTCATCATGGCTGCTCTTGCACAGGAGACACTTTCCAATATTGTGGTGTCGTTGAATGCAGGAAAATTACACCCCGCTATAATTCACGCTCGAGAAATCTCTGAGATAATGGCAAGCGTTACTAGAGAATTTGATTTAGACGAAAAATTCCAAGATTTCCAGTTATTGATCCAGATAGCAAAGGTACAAACTATTCAGGCAGATCAAAAAATTTTGATCAGGGTAGAAATCCCCCAACCACGAAGAGTTTTATTCGACCTGTACAAAGTCTATACAGTTCCGGCAGCAATGGACCAGAAGGGCTACCATATATATGATCTGGACGCCGAATTCGTTGCAGCAAACAACCACGAGCGACAGTATACCTTGCTGAACTACCAACAATATCATGAATCCCAGCAGCTTATAAATTTTGCAGATCATAAACAGATTCTGTGCCCTCAGCTTGGTCCCGTCATCACAGCTATTGGTGATAACTGCGTCCTCAACTTATTTCGCAGCTTCAACGTCAACGCAGGAGCATGCAAGGAGGAGGTCGTGGCCAAATGGGACAGCTTAGTAAAAATGATGACAAGAAATCAATGGCTTTTTGTGATGTCCGGCAAAGCAAAATTAGAAGTGAACTGCCGGAACTCGCCAACCGCGATAGGAGATCTTACGTCAACGGGTGTACTGACGTTCGGAGAACACTGTCATTTGCAAATGGGAGGGATACTTGCTGATAACCTCTGAAGATGAATCTCGCAGTAATCAAGTTCTCTGGCAACCAGTACGGTCGGAGCTACCAGCTTAGGACAGCATAACACCTCAAGCAGGATCGAAGAAAACAGATACGTTGAAGCCAGAAAAGCACGAGGTACGTTTATTGGCGGCGCATAATTTTAATCAGGGGTGGAAAGCACAATAAGTCAACATTCAGGGAGCTCAGAGTGATATCGAGGAAGAGAAGAGCAACAGACAGCAAATCCTTCCACACCATATTCATATAGTGGCCACATCCATCACAGGAGGTTTGGGTATAATTAGTTTGACACTTATCATAGGAGTCTTCATGCACTTGAGACGGTGGGAAGAGAACCAAAATCGAATAAGCGCTAGAAGGCTGTCGACTTTACCTACGATACTGAAATCAACCAGAAAGTCGAAAACGGTACAGCTGGAGCAAGAGGATAAAGAAATTGACAACGGCATTGAACTGGTCATCCCCACAACAGCCAACTTGCCCACAACTCACCTACCAACCGCCGTTAGGAAACAGTTAGTTCAGTTAGAATAGCTACTTGCAACCATAGGAATTGGTATATTCGTAACTAGTGTATGTAACTCTATATATAATATAAGCATAGTATGTTGAGATGTGATTTGAGACCCGCACAATAGTAAAATAAAAATTAAATGAATTAAGAAAATTTTGCAGAAAAAATGTACAAAAACGTGAGGATGTAGTTATAAAATTATTAATTATTAATTCAATAAAAAAGAAAGAAATTAAACATTGGATAAGAAATAAGTAAGATTATATATTAACGTCCATGTGAATTAATTAGTCATGAAATTTTAATAAAGTATATATGAGAAGAAAATAGAGAAATTAAAATGAAAAAGAAAAGATGTAAGAATGGAAACTTTAAGAAATGAAAAAGCAAAGATGTCAAATGAAAAAAAAATGTAAGAAATGAATATGGGGAAAATATATATATATGGCAATAGAATTAAGCAAAGATAATGCTGATAGAAAATATGAAATGTTAGAAAGAAAAGAAAAAATGTAAAGCGAAGAAAAATAAGAGAATTTAATTAGTATGTATGGAAAAGGATCTGAGCTGAACGCGAACCAAAATAGTTTGCACTCTTCAGATCTAGTTTCAGCAGGAAAAATCCGCGTTGTGAGTAAAGAAAGCTTACTTCCGAGTATAGGTTCATAAAAGACCAATGACTGGTCTGTCGAGTGCCTGTAGTATTTTTAGCCTGCAGTACTCTAGCCGTTCAGTTCAGAGTCACGTGTTTTTTATAAGTTAGCTTATAAGTTAAGAGTGCGGTGTCATACATATCGGTACGTATGTATAAATATTATGAGATAGATCGGAAGTGAATATAGATTCGTAATTGCTTTCCCTGGTTATTATTGGTTTTATGTAGTGGATTGTTTTTGGGACACGACAGTGCCCTAGTAAATCTGCGTTGGACACTCTCGATTTAATTTTTGTATGTTGTGTAAAAGGGATTCCATATTGGGGAAGCGTATTCTAATATGGATCTAACTAGGGTATTGTACACAGTTTTATGAGTAGAGGGCTGCTTAAATGGCCTAGCACAGCTTAAGACAAACCCCAGAGTTTTAAAAGCTTTATTGGTGATATTGTTAATGTGAGAGTCAAACAATAGCTTATTATCAAATTGTGTTCCCAGGTCATTTATTTTTGAGACACAGGTAACTAGAAGAGTGGCCTACTTATATTCCCAATTCAGCGTAGTGCGACAAATGGGTTTTGTTACACCATGAGTGTAGCTTCAGAATGTCATTTTGGAGATACTGGCAGTCAGATGGATCATTTATTACTCTATAAATTTTAGTGTCATCAGCATAGATTAAAGACAAAGAGCAGAGTTCTTTGGGAAGGTCACTAATGTATAATAAGAAGAGAAGCGTTAAAGATATTGTCAATTCTAAGAAATTCTGTGAATTTTATATTCCTTTCATGTCTATTTAAAGCATTATTGTGGATGTTATTTAATTGTCCATTTTTTCGATCGATCTATTGATAGGCGTGAACGCTTATGCTAGGATCGTAAATAAATGAATTCGTCATATATCTAACACAGGACTTGTTGCACAACAGAGAAGGTTAGGATGGATTCTCTTCGGAGAAACATCGTCAAACGATACACTGAAGAAACAAGAAGCCTCATCAACGTTTTCTACCTTCACAAGCAATGAAGCGTTGGAGGCTAGGTTAGGTACTATGGTACGTAAATTTTGGGAAGATGAGGAATTAATGCCGAAGCGCAACTTGACTAAAGAAGACAATGAGTGTGAGCTGTTTTACACGCGAACCCATACACGATTAGAAGATGGTAGATACCAAGTGAGACTACCATTTAAAAACGAAGGGAGTCCCCAACTAGGGGCATCCACGAACATGGATTTAAACAGGTTCTACCAAATTGAGAAGAAGTGTGAAAGAGATCCTGACTTCAAAACACTTTATACGCAATGTATGAACGAATACGAAGAATTAGGTCATATGGTTCCAGTAAGAAGATGAAAACATCTAGAAACGCAAATAAAATGGATGACGTCCTGCAAATCACCACCAGTGAAGCTGATTTGGTTACACCGCCTAATTCTCCTAAGGCGCCCCAATCGCTGTCAACACCACGTTTTTTGGCGTATTTACTAAGGGACATCCCAGAGATTTCGCCCATAATTACACCAGACAGAAATCTATTTACTGCCCATAAGAAGGTGGATTCTGGAGACCCCAAGGCAGGAAACCAGTATTCGGTACAGTGTTCGCAATTACACCAGTGCCATCAACTGAGGTCAAGACTCCAGGACCTCCAAAAGGATCGAGCACATCCGCTGAAATAGAATGGGAAGCGTAAGAGGTACACGGTATTTTTAGGACCTAATAGTAAAGTCCGTTTACGTATCCGAAAGAATAAGATTATTTCGTCCAATTATCACAGCCAATGATCTCTTACGAAAATATTATATATTGAAAATAAAATAAAAAAATGTACATGTTTTTCCTTATTATCGTGATGTGAATACATCAACGGGGTCGGAGTATGTTGCACCGTTCACCAGCACACTAAAGGTACACACAAATAAAAACTACAAACTGAAAATTGAAAACCAACCCAAATAAGCGAATGCTGAACAGCATTAATAATTGGGCGGTGTGCGACTCAACTGATCACGAACGTGATAGATATGACTCACAGATGGCGTGAGCATCATATAAATTCCATAATGCCGGTAACGCCCGCAAGTTTTAATTTGGCGCAAGGGGACCAAGCTTAATGTGGACTTGATTTTGCGTGGTGGGGGAGCAATTATAGAACTATCAACACGAGCATGCTCAAGCTCAGATAGGTTTATGCCGATCTAAGTGGAGTTTGCCACAAGTGGAATTTGCCACAGTAATTTTGGAATTTGCCAAGGTTTTTTGTTGAAGTGGAATTTGCCATATCAAAGTGTTATTAACAAAGGAATTTGCCACCGTGTTGAAATTGTCTTTGCCATAGCAGTGGAATTTGCCACCATATTGAGTTGGTATGTACATAATTTAATAATTTCCTTTTTTTTCTTTTCTATTATATAGCTACCTGTCCTGTGGAATAATTTGAACGTGGATTCTCGTGTAAGCGTTATTATTGCAGAAATTCACAGATTGGGATATACAAATCTCTCATAGGGTTAGCTTAACCAATGACTAATGGGATTTACCAGAGGTCTGTTAGTTAGAATTTTTTTTGAGTGAAGTGCGATATAATCTGGAGTTACCGGGGTAAACTTATATTTGTTCATTTCATGTTCATTTCTTTTCTTTATTCTATTTTTATTTGTTTTTGAAGTCACTCAATTTCGCTATTTGGGAGCTGTTGATTAGTCACACCAAGCCTTGAAACTTGCCACCAAAAATATAATGGGTTGTGCGATAGAATAACGAATTAAAAACATTTTTAGCTTTTGCTATATACCGGAGAATCTAAAAAAAATCCTTCTTAAACAAATATTAATTACAAGAAAAATTATTGCAGCCTGGTTTTATATAAAATGAAAAATCATTGATTTAAAAATAAATAGTGTAATGAGGATATGTTTACTCTTAAAAGCAGGAAATATTTCCATTGACAGGAAAGAAACATTTTGTAAACACTCCATTGAGATCTGTGTAAAAAAATTTTTCGTTGGAGGGCGGAAAGCTTGGTCTAGTGCAAAGGCAGTTTTCCTCTAATCATTTATCTATTGGCATAAGTTTGTACACTGAGTCTAATCTAATGAATCATTAGAGAAAGTTTCCAATCCTTTGGGGATAATTGTTAGGCAGGCCGCAGACACAAGTGGCATTTGCCACATTACATGATAATGGAAAATCTAGCAAAAGCTAGCTGCGTGCTTTTTAATGGTGCGTCGCATACAAATCTGGCGTGGCAAAAGACATGCCAGATTAGCAATAAGATTGTCATGTGGCATATACATATTCTGGAGCCTTGGAGTAGCTTTTGTTGCGCATGTCAGATTTATCTTAAATTTCTAGTCTGTTTATTTGAAGTGTAAAAATGAAGAACTATCCAAAAAACAACATTAAATTTTTGCAAATCGTAGAAAGTTTTCTTGTGTTATATAACTATGTGAGAAGTGAATATCATAACAAAAATTCAATAAAACAAGTGAAAAAGCTTAAATTTTTTTAAGACGAATTCTTATGATACCCTAGATCAATGCTAGTATATAATTTTGTATAATCACTTCTCTCTGAAAGTATGATTTTTGAACTGGTTTTTCGCAAATATTTCTAGAACGGTTCGTCGGACAGTAAAAATTGTTATAACCAATTTCATAGCATTTCATATTCTGAAGAACTTTTCAGTACTTTAAAACAGTCCAGGAGTGATTGTTTTCACAGTATATGTAACAATTCTAAATATTTATATGGCAATACGCTGATTTAGTCTATTTTATAAATTTTATTTTCTATTGCTATTGTTTAACGTTAGCTCGTTTTCAAGCTTAGCTTTCATTATATTAATAAAGACAATCAATTTGTTTGCATTTCATAAATCAGTGACCTTCTTTTAGAAAGCATAAAGGCATTTGCTGACAACACATAACTTGGCTTGCAACACAAGAAAAACGCGGCGCCAGCACAGATCATTCCCATTAATAATTTGTAAATGCAGCTAATTCTGTGTATGTCACCAATGCATTTGCTTCAGTAATTTACTGCTGTAATGTTTATTGACCCTAGCTTTAAGAAACCCTAGTTTAAGCTTTGTATAAATATCTTGCCAAATAAATTAAATGAGTCAGTTTTGATTAGTGAATTCAAGGTATTGCATTTTCAGTACGTTTCGTTTTTTTATTATTGAGTGCTGCTGTTTCGATAAAAGAACCGAACACAACTATAGCAACTAGCTTATTATTCAAGTGCCGTAAGTGTCATCATTTTTACCATCATCTTCACTGCGACGAATATCAAATTGCTTGCTGTGTCGGTACAAGAACCGGTCACAGGGCCAACAAGTTCGTTCAGAAAAATAGAATTCTGATTTACAGCTATAAAAACACCGTGTACCAAATTTGAGCTCTCTATGTCGACGAATTCTTAGGCAGTGCCCATATTATATAGTGCAAAAAGAAATCTCGGCCCATTTATGAACTTAAATTTACTTTTTCAAAGGCCGTGTGCAAAATTTCAACCCTCTAAGTCAACGCGCTCTCATTATCTCGTTATCATGCGAACGAACGAAAGGACAGACACACGGACGGACGGACGTGCAATAATCAAAATAAGTTTTAACAACAAACAGATATAATAACTTTTAACTACAAACAGAATGACAAGCTTAGTACACCATATAGATTTCCTCTAAGGTATACAAATCGTGAGAGGAAATAGCGGAAATAATTAATGAAATAAGTAAACATACAACTTAGTGCATGTTTTGATCGAATATGTTATGAAGTTATAAAATATGTACATGTCGATTTCACGATAATATGAACTAGTATTTAGAAACAAGCATTCAAAAGGCACATTCTACTATTTTTCTAGCTCTTAAAGCCTATCTTCCTATCTTCTTAAACTTAAAAAATTGTTTTTTAAATTATAGGGATGCATCCAGAATCTCCCCTTGACGTTTCTTTAGATGTTTTTGAAGGTGCCTGCGGCGATAATCACATCAACATCTGAATCAGACGAAGTCATTTTAAAAACTGATCAGACTAATTCGAAAACCCTCGAGAATACTTCCCAAGCAATGAAACAGAAATCTATATATGTGCGTTGGGAGTCCGTTCTCAAAAATGTTCTATACTGATACTTATGGAAACTACCAATCATTGACTTTATATATGCTTTCGAGCATAAACTACTATCCATACAAGAAAAAAGTCTTCTAATAATTTAAACCTTGATTCCTTACATTCCCAAAAGCTACACTTACTATATACCTTAATTAAGAAAATTATAAAATAGCTTTGATTAGAAAGTAACCTTACCATTTTACGCTCACTGTGTAAGTGCAGCCGGAGTCCGAATCTGGAATCTGTAGGCAGTTACATTCGATATCATCAGCCCACGGCATGTTTGAGGAATCGTAGCGATTTGGTTCAGATAATTTTGTTAGAAAAGGTACATAATTTTATAAAAATCGGATAGCACCTCTGAAAGCTAATAATGGTAATGAACTCTCACTGCCTAAGTTGGTACTCACATCAGCGCTAACAGCCACGCGTGTTAAAGTATTCATAGATGGAAATATCGAATTTAAATTTTATACCACCTATTTATAGTCAGATTTTTGCATCGCCCTCTGTTGGATTCGAGGATTCCCTCATAGGAGGTACTTTGGTTCTCTTCAAACTCTCAGTGGTTACATTTTCCCCGGAACGAGAACCCGGCCGACCTTTTAACAGAAGGCATCGACGCTAAAGCTTTATTCAGAGCTTTGGAAATATGATTGTGCTAATCTTAACACTGTTGGCCCCTGCAGACAACATTAGAATCATCTATTGTTAATATGGCTCTTTCGGTAAATATTTCGACGATCGAACTAGCATATGAAACTCCAATACTTTCTATCGAAAAATTTAGCAGCTTACATCGACTGCTACATATTACAGCATATATTTCCGATTTATTCACAACTATAAAAATCGGAATGGGCAGCTTCAAGGTGAATTAAGTGCAGATGAGATAGAGCGAGCTCAAATTTATTGGATTCACATCGAAAAATACCGATACTTCCCCAACGAAATTGCAATACTTAAATCGAAAAAACCAGTGGACACTCACTCTAAGGTTCTAAAACTAAATCCATTCTAAGATGAAAACGCTGTATTCAGGCTTGGAGGACGACTTCAGGAAATTAATGATGAGACGAATGCTGCACATCCGATAATATTACCGAAAAGCTCGTATCTGAGCTCTCTACTTGCCCGACAAGTGCATAAGGATACTCATCATGGTGGAGTTATGTCTTTCGGCTTTACGCCGTTTCATTGGACAATGAGGAGTTGCCAGAGTTGTATATTCGGATAACGCCAGGACATTCAAGCGTGTCCATTACGAAATAGAACAACTATACAAGCAGATAAACGAAACAAATAACGTCATTCGTCGCACACTACGGTATAAGATGGAAACACATTGTTGAAAGGGCCCAAAGGGGGGGGGGGTGGCTGGTGGGAGCGTATAGTACGAACCGTGAAAAATGCTTTGAAGGTTTCAATCGGTCGAGCACATTTGACCCACTTGAGACAGTGATTATGGAGGTAGAAGCTACTGTAAATTCACGCCCTTTAACGTATTTATCGGATGATCCTCAGGATTTACAGCCTCTAATACCTTCAAATATATTGCTAGGTCCGAGATCAAGCTTGTTTCCAAATCTACAGCCAACAACGAGCATGAACAGAGGGACGCTCATCTGCCTTTGGAAGCAACGTCAACAATTTCTAATTAGGTTCCAACAGAGATGGATAGCTGATTATCTTCATCAACTGCGGTTTCCACATTACACTTATGATTGTCCATTGACCAATTTAAAGCCAGGCGATATTGTGATTGTCGCGAACGACAAATCCAGGCTGCTGCGGCGGTTAGGAATGATTTTGACGGTGTTTCAAGGACGCGATGGTAAGATACGCTAATGTGAGATTATGCTTTCGGATGCAAATAAGCTTCACAGACCAGTACAATTACTGCACCTACTCGAGGTACAAAACTGATATCGTCTAGTTTTCGGCGTAGGAGGATGTAGAAAACTTTTAAGCTGTAAAATCGGAGCCAGTCGTTTCTAATTTCGTTACCAACTTCCTACGATTGGTTTTGTCTTTCTTCATCACTATTTTTATCAAATCGCCGTTCCACCAACGTAACGAGAACAATTGAATGTCTGTTCAAGCGAAATATCAAAAAGTCAGAATTATTGTAAAAGTTACAGCCAATAAAAATATTACCATTGAATTTGCGCAGCATTGCTTTAATTTCTTCGCATTTAGATTTTTCTCCAAAGATCGGACTTTCTTAAAATACTTATAATTCTTGCCCGAAATTTGCACGAACCTTTGGAATTATTGCTGTATAATTCTCACCATATCGGTAATGCATTTTAACAAAAACAAAGCCTAATTATTTCGTGTATCGCTCCATAACTAAATAATCGTAACAGCAGCAAATAATAAATGCCATAGACTCACGGGGCTATGGAAGGAGTATATTATAATGGAATTCACATCAACCAGGTTTTTACAGCGAGGAAATTGCCAATTATGGTTACACCACCGATAATATCAACCATTTCTTTACTGCTATTAATTCCACTTCGGTTGCATATAGCCGTTGTATAGTCAGCTTTAGTCTCCACATATTAGTTTAAATAATTCTTAAAAATTCATTCATTCTACATTTTTGATAGGAAATAGCTTTTCGATATTACTGCCAGTTGTGGAAGGGGTGGAAGAATCCCTTTTTAGACCTCTGCAGATTAGCCACTTTCACTAACGATCTGCTTAGAGTAGTAGACAGTATGAATATACATATCTATATATATTCTAATGACAAGCAATTATATTTAAGCAAACACATATTTTTTATGACAAGCTTAAGACAAAAAAGACAACATAATAATTTTTATTTGCATTACCTTCTAACCTTGCAGTCCTATTAATGAAGCGTAACAGGTTCATGTCAGAGAGGTAGGAGGGGTGTGGCTATTAGCAGATATCCTGCTTCACTTATATTTCCAGTGGGCTCTTTGTGCCCTTTGTCATAATAGTCTAGCCTAACTAAAAACAAATTACCGAACAGCTCCGAATAAATTTCAAGGCGAAAGTTATTCAATTTTTGTTTTTGAAAAAGGCATACATTTTTAACTTCACTAAGAAAATTTACGACAAAAATCGACAAACTACGAACGGTTTCGAATTATTATTAATTATGTATTTTATTAAATTAATGGACTTGCTGCGTACTGTCAAATTTTCCTCTTTTCATAGTAGACCGTCCGAGCCACCTGCAGGATACTAAAACTAAATTCTAAGGAGCAAATGGTAATTTTAATGTCTTTATCTATAACAGCTAAGTATATAATTTTCTGAAAACAAAAAGAACACTTAAATATCCTCATTCAGTTTTTCGTTAACTGAATGAAAACTTTTAGATTAATCACTTAAGAATAAACAAAATTGGCTGGCAAAAACTTGGGCAACAGAAATTAAGAATGAAGTGTATCATTTCATCTCCTTATATTTCTTTGCTCTATACTTGCGAATTGTTTCCATATGGAAAGCTTTCCTTAAGTGCCTTTTACAGTTGTAAAAGCTTCAAGAGATTGAGGAGCTTGCTGTGACTGTTGTGTTGTATATAACAACTAACTATTTGGTCCGAAAATTTTAATTTAATTTTAAAGTTTCCAGTAATGGCTTAATTTTTTGTTTTATATTTATTTTCTCTTGCAGTTTAGACTATGACTTGTCTACGTGCCTTTGGTTAGAAGGAAAATCGTTTTGTTGTAAATACTGTTTATAAAATTTTATGCATACCTTTGATACTAAACTTAAAAATGTTCAGTTGTTTTCGGAAGAGTAAAATTATAAATTTTCTTTAAATAAGCGCATTTATGCAATCAAGAGCAATCATTCATTAGATTATACATTTACAATCGTATACCAACAGCGCATAAGTAAATGGATATTTGTAAAAATCAGAGTTCGGAAAAATTCATTCGCAAATGAAGAAAATACATTGTTATTGTTTAAATATATATCTGAGTCGAAAGATTCCTGGGAGAATGTTTCCTGCAGAGAATGTTATGAATATATTCTATTCCTGAGAGACCGAAAATGAGAGCATATTCTTCAATAACAACAAAAGAATGAGAAAAAAATGAAATCGATCATTCGGAATGAAAGAGAACATTCTCACATTTCATTCTTTTACTGCCGGTGAAATCGAGTGGATCGTAATCGTAACAACAGTACGATCCAGATTGTATTACACCGATCTTGGAGAAGAAAATTTTGTAAAAAACACATTTGTTTTAGATGCTAGTTTTTCTAGACATTATTTGCTTGAAGTGACAACAACATGAAACTTTAATTAACTCTGCTCATAAGTCGTAATAATGTGGAAGATATTATTTGTGGTGTAGAGTGCATCTCTATACACACACCATTTCTAGCACACACAAAATATATATTGACCATACAGAACACCCATAAGGTGATTCACTGCATTTTATGTACATGCAGAATACTATACAAAACAGCAGAAGAAAATAAAAGTCATTTCCACTGCTTATGGAGAAGCGAAGTGCATTATACGCATATAAGTGTCATGTATCAATGAATATACGACGACAAAGCTTTACGCTATGTTTATGCTTTGCAATAAAAAAAAAAAACCAACAGCACATTGTACTTAGAGTGTAGCTTTCTTTGTTTACTTCTATTCTACCTGGCTGAAAGATTGGGTAATGCCCGCTGTGCATTATTTGCATGCACAGCAAATATGATCAATAATGAATAAAGTAATGGCCGATGGTGTGTGATTGGTCAAAGGTAATTGAGCTTCCTCAGCACTTGTCTTTGCATTACTAATAGATCTCTTTAGCTTTGTTAATTTTTTTGGCTGTTCAAATAGCTCCTAACTGAAAAGTCGCTTAGCTAATAGCGAAAACTTCAGCTGCTACCAGTCAAGTATATTTTCACACAGCATTTTACGAAGCACTCCGACAATATGAAAACTCATAAAGTTCTTTTCTATCGACAGATTCAAGTAACAAAAGAACAAGTTTTCTACAGCCGGTGGCTATAGCGCTTCACCAGTCAAAGCTCTTCTAGGATTATGAATGTGTTATTTTTTTTTTTCAAGTGAAACAGGTCCAATACGACAGACGGATATTATTAAAAGTTTCACTCGAATATTCTGTAGAATTTTCATTCAAACAAATGTCCAAATATTTTCATACGTATATTTCCTTACCCCAACTACACAGCTAATGAATATCAATAATAATTCCAATCGCTTTGTTTAACTTTCAAACATTGACAAAAATTGTGTGTCATCAAATAGTATTTTTCCTAGGGTAGAAACTGAGAGAGATGCCACGAATAGTAGACCAACTTTAGCTGAAACAGATGTAACACGAAGTTTTTATTTTTTTAAGGAATGTGCGGCATTAACAATTCATATTTTGAGTACAGAGATTATTCGTAGTAAATCACCTACATACATAGAGTTTTGTTGTTACTTTTACGTCTTCCATAAGTTTGAAAGTTCATTGACATTATTGGGGGATCCTAACGCAGTACGTTTGACACCAATCCAAACATGGCATTTGTAGATGAGCGCCAGATCCAATGCAATCAAGTATTTAAAAACCTTCGAATAAAATTCAAATAGATTGATTCTCCACTGCGAAGAATACTGATGTAGGAATGAATGTAGTAAAGAATCGAAAGTCCATCGATAGAATGCGATGATTACTTTTGATTAAATGAATTAAATTCGATATGAATTCTCTTGTCCCAAGCGAATATTTTGGTGAATCATACGTGCCTGACTAACTGCTATGTAATTTAAGTGAGTCAACTGAATATGAACAAGTAAAAAAGCTAATATTGGTCTAAGACCAATTCTTATGATACCCTAGATGAATGTCCGTATGAAATTTCCTATGGATACCCATTTGAGCAATTTTGATTTTTGCAGTGGTTTTTCGCATATATTTCTAGAACGCTTCGTCAGACAGAAAAAATTATTATAACCAATTTTATAGGATTGCATATTCTGAAGAAATTTTTAGTACAATAAAAATGTCTTGGACTGATTTCACAGTATACATAAAAAACCTAAATTTTTATAAGGCAACACCAAGAATGGGTTGCCCGATTTAGTCCATTTTTGAAATTTTATTTGCTAGTACAATGAAAATACCACATACAAATTTCAGCTCTCTACGTCGACGCGTTCTCAGGCAGTGTTCAAATATATAACGGAAAACGAAATTTGTTATGGCAACCCCACGAAAGAGTTGCCCGATTTGTCTCATTTTCGAACTTAATTTTACTTTTTTTCTTAAAGTCCGTGTACAAAACTTCATTATAAATAAGATTAGACATAATAGAACGTAGAGCAAGGGAGCCGTAGCTCTGAAGGTAAACTGTGAGTCTGATGTGATACCGTAAAGTAATGTTTATAATGCAGCCAGATTGAAAATATTTAATCCATAATAATGAGGTAGGGATCAAGACTTAAACATTAGACAGTTTGACTAAAACAGCAATATGGTTTTGAAAGCGTTGAAAGTATTTTTACGAGCAACAAAGTGACACAAACGACATCTGCTGGAAATGGAAACAACTGCACGTTAGTGACATATTAGTAGACTTTGGGTTCGGAGAAAAATTCAGGAAAGTTGTAGTATAATTTGTAGAGTATAAATACAGCTCTTCTCACATCCAGCAGGCAGTATTATTTCAGACAGTGAAATGAACGAAGTAAACTATTTGCATTGCGATAATTAGAAGTACAGTACTAGCGATAACTATAAAGAGTTGATTTGATAATTATTTGTGAATTGTGAGAGTAAACAGTAAAGTTAAATAAAGAAAGAACTTTTGAATTATATCCTAAATAGTTCGTTTTAAATAACGAACTAAAGCCATCCTTGTAACAACTGGTGTCAGAAGTAAAATAAAATCGCGAAATAAGGTGGTGGCATTTGACTTTGAAATTCAAAGAGTGATTAATTTTGTGAAATTTTGTGCTTTACGTGAAATTCTGGAAGATAATCTAAAGCAATAGAAGACAAGCTGGAGGAGCTTCGGGTACAGGATTTGAAAGTGGAGTCGGGGAAACGGTCATTACAAATGGCAGGCACAAAGAATGTTTTAGTCGAGCGCCTTAGGCAAGCTTTGGAAATAGAAGGGACGAATCTTGACACATTTATTTTCGCAGACAATTCGCAAGAACCGGAAGCTGAAGAAAAGTCTCAGAGGAACATGGAACAACTACTGGATGCTTTAGTGAGTAAATTCAAGCTTTCAACCTTACAGATGAAGAATTCTCTTGAGGAACAAAAGCAATCTCTCCTAGAGGAACGAAAGAATTCTTTTGAAGAACAAAAGTGTTCTCTAAAAGCCCGTTTGGACGATCAAAAGAATGCTCTTGAAGAACAACAGATCTCTCTGGAATCCCGTTAAGATGAGCAGAAGAAAACTAATGAGAATCAAAAGAATTCTCTGCAAACATATTTACAAGAACAAAAGATTTATCTGGAAGGTGGAAGAATTCTTTGCAGAATTGTCTAGAAACCTGTTTGGAGGAACAGAAAAATTTTCTTAAAAATTACTTAGACGAACAAAATGGGAAAATTGATGTAAAAAAGCAGGATGTGCCTGAAGCTCAAGAGCAAGTGTCGGAAGTGCAAAAGTGTTACCGAGAAGCTTGATAACCTTAAATCCGATTTGGAGAGGATGAAGCATCGACAACCTCGCCACGAAGGAACTGAAATATCCAATATTTGATGGACAAAATTCGTGGCATTGTTCCAAGAGATAATTTGAGGCAGCTTACGAAGTAAATGGATGGAATAATGCAGACATAGCTACAGCTCTAGTATTAGCACTTCGAGGTCCCGCGTCAGAGTTATTACAAACTATATCGATTGAAAAACAACGTGATTACACTTCATTAGTACGGGCGATAGAATTACGTTTTGGAGATGAACACATGAACACATATTGCTTGCAGTTGCGCAACAGGATTCAGAAGCATGGCGAGTCACTACAACAACTGCAGGCTGATGTGGAAAAATTATCTTATCTTTTTTATTCTAGCGTCAATGCAGAATTCCTTAATGAAGTGGCAACAGAAGCATTTGTGAACGCTATTGCAGATCAAAATTTACAAGAAGCACTAGGGCTAGCAGGAAAGAAATCAACAGTTGAGGCGCAAGTCTATGCATTACCATATGAATCCGCTAGACAAGCTCCCGGAGTGCAGTGCGAGTAAGAGAAATTTCGGTGGAGGAATGTATTTGCAACAGACCGCAGTCATCAGAGAGCACTCCGTCACGTGGTATTCTTCGATGCTGAAATTATAATAGACACGGACACCTACAAGGGGATTGCACAATACGCCGACGAATGGAATCACAAGCAGATAAGGACAGAAAAGTATGCCAAAGATATGGGGCCAGGGAGCAAGCTATTCGTGGAAAGAATAAAAATCAAACAGAGACTAGTCACATCAGATCTCCTTTTGAGCAGTAGGAAAACATGTGAAAACCAAATTGGGGGGGGGGGGGGAGAAGGTGGTTGGTAGAGTCGGCAGCCCCGAAGTCATCATCAATTATTAGAGCAGATCTCGTCAAAAATAAGTGGCTTCACAGCACCAACAAATACTTATTAAGAACAGCAACTGGAGCAGCAGCACAAGTTTTTGGAGAAATAACTTTGGATGTTCAACTAGGCGAATTACTATTTCCTCACACTTTCCTGGTTTCAGACATCATCGATGAATGCATTCTTGGAGTAGATTTCATGGCCACATACAAAATAAATCTGTATGGTGGAGAACAACGGATCCTGAAATATGGCAACATAGAAATATCTATGAGACTAGGAGTAGGAGCAAATTATCCTTCGAAAATATGAACGATTGTCTGTGAAAATTTTACTCTCTCTGCATGCTCTGAGATGTAGTTTGAACAAAGCTTACTGATGACATTGGGACCTGCCCATTCTATCTGGTAAAACCCAACCCTATAAAAGTGACATCGAGCATCATAATTGGTAAGACTCCAGTCAAGACACAAGGCGAAACATTCATTTCAGGCAGAGTTCTCAACACATCCAAAAATGTGGTACAACTAAAAGAAAGTGCTATAATATGAAATTGTGAGCCCGTTTATCAGATTGTTAATTTGGACAATGGTAATAATATTATCGCGCCAATACATATACCAGCTACTACTCAACAAGTCCAGGAACTTCTTTCACCAAGTGCCTAATGTGAAAAGCAATACAACGATGCCAAAGAGGTGATCGATGAATTTTCAGAAATTTTTGCAATGAATGATGATGATTTCGGTAAAACACATCTTGTCCAACATCGGATCGATACAGCAGATTCTAGACCCATTCGGTAGACACAACGAAGACTAGCATTAGACAAACAACCAGAAGCTGCAGATATGGTAAACCCTATGAAGGAACAAGGCATAATAGAGGAGTCTAACAGCCCTTGGACATCGCTTGGACATCGCCAGTTGTTTTGGTCACGAAAAAGGATAGCAACACCCGATTCTGTGTAGACTACCGCCAACTAAATAACGTAACGTGAAGGATTGATGACACATAGGATAGCCTTTCTGGAGCGCAATGTTTTTCCACACTGGACTTGAAGAGTGGTTACTGGAAAGTGGAAATATAAGGCCCGAGAGAAAACTGCTTTCTCAGTTGGAAGTGACTCACGGCAATTCAAAGTGATGCCATTTGTATTATGTTATGCTCCAGCCATTTTAGAACGACCCATGGAATGTGTTTTACGTGGATTAACCGGGAGAACATGACTTGTCTACATAGATCCCATAATAGTAATCGGAAGGACATTCGAGGTACATAAAGACAACTGGCGGGTCGTACTTCAAAGACTGAGAGAGGCGAAACTGCAGCGCAGCACGATTAAATGCGCTCTGTTAAAAAACGAAGAAAAATGTTTGGGGCACATAGTTTCATTACAAGGCGTAAGAACTGATCCGTAGAGGATAGCAGCTCCCAATTAAGGAGTTTTCTTGGTCTACTTACCTACTACAGCCGATTCGTAAAAGGTTTTGCAGATATCGTAAGGAGCCTGCATTTACTTACAGAAAAAGGAAAGCCGTTGATACGGTAGGATGTATGTAACCAACGTTTCGATAATTTGAAGCAACAACTCTGTCAAACTCCAGTATTTCAATATCCAAAGTTGCGCAAAAGAAGAGCTACTGGGCTCAATGGAATTCTCTTCACGGTGAATGTGATATATTGAAACGCAAGCGGGAATCAAATAACGGCGAGTCATTCCCAATGCAGATAGTCGTACCAGGTCTCAGGTCAAAGATGTTCACTGGATCATCTGGAGGACATTTAGGGGCGAATAAAACAATTTCCAAAATACGAGGCGAGAGAATGTTGAGGAGTGGTACCGCAAATGCACTGTCTATGCTTCTTGCAAAGGCCCGCCACACAAAAACACAAGAGAAATGGATAGGTATAATATAGGAGACACATTTGAAAGGATGGCCGTATACATCACTGGACCTTTTCCAGAAAGAGATAACGGTAACGGTTACATATTAGTCGCTATTGACTATTTCAGCAAATGGCCTGAAGCTTATGGAATCCCTAATTAAGAGGCAACCACAGTTGCGGGCAAGTATTAATGATTGGATGTTGGAACTTCATGGAGCTTCCAGGAGATTTTTAAAATGCTGTGAATAAGAAAAATCAGAACAACTCCTCTGCATCCACAATCTGATGGCATAGGAGAGCGCTTCCACACAACGTTGGTCGTGCATCTAAAGAAAGAAGTCGACAATCATCAGCGCGATTAGGAGCGACATAGCACATCTGACATCTTTTCATTTATACTGCAATCTCTTAATCTCAGTATTGTTAATGGTCTCCCTACTTACTTTAATGCGGTAAATCAATCAATGCTTGACTTATTTCTCACTGCTGATAGAGGAGCTGTTTCTTTTAATAATCAAATTAGTCCTCCGGTTATTTTTGACCATGGTTTTCGTTTCATGACGTACAACATTGATATATATGGCTATCCAATGTATAAAACAGTTGCATATAGAAATTATCAAAATTTAGACCTACATTCTCTGGAAAATGAATGTACCATGCTGCCCTGGGATAGTATCATTTCATGAATTTCAATCGAAGATAAGGTGGACATTTTACAACAAATTGCACATTACCTTCATGATGGGTATGCCCCTATTCAAACACGACGTTTTAGAGACAGCGGTTGTCCATGGTTCTCGGCTGAAATCAAAAGACTTATAGCTGAGCGTGACTACTTATTTTACAGATGTCGTAGATTAAGATCTACTGATATCTACAACCTATATAATATTGTACGTAATAGGGTCAATTTGAGGATACGTTCAGCTAAGAGGAAATATTATGAATCGAGATTAAATAATTCTTTACCTTTGAAAAAATTATGGGATAACCTGCGTTGGGCTGGTGCCTGTGGCAAAGACAAGTTCGATTCAAACATTGATCCCAATGTAATGAATATGCACTTCTCTAATATATATTCCTCCTTTGCCAGTGGTTCCCCACTTCAAGGCGCTGTGTCAGATACTAGTGCTACTAATTATCTGCCTTCTTTCAGTTTTAGATGTGTTGAAGCTGAGGAAGTTATTGCTGCGGTCAGAGCTATTAAGTCAGAAGCAACCGGCCCTGATGGCATTCCTCCTAAATTTATAAAAATTCTTTTACCTTGGATACTCCACCCTATAATTAATATTATCAATACCTCCATCACTACTTCTCAGTTCCCTTCTAGCTGGAAAATCGCAACGGTGGTACCGGTGACTAAAACCAATAAAGCTAAAGATCCTGGAGACTTCCGGCCAATCAACCTGTTATGCTTTCTAGCAAAAGTGATGGAAAAGCTATTGACCTGGCAAATCGTTCAATATCTTGAGAGCAATAATATGCTAAAGTCATGCCAATCTGGTTTCCGAAAATCGCATAGTTGTGAAACAGCTCTATTAAGAGTTACAACCGATATACGCAGCTCGTTAGATAAGGATGAGCTATGTGTCCTAGCTCTACTTGATTTTTCTAAAGCGTTCGACTCGGTAGGCTACTCTAAATTATTATCTAAGTTGTCCACAAACTTTCAATTTCATTCAACTGCAATTTCCCTTATCGGCAGTTTTCTGTCTGGCAGGTTTCAGCGTGTAAGAATAGGGAACAGTTTTTCTGATGCCTTGCCTCTTACTCGTGGTGTGCCTCAAGGATCTATTTTGGGCCCTTTGCTTTTCAGCATGCTTCTACCCTACCTTACAACCAGCTGTTTAATATTCCCGCACTTGGATTCTGTATGCTCAATGAAATTAACTGTTGCATTCAATGACTGTACGAGGTTTGTGTTTGGCCTAAGAAGATTTGATCATGTTTCACCACATAGTAGCCATCTGCTTGGTTGTCCCTTGATGGAATATTTAACGCGTAGGCTTCTTGCACCCCTTCACAAAATTATACACTCCAAAAAGCCTCGGTACCTTTTTAACCAACTCGAATTTTTAAACTCTGGCAGACATTTCAACTTATTGATACCTAGGTTTCAACATTCCATAATGGACGACTCTTACTTTGTTCGAGCTATTCGGGCCTGGAATAATTTACCAACTGATGAACAGCGTGTGGGCTCGACTGATAGGTTCTGGAGGTTGATGGCACAGAGTTACACTGTCACCACTTAAAAATGCTTCCGTTTTGAAGGGGGTGGTCCTGGCAATGATCTAGTATATAGTTTCTGTAATTTTAGTTTGTTGTTTGTTAATATTATATCTTTTTGTATTATATAAACCTTTATTTATTTATTTATTTTTTTTTTTTTTACTTATGTCTTATTTTGTATTTCACATATATATTTTACACCTTATTTAAAGTATTTAGTTTAAGTTTTTAGTAAGCTAGTTAGTCCAACGTTCTTTGTACTAAAAAGATGTGTAATCTTATTGTACGTTAAGACTTTAATAAATCTAAATCTAAATCTAAATATTCCCGTGTGGCTAATGGCTTATCGATCAGCTGTTCACAACACGACCGGACAAACTCCAGCTAAGGTCCTATTCGGAAGGGAGATGCGTTTACCAAGCGACCTCAAGTTTTGTACACCCAGAGAGAAACAAAAGTTTCCAGACGACGATGTATCGGAGCTTAGACAACGATTAGCTGATGTGCACGAGGAAAAGAGAGCAAAATTGGCATTAAAAACCGATCAGATGAAGACCCGCTATGACTAATGTGTTAAATAAAGTGGAATTAATGAACGTGGACTTGTTTGGCTGTACAACCCGAAACGACGTAAGGGACGTGCTTCATAATTACAACAACAGTCGGAAGGACCGTATTCAGTGGTAACTAGAATTAATGACGTAGTATACAGGATTCAGCGTGTACCTGAGGCAAACGGAAAATCGTTCACCTGGATCGCTTGTATAAATACTACGAGCATCAAGATCGTGAACCACCTATTTTTCGGGACGAGCAATATCAAAAAGGGGCAGTGTTACGAGCAATATAGTGACACAAGCGATATTTGTTGGAAATGGAAACAACTAGAAGTTAGTGACATCTCAGTAAACTTTGGGTTCGGAGAACGAAATATTCAGGAAGGTTTTAGCATAATTTGTAGAGTATAAATACAGCTCTTCTCACATCCAGCAGGCGGGTCTTATTTCACACAGTGGAGTGAACAAAGTAAACTATTTGTATTGTGATAATTACAAGTGCAGTAAAATCAAATAAAGAAAGAACTTATGAATGATTGTTGAAATATTGTGTTTTAAATAACGCTCGCAACAATATTAAATAAAAAGTTATTTACTTTTAACAGTGCTCCGTACATTGGTAACTAACAATGTTTTTGATTTGAAAAAGCCATCGAAAATTTCTCTGAGTGTAGGAGATAGTCACGTCCGAAAGTCTGGTTATGCAACATCTTTGCAACGTTGAACAAAAAGAAATATGAAGGAAAGTGTTAGAAGAGACGTTTGGTGGAAAGAGCTAATGGATTACAGGAAGCTTTACGACATCCTAAGAATCACACAAGTATTCAGTAGCTCCGTTGCTATAATAAAAAATATGAGACAAATTATACCTACCTCAAGAATGTAGGGGTATTTCATATAACATTTCTAGCTGCAGATATACCCATTGCGGATAGATACATAAGCCCGCC
This sequence comes from Dioctria linearis, assembly GCA_963930735.1. Classification (NCBI taxonomy): domain Eukaryota; kingdom Metazoa; phylum Arthropoda; class Insecta; order Diptera; family Asilidae; genus Dioctria; species Dioctria linearis. The sequence goes on along the minus strand of OZ005742.1, from coordinate 214,080,402 downwards.
CTCGTCATATCTCGATCCGTATACTCTCAATTTTTGAAATAAATACCCATCTTTTCTGGAACACCCTGTACAGTAGTTAATTATTTGTAGCTAGGTAGGAACCAACTATTTTAAATAAAAAAAAAAGTGAGTATGTGCAAGGAAGTAGTATGTATAGGTACAACGATTTGGTCGTAAAATTGTTTTCATCTTTTTATCTTAAAACATTTTTGATGCGATATTTAACGTATTTTTTTTTGTATTTTGTTTGAAATTAAAAAAAATATATTAACTTTGAAAATAAATTAATTTCTATGTTTACATACCTATTAAACAGCTGAAAATATAAAATACGAAAAACGGCTTTGACAACTTAAGTCTTTCGACTGTTATAGTTTTGCATATGAAAAAAAAACCGTTATAAAACGAAATGTTATCTATTAGAAGTCGACGTGAATTAAACTATGTTTTCCTGGAATGAATTAGGCGGATTTAGATACTTTAGTTACTTGCGAAAAAAAACTTTTACACTGTTCAAAATTGGCTCTAATTAATATAATTCATTCCTTCCTATTACTTGTTATTGTCTCTAAACATCACTTAACAATTTAGATGGATGCTAGAAAAAAATAATTATTATCACCTTTTTAATAAAATTAAAAAAGCAACAAAACCATAATAAGATCGGAAACAATAACAAAACAACCCTTTATCCAAGTTTTAATTAAAAAGAAAAACATCGCACCGTTCAATAAACTGTTGAAAAAGAAAGCATAGCTGAGCTAAAGATTTTCGCAGTTTTTATTATTATGAAGAAAAAAAACGAAAATTTTCTAGTTAATTAATCATTACAAAGGAAAGACTAAATGTCGACCTTATCTCCTCGCGAATTTTACCTACGCCGGCCGCTAAGAACTGAATTCAATTCAATTTGAAATGAAAGGGAACAAACAAAGAAAAGAATTGAAATGTTGAAAAAAAGTCAAGAGCACGGAATAAACCGCAATGAAAAATTCCGCTGAAATGCTACTTGACAACTTGACCGTAAAAGGAAAAACTGTTCGACAGGTAGCTCTAGCATGAAATTGTTGCGATGAGATTGATATAATTAGGTGCAAGTGTAAATTGATCGCGCACACATTCAAATTACAAGTATGTGTAAATACTCAGCCGTTAACTGCTATAAATTGCACACGCAAATACATAAAATTATATTTTCACTATATACATGATATTCTGCCTGCTTGCGAGTACTAACACCCCGTCGCGGTCTTTGGATAGCAGGAACATACCTTTCGTTAAGTATTGCGATGCGAGTCAATTTTTCTACCCTGGATGAAATCTATAGGGTAGGTATACTAAGTTTGTCATTCCGTTTGTAACACCTCGAAATAATGATGGTAGAGCAAAATGGACTGGACACCCACGCATTATAGTAAAAGTTATTTTGCTTTTTGCGTGTCCATCCGTCCGTCTGTCCGTCTGTGCGCACGATAACTCGAAAACGCGTATAATTAGAGACCTGAAATTTTGTAAACGGGCATTAAAAAAAAAGTAAAATTAAGTTCCAAAATGAGACAAATCGGGCAACTTCTTCGTGGGGTTGCCATACAAAAATTTCGTTTTCCACTATATATGTGGACACTGCCTGAGAACGCGTCGTAGTGTTACCAGTTTACATGCAGAGATGAAAGATTGAGTTGAGTTTTCAACCCATGTTTTTGAGCACTCAGGGTTGAGAGATTGAGTTGAGAACGGGTCCAAATATAGTTGAAGTGACAGTTCATCATAACAATTTATGTATGGTATTTCTTGTGATGGAGTAATAAGAGTAATAAATTTTGTTTAAATAAACAAAATAAGCTCCCAATCAATATACAACCTAACAAAACTTTCGAGTAACGAGCAAAAAAAGTAAGTCCCAAATGTTAGCTGCCGGTTCGACTACTCAATCCGCGTGGTTGAGTCGAGGAGTCGAGTCGAGCCAATTTCAACTCAAGCCGCATATACATTGAGTTGAACTCGAGTGGAACCATGGTTCAACCCTGCATGTAAATATGGTAAGTGCTGAAAATTGCTACATGGCGTTGACATTGTTCTAGAAAATAAAGTTTCAAAAATGGACTAAATCGGGTAATTTCTTCTTGGTATACTGTGATAACGATCAGTCCAAGAAATTTTTGTTGTACTAAAAACTGCTTCAGAATACGAGATCCTATAAAATTGGTTATAATCATTTTTCTGTCCGACAAACCGTTCCCGAAATATATGCGAAAAACCACTTCAAAACTCAAACTTGCACAGAAGGGTGACAATACGAAATTTCGTAAGGGCATTCATCTAGGGTATCATAAGAATTGGTCTTAGACCAAGTCTAGTGTAATATTATATATTCACACTTTTCACACACCTCCTTTCACCAAAATAGCTGTCAAAAATTATAAATTTACCTACAAAGGTATGGAAAAATTTCGTTATTTCATTTAACCCCTAAAGATTTTCTTTATTTTTTCTTTATTTTATTAAAGGATGTAACTAGGTCGCCGGTATAACTGTAAAGTTTTTGTTGTTCTTATAATTATTAAATTTTCCTATCCTTCATAAGCTCGTCTTAATCACTTTATACACTGCTGCTGCTGTTGTTGATATTGGTTTTGTCCTGTAATTGCGATCCATTAATGCTGCGAATGCAATTATAAAAAAAACCGCTTCGGGGCGTGCAGTTTGTGTCGTTTATTTCAAGAATTTTTTCCCAATAATTCTTCCTATTGTATTTTATCCAATAAAATTTAAAAGAAAACCAGACATAAACGCCGATTTAATACAAATTACTTTCGCATTTAATATTACACTTTTCCCACCATCGTCTTAGTCAGCCACTATACTACTGAAACTGAACTAACAGCAGCTAAAGCAACGGCCAACGAGCCAGAGCCGTCAACGCTATGGTTATGGATGAAAAAAATATATAAACAATAGGTCGGTCACAATCGAAACAGAATAGGCAGCAGATACAGAACAGATGAAATCGAAAAGTTGGTCAGCACAGAATGTTGCTATCGTTTCATATATGAACTTGTAGGATCAAAGCGCTGAAATGGGAAGTTTTATGTTAATGAAGAATGGGATTTTTGTAAGAAATGAGGGGAAAATCAACTGCTCCATTTTTTTTTTGGGAGTTATACTTTTTTAGCTACTCCACTTTTATAATTTTTTTGAGTTATGCTTTTTAGCTACTGCTTTTTTTATATTTTTAGGAGTTATGCTTTTTAGCTGCTCCATTTTTTTGTTAATTGTGGGCGTTCTGTTTTTTTAGCTGCTCCATTTACTTTTCAGCCTAAAGTAATTGATTGAGTGATTGAGTTTAGGATAATGCTTCCCTCTTGCAGATAAAAAGTGTTAAAGGTAAATTAAAATAATGTTGTAAGGTGGAAAATTTTTAAGAGAATCTACGTGAGTATTAGAAAATTTTTGTTCGGTTTAGGCATTGATGATACGCGCGTTTATTTAACTTATCGCGCTAGTTAGTTGTTTTACTAGATCAGTTTTTTACTAGAATAATTTTGGGTTCAAGTAACATATGGTTTGTGATTGTGTGCATCTGAGTAAGGACAAGTAGAAAATTTAGAGAAAGCGTTTCTGTTCTGTATGTACGAATAACAGCTGAATTCGGAGTAATTATGTGCGGCAGTTATATTATAGTTTTGCATGTTTAAAGTTATATAGAGCATTGGTATTCGATTAGCACCTTTGATTAAGATTTGAGTTTTGCCAAAGATTTTTTCTAGAGTGTGTTGTATAAATTTGTCGGAATGAAGCATACACGTAATTAGAGAAAAAGTGAATTTCGACGTTAATGAAATTACCAGATCGAAGTAGATTCGAAATTGATAAAAATATAAGAAATCAGTAATAGTGTACAAGATGGCAGATACATATGAAAAGATCATGGACATGGTAGCTAAATATGTACCAATGTTCTCCGGGGAAAGATCGCCAAAACTTGTAAAAGAAGTTTACAGATTTCTTAGCTGCAGTAAGGACTTGTACGATCGACTGACGCAGAAGGAGCAGGGCATGTTTATCACATGCATAAAATATCGCCTGGCAGATGACGCTTATTACCTGATAAGTTCTCAGGACCCTAGGGACTTCAAGTCTTTGCAGCAAGCGATAAAAACTGCATACTTGCCGAGAAAATCTTTCAGTGATTTGTGGACTGAAATGCTGGCATGTAGACAGAGACCTGGAGAGGACATCAGGGAGTTTTCGGATCGAATGAAGGAACTGCGCGATCAGATTAAGGAGGCTGTTTCTGCCAAATACCCTGGAGGGGAGAAGGGACTACTAGCCTAGTTGGAGGCCGATGTTGTATCTACTTTCAAAGCAGGTGTGATGAGTAGACCCACGCAAGTGTACCTTTACAGGGTGCACGTTTTAGTCTCTGGAAGAAGTGAGAGACGAACCCAGTTATCTTCAAAAGGATACCAAAAGACCTCAAGTGTGAGAATCGGGAGTATGTCAAGAAAACAGAAAGTCGAATACAGTAAGTGCAGCAAACAGATGGGCAACGGCGGATCATTATAGAGAGGAGCCCACAGAATTCGAGACCGTTCTTACCCAGAACAGGGCCAGTGTCATCAGGAAGATACCAAGCACCTTCGATATGGAGAATACCTCCCAGATATATTGAGTGTTTTCAATGCGGACAGCATGGACACTTTGCGAGAGAGTGCCAACATGCACTCTTCTGTAGTGAATGCCAGGAATATGGACACGAGGAATCCAATTGCCGAATTCATCACGTCAGAGTGGCAAACTATGCAACTGGCATCCAAGATGAATTCCGTTTAAGACGGAAAGGGCCTTATTGCCAATTCTGTCGAACACAGGATCACTACACGGCAAACTGTCAGAAAAAGTATTTAGCCGAGAAGGAGAGTGAAGAAGTAAGTTCCAATAATAAGTTTGTCATCACAGTGCCATCGAACATAGCGTTACAAGGTAAGTTTAGACTTTTAATTGACACTGGGTCCACTTCTAGCTTAATTAAGGTCGCTAGGATAAAAAGAGATACACCCATAAATTCGACCCAAAAAATAGGAATTGGGGGACGCTTTGGATTTGCCAGGAAGTCCATAGGCATATGTGAGGCGAAGCTGCTCATGGACAACGGTCAGCAAGACTGTAATTTCAACGTCATTGGTGATACCGACTCGATTCCAGCTGATGGTATCCTTGGAATGGATTTCTTCAGTGGCAGAGTCATTATTGACTGTGTAAATAGGAAACTATGGGTACAAGGTGCTCGGAAGGGCAACGAGGCAAGTGCCTCTGGTGAAAGTGTTGCAGCTTATCCACGAGTGGTACCCACAACTGGGCAAAGTAGCAGTCAAGGAAGTCCATTTCAGGCCAGGATAGAGGAGGATAACATTTACATAGCGGAGAGCATCGCATCTTGTGCTTATGACCGACACCTCGAAGCGAAAAGTCCGGCACGCATAGTAGAGAAAGCTTTAGGACAGAGAGAGAAAAGTATACCCATATTGGAGCAGCCATTCCGGGCACAATTATGGGACAAGGCATTGTCCACAGCTTATGACGGTGCGGTATTTCATAATGTAAGTGTCGAGGAATTTAGTGAGGGAGAAGACAACCAGAATATAATGGGTACAGTCGAAATGAGCTGGAGGATAAGCGTGCATTCGGGAGAATCGCTAATGTAACAGCCAATTTTATAAAAGATCCAAATTCCTCGCATGGCCAACCGTAACTATGTAAGTTTTACAGACGACCTGCATGGAACCATAAGAATAGTAACAGGTTAAATGTACGACGGCGATCTCAAAAAAGGAAGTTAAGGCTACAGAAACATAATAATCAGACAAGTACGGCAGCACCGCCCGCCGGTCCGAAATAAGACCGCTGGAAAAATTTTTACGCCAAACTTGGCTGGTCTGAACACCGTAAGTAATGGTTATGATCCAGGAATCGGGAGACTTGACCGAAAAAATGTCCACCAAATTCCCTCTGATTTCAGGATAAATTCGATAAGCGGAGTTTGGTAGTCCATGGCCAGAACAAAGATATGGAAGTGAAGGTAACCCAATGGATCCAATCGGTAAGGTAAATTTATAAATTAAATGGTAAGAAAATGTTATTTAAAGAATATTTTGGGAGATTCAAAAGAAAAATGATCCTGGAAGAATAGAAAAAGGAATAAGAAGTTAAATAATAAGAGATTTTAAGAACAAAAAACAAAAAGGAAGAAAGAATTGAAATATATAACAAAGATAAAGATTTCTAAATAAAAGAAAAATATAGAAAATTAAAGGAATGCCCTTGGCTGCTTTAAAAAAAATAATAAGAAATATTACTTGAGACGAAATAAAAAGAAAAAAGTCGTAAATATGTATAAGAAAAAAAAGTTAAATGGGAAAAATATTACCTACGTATAAAAAAAAATTATTATAGACTCATTGAAAAAAGATATAAGACAGGTTAGAACAATATTCCTTGCTTTGAAAAAGTAAATGTATAAAATATGTAACCAACGATTAAAGTTGAAACTAATAAAAAATTAGTGGAAATAGGGAAACATAAATAACCTAAGTTAACATTTGGATCTTAAAAAAAAAAGATAAACACATAAATAAGTACAAAATTGAAATCCTACGTTTAAGCATAGAATGTAAAAATAGTCGCTAACCATAGGTAGAAGTTGAAGCAACCTCAGGGAGACTGCAGCAGAATTGGTTACATCAGTTCCAGAAATATCTTTGTATAATTTACGGGGAGCAAGTTGATCATCAGAATAATACTGTTGGTGGGAAAATGAAAAAAGTTGTCCGTCGACGGCTGTCCTAACGCACACAGTGTCCGAACTGTGAAGAATGATGAAAAGAAGAAAAGCGCTGATGAACTTAAAAAACAAAAAGCCACTGGAAGAATCAGAAATTAGACCTCACTAGAAAAAGCATTGTCTACTAATCAGGAACCCACATACATAATCATTGGGATACATGAGAGTTTCCAAAAGTGCAAGGCAAATCTAAAACAGATAGCCCAATTAGTTAAAAGACCTAGGAATCGTGCAGAATTCTATGCAGTCTTAGAAAGCACATTACAAAACTTTCAATAGAGCAAATGTATCTTTTTTATCCATGGGTGGATTGTCAATAATATATGTAATTGGAGAACTCCATCATGCATATGGAAGTAATACAAAAGAAAAATAACGAGATTCAAAGATCAATTAGAGTGAACAAAGGCATGTAGAGACGTTCAGCAGCCAATTAGCCTTATAAGCAAAAGCTCGAGAGTAAACTGAACGCTCGCTGTTAGAAATACCCTTTAAAGCTTCCGAAGAGTGCAGCCCAACAAGCTGATAATTGCATAATCGCGGTTTACATGAGATGAGTCAAACACCAGTGAGCTTCCACTGTACATCGGCGTTGTTCTGAGGACAACAACTAAGAACGCCGAATTAGGCAATTGAAACAGCATATGGAGCAAAAGACCCGACTAGCATCAATGTAATAGTCCCCACAACCCAACGAGCCCACTGCAGTTGAAAAGTTAATCGTACAGCTGGAGTAGCCGGAACAGCATGCAGCAGTGTTAGCGAACTGGAACATTAGATTTTATTGTAAATAGGTACGTTCTATAGACCTGGAGGTAGGACAAAGGTAAATAAAATATAGATATCAACTAGAAAGAGTAGTTGGAAAAATTCATGATTAGAGATGGTAGGAGTTACAAGTGCGTGTAATTGAAAAAAAAGATATGATACGAGGATAAATACATATATATAATATATAATGAAAAAGAAAAGCTTTGATCAATGTTTTACTATAGAAGGAAGTAATAAATTTGTAAATAATGTAAAAAGTAAGGAAACAAAATAGTTATTGGAAAAATGTTCAATGTATAAGGAAGTACCTATATTGTAAAGAGGAAATTTTGTATTTAAAACTTGCGAATATGTAATTATAAAATTTGTTGTTAAATAGTTAAAGTTAAGTAAATCAGAACAGATAAAGTTTTTTTTGTTTGACAAAGAAATATAATAGAACAATGAAAAAAAATTACGTATGAAAGTTATTGTTGTTAATTAGTTAAGGATCAAAAATAATTAAATAAAATAGAAACCAATACAGAGATGTTGTAAGAACAGAATAAAAAAGAAATGAGAAAAAAGTAAGAAAGAAATTAAATGTGAAAAGAAAATAATAAGAGAAATTAAATGAGAATTGGCGAAAAATGAAACAATGAAAGAAAAGATGTAAAATGAAAAGAATAAGAAAAATTTGAGTAAGTAACGAAAAATGTAAAAAATCTGAACCGAACAGACATCAAAATACTTTCAAGTTAAAGACTATTGCACTCTGCAGATCTAGATTCCTGCGGAAACTAGTTTTTCCAAGGGGGAGGGATGTGATGGCCCAACATACGGAAGATTCTTCCAACAGCCAAAGGCATCACAGCGAAATAATCAGCAGTTGGTAGCAATAACCTCGCATGGTATTGTTCTGCAACTGTCGGTTGTTTTACTGATTAGCCCAACAGCTGGCTGCGATGAGCGCTTAGTGGAGCAATCGACGATTACGATAATAATTTAGCTCGCATGGTAGTTATTATGTAAGGCGATTTTTTACAACTAAGCAACTCAAGTACCGGTAGAACAAACGACAAGGTTGTTGTCGTTGCGTCCGCGTTGCGAGTAAAAGTTTACTTCCGAATATTGGGGAATAAAAGACCAATGACTGGTCTGGCGAGTGCCGTTAATTGTTCAGTCGCGTCGTAACTTTTGTTTGAGGTGTCAAGTTACCGTTTGGTTCGGATTAGATTGTTTTAAATTATTAAGATAGGTCAGTTTGTTTGAGTAAAATAACGTTTTTTATATTTGAAATTCGAGCGTTGTTAATTCTTCGATTTTCCGCTATTTGATTGCTTTGGGACACGACACTAGTGTTGAGTGGTATCAACTTGCATTTGAATATCTTTTGAAAATTTAATTTTTTTTTTTGTGAAAACATTATTAGAAGGCAAAAAAGAAATATACGCGTATTCTTTTTCACTGCTAGTTTCATTTATTAGTTATCAATATTTTTTTCTCTACGGCATTCCTACAAATCGACGCATGAAATGTAAAGTGGGATTGGCGACATAATGTAAACTTTGCAGGAGAGTTTAAGTTTAAAATTTCGAACAAAAAGTTAGATTTTATAATTAATTAAATAAATGATCTATACAGGGTGTTTCCCCTTAGGAGCTCAATCGAGCAGGAGGTGATAGTACTCACCTAGCTAAACCAAAAATTGTATGGTAGGATGGGGGCATATCAATGGTTTAGTAGTTACAGGGTGATTAAGGAAAAAAGCTAGTTTTTCACAAAATACACTGTATCTTAAAAACCATGTATACGGCGTACGGTCAGACGTAAGAGCTCATTGTACGCAGAACGGCATGGCCTTTCCAACGACTGCTTAACTAGGCCTCTCGAGAGCTATGGTTATCTAAACTAAAAATTTCGGATTTTCTTACCTTTTTTTTTAATTTGACTTTTATTATTTTTGCAAAAAGGTCATTAACGTAAGCTTTTTTTATAAAAACTGTAAGCTGTAGGCTCGGCTTTTTAATTTGAGTTATTACACCCAATGTGCTATCTGTAGAACTTTAAGAGTTATTAGCTCTTAAGCTATTATGAAACCTATTCTCAATCCTATTCTCTACGGTAATTTGTTAGTGACTGAAAGCACGTCATTTAAAAAAAATATCGTCTAATTTCGGTGTGGCCTGAATATGTTATGAGTTAGTAACTGCTTAACGGCTGCAGTTAGCACATAGGATGAAATAGGTAAAATTAAATGGGCGAGTCTACAGTTTACAGTCTTTGTAAAAAAAGTTGTGTTAACGACCTTTTTGCAGAACTAATAGAGGCCAAAATAAAAACGGAGGTAAGAAAATCCGAAATTTTTAGTTTAGTTAACCACACGGGGTACGGGGCTGACTGCGCAGTCGTGGGAAAGGCTATGAAGCTCTGCATAAAACGAGCTGTTAACTGTGATTGTACACCCTAAAGTTTTTAATATACGGGATGTTTTGTGAAAAACTACATTTTTTTCTTAATCACCCCGAAACTCCTAAACAGTTGATATGCCTCCCCCTCCCCTTTCGTACAATTCTTGGTTTGTCTAAGTGAGTACTATGACGTCCTGCTCTCTTGACCTGCTAAGGGGAAACACCATATATATGCATAAGGGTAAAGACTCGCAACTGCCTTGTTTATGTTTTATAAGTCAGAAAAGGACCCAATCTGTTTTTTTTTGAACATTTAAAAGAATTATCAAGCTAATCTAAATGGAATAACAGTTTCCATAAGATTCAAAGTAAACTGGCATAACCTTTATAATTACGAACAACTGGTTGAATAAAAAGGAGTGAATTAATTGTTTTGAATTTCACTAGTACTAGCAATTAAAACAAAAAGTTAGTAATATTAAACAATGATATTATATTAAAGATTGTCTGGAAGTCAAAATTATAAAAAAACAACATTTATTTTTAAACTAAAATAGTGCATTTAGTTGTCCAAGAGTCTAAGGTAAAAAATATCGTCGAATTAAATTGAAAAATTCCACGTAAAAAAGGAACAGTCTTCAGACTTTTGTAACATTACTTTGTAAAAGTTAATATTATTAATAATATTACTAACTTATTCAGAATCAAATTCAAATGTAATATAGGCTTAACGTACAATAAGATTACACATCTTTTTAATACAAAGAACGTAGAACTAAGTAGCTTACTAAAAACTTAATCTAAACATTTAAAGTAACATGAAAAATGTATATGTGAAATATAAAAGTAAGACAAAATATATATAACAAATAAAAACATAAGGAGAAGGAAAATATAATATTAACAAACATAACAACAAAAGAAAATTACAGATACTATATACTATATATATACGTGTCAGAGTAACTCTGTGCCATAATCTCCAGAACATATCAGTCGACCCCACACGCTGAGCATCAGCTGGTAAACTATTCCAGGCACGAATAGCTCGAACAATGTAAGAGTCGTCCTCTATTATGGAATGTAATGTTGAAACATAGGTATCAATAAGTTAAAACGTCTGCCAGGATTTAGAAAAACTAGTTGATCTAAAAGATACAGATGCCTTTTGGAATGTATAATTGTGTGAGGGGATGCAAGAAGCCTACGTCTTAAAGCCGCGCACATCCGTTTATCCTTAAAATTACTTTTGGACGTACTGTAAAATTCCGTAATGCTCTTTTATCCCGTAATGTGCGAATGTGGAACAGTCTACCATCTTCTGTCTTTCCTCCGGCATACAATACGCGATGGTTTAAGAGTTACATACATCGGCACCTCCACCGCTTTCCTCGTGCTCCCTAATTTACTACCCTTTTTCCTTCCTGCCAAGCTGTGCTTTGCATCATGGCTTACTAATAGAAAACAAAAACAATTTAATCACAGGGTAACAAAACAGATAGCTGCTATGCGGTGACATATGATCAAAGCTTCCTAGAACAAAGACGAACTTCGTACAATCACTGAATGCAACTGCTAGTTTCATCGAGCTTACACAATCCAAATGCGGGAATCATAGACAGCTAGCTGTATGGTAGGGTAGCAGCAGGAGACTATACTAGCATTGAATGAATGCTAAAAGGTAAAATTGCAAACGACAACCACAAACGCCGAAGACAGCCATAAACTTGTCCGAACATATAACTAATCTGATCACAACATTTCATCCGGGAGTTGAGAAATACCCCCAGGTTTCACACACGATCAGTAAATTCTAGTACTTACTTGGTTATTCAGCAATATAGGCGATAAATCAGAAACCTCAATCGGTCGTCAATAAAACGGAATGCATTGAGAATTCTGGGGGTTCAGTTGTAAACCATTATTAGTCGCCCTGATCGAGATATTTCTCAAGTCAGAATTTAATCGATCGAATACAATCCTCCACTAGACCTATTGGACGACCAATATATAACTAGACATCATCAGCATATATATGAATTGTACAATTCTCAATAACAATTGATATACATGCTGAAAGGCAAAGGGCTCACAAAAGAATCCTGAGGCACACCATGAGCAAGAGGCAAAGCATCTAATTCTTACATGCTGCAACCTGCCAGACAAAAAACTGCCAATATGGAAAACTGCAGTTTACTGGAACTGATACTTAGTGGATAACCAAGCAATAATTTAAAGTTGCTTATCAAATCGAACGCTTTAAAATATCAAGTAGAACATGGACACATAACTCATCCATATGCGTAGATCGGTAGTTACTCTTAAAAAAGCCCTTTTGCAACGATTTGCGGAAACCTCATTGGCATGACTTTGGCATGTATTGGTTTCAAGATATTGAACAATTTGCCAGTTCAACAACTTTTCCATCACTTTGGCTGGAAAGCATAACACGCTGATTGGCTGGAAATCCCCAGGATCTTAGGCTTTATTGATTTTAGCCATCGGTATAATCGTAGCGATTTTCCAACTAGAAGGAAACTGTGAAGTAGTGATGCAGGTATTAGTAATATAAATTATAGTGCGGAGTATCCAAGGTAAAAGAATTTCTATAAAACTGGAAGGAATACCACCACTTCAAAAATTAAACTCGCACGGATGGGTGACCATATAAATTACATATATAAGGTATTATTAGAATTGGTATTAGATCAATTGAAGCTTTTTACTTGTTTTTAATTAATATGGATAGGGAGCACCACTTAAGGTATAACAATAAAACACCCTTTTACGTATGATCCCTCATCTTACCAATATTGTTAAAATTAAATGTCACTCCTGTTTATCTCAAAAAACTTTTCGCCGCTATTTATCCAATATTGTTTTTTAATAAGTCGCGAACTACGAATACAACACTGAAAGTAAAGAATGGTAAAAATTTCTAAACTTACATGGGAAGAAATATCTGGTCAAATTGTAAATGCTCAGCATTCGTGTAGATGGTGTCACAGCAACCGGCGTACTACAGGCCCTAGCCCCTGGTGCTGATCGTCGTCGTACGATGCATGGTAAAGTAGCCCCGTTCATCATTTGAACACAATAACCGTAATAACTTTATAAAAAGTCCTGTCTGCATTTAATAAAATAGGAATACGCGGCAACATTTCGGAATATATAAATTAGGAAGCACAGACTAAGCGCCATATTTGCAAGTAAAAAGGGATAAGCAGGATATTTTAAAAATCTTTCAAGAGGTAAAACTATATAACTGATGTCAGTCACATTACGTCGAAAAAAAGTAGACAAGTTGCGTACCAACACAAAAAAGAAAAGGGTAAAAAGGCATAAGTTTTAATTTTCATTTGGACATTTTCTCTTATTGTCATACTTTCCACACATATAAATCCAAGAAGATATCGCTCAATGCTTTAGGCATTTGAAATGTGCAAGCTTCATCAAGGGTATTCTACCATTCGCAGTCATCTGACAATAGATTTCTTGCAATAGATGCCCAAATTCTTTGTTTAGTAACAAGAACACAATTCCCGCTCTCCAAATCAAAAGGCTATCTAGGTAATTGCCCTTTTGTAATCAGCAAGGTGTTTCAAGCATTTTTCAGAAATTTGTTTAAAGTGATTACAGTGGTTTTTGTGAACTATCGGTTATGCAGGCTGGCATGAAAGTGTCGCCATCACCTTCTTTCCCAAAACTTGAAGCAAACTTTACACTAACAGTAATTTTTGATTGAAGCAACAAATCAACAAGTAAGTCGGTACACATCGAGATCGATTCTTTTAAATTACATCTGTTCTGCCCAATGAGTTCACTCAAAAAAAAAATATAAGTATGGATGAGGACTGTAAATAATAATGCCAATGAAAGCTAAAGTTAGTGGTTCAAAGGGATTTCATTTTCCGAAATGGTACCATGATATATATATATATATATATATATATATATATATATATATATATATATATATATATATATATATGTATAAATATAATTTCTAAATATGATTAGATATGTTTTGAATGATTAATCAAAATGTACTCACCAATCTAAAATGTAGAATCGACTGTGTGGCGTGGGTACATTGACAGTTAGTGATTATCTTGTTCTAGTCATGCCCCGAAACAAGATACTTCACTTCAGTCGAGACCCAAAGCAAAGTTGTATTAGTAGTATTCATTCTAGTCGGTACCCAAGATAAAGGTTTGAGATTTGTAAGTGTTATTCTTGTCGCTACCCAGAATAACTATCATTATCTCAGTCGATACCCAAGATAAGGTGATTATGTTAACAAAATTTATTCTAGTCGAGAACCAGTATAAATATCTTTATCTCAGTCGGTACCCAAAATAACACTGTTATGTTAGTAAATTTTATTCCAGGTGAGACCCAGAATAAATATCTTTATCTCAGTCGTTACCCGAGATAAACTAATTGCGTTAATAATTCCATGTTCTTACCACTAGCCGAGTCGATTCCAATTAAGGCGCAATCTATGAGAGCTGGATGCGAAAAGAGAAAGATTCAAGTTGGCCTGCGACTTATATTGCCTCTGAGTTGCGCACGCCACCAACAAATTATTTTACATTGCGCAAGTACGTTGATCTTAGCAGCTGTGCGTAGGTAGCAACAGAAAAATCCGTTGACCTTAGCAGCAGTCAGAAGAGTACATTGACCCTAGCAGCTGTGCAAGGCAACTGGAATTTTGAGTAATTTTGATGCCGTTCCTGATTTTACCTATCTAAAGTTATTATGATTATTAATTATACAATAAGATACCTATTACAATAATGCTAATTTACTACTTTAGAAGATACATTTAACTGTACAGATGACTTAATCTAATTCCATTTAATTTGTGTAATGTTATCGAAGACAAGTTACTTTCTTCTCATTCGATTGTATCCCGGATTTGTTTATGTGGAATGCAGCCATAATGTGTCGATTGTTATCTCCACTAAAAGCTGCGTTATCGATGTGCTTGCAGGTATCTATACATAGTTTCCTTCCCAACCTATTTTCAATAATTAGAAATACTTGGAATTAGAGTCTTTTAAACGACTTTACTTTCAGGTGGCTATTTAACGTTGGTTTCAAAAACATCACACCCAAACAGCTTAGAAAACCTGAACTATGTAGGAACTAAATTGTGGGATGAAAACACCTAAATCTGTACTTAAAAACAGCTAGATACAAGTCAACTATTTAGAGATAGAGCCCATAGAGCCCAGATAGAGATAATTGAAATTGCCATTGAGGCCTGTTACAATATTTTCCAAGCACTTAAAAATTAATCCTTTTACGTAAACAAATGTTTCTAACATTTACAAAATTTTTATTCACATTACACGTACATATCCAAAATATAGCAACTAATTTAATTTGTCTCACTCGACCCTAATTACTTGAAATCCTTTACGAATTCCAATTTAATCCGTTGAAAGTAAAGTCATTTGCTCCACTTCCGGAGTTCAAGTACCCATATAAATCCAAACCATTCAAGACCCGAAGGAAGTGTGGTAGACGTCTCCATTCTTGCGCTGCATATTCTGTGCCATTTAATTAAATGAAAACAAATGAAGAATGGAAGAGTGCGTTTCGGATGGAAAGTGGCCTGTTGTTATTGAGAAACTGTTGGTGCGCTACGTTTTACAGCAGGGATTCACACATAATTGGTGCGAGTGCGGTAAGAAGGAATCTCAAATTTCATCTGAGTAGAAATAGTGAAATAAAAAAAATTTATTTCAATTTATATAGAATTTTTAAGTGGAGGAAAATATTATTTCAGTGCGAAAGTACAAGAAATTAACATCTGTACAACAGCTTCTTAAATAGGTCCATATTCTGTGTATTGTGTTTGACCTGTGCAGATTAGGATGGGGAATGACACGGTACCTAAGCATCGATTGGATTCAGGATATATTCAAGGGTCATAACTCAGCAAGTATTGAACGTGCATCCTCCCGGTAACCGCCTATTGTATGCAGTTTTTGTCGAGAGAAACCTACTGTTGAAGGAAAGTTGAATGATTTCGTCAGATACATATGTATTTCGCTACAACATCGCGGTAATTGTAGGAAACGATAGCATCTTTGTAATCTCCATAAAAAAAAGAAAACACACTAATTTGTTGGTCATCAGTTTCAGAGGATTATACAATGCGCCTGAATACTAAATTATGAAAATTGACATAAAAGCAATACTATGCTCAAATTAAAGTAAGAAGAAGAGGATGAAGAATTTAAGAATAAGTTCTGTACACGACTCCATAAGGTCTTTTTTGCCCTCATTTCTGTGTAGTTGATGAGTGATGAATTTACTATGGAAATGGCAACGGTGGTCACTTCGTAGAAATTTTCACCTCTACTTAACTTTTTGTGAGTGGTACTATGTAAGTGCTTCTATCATAAAAGCATACATAAGTAGATCTGTCTACCATGGAATTGAGGAACTTTATCGAAAGTGGATGACGTTTCTCAATCATGTTTTCCTATAGGGATTTGGTCTTCTTTTATCAGCACGAGAGTACCAACTTTTATATTTTCCTTCTCAGTCTACGACCTATGTCGTTAATGTAGAGTATGGAGATAATCTCTTACATGCGGTAAGGATATGCCGACTTGTCCAGGAGTGAGGAGATTATAGTCACTTACGTCATTGAATAGAGGGGAAAGAGGTCTGGCATTTAAACATCTCTCAATTTGAACTAAGACTAGAACTGAAGAAATCTGCATAGTATTTGTATTTAGGCCTATACAGATCTAAGCTGGAAGTGGAGGTGTCGGGTCCATAATTAACAAGACTGTGATGTATTACTAGCTAAAAACTTTTATTTCTTTCACAATATATTATATTCTTAATGTAGTACTAATGTTTTTGTTTATTTGAACTACTCTATGAATGAAAAAATAATGAGCTACTTTAAAAATAATAATTTAAAATAAAATTCATAACCAAAAAGTAATTCAACCCAGAAAGAAGAATCAATAATCTATATTAAGAAAATTATAACTATAAAATAATACAATTCAACCAAAATAATCAAATGAAATTGTAATCAAAAAATAATTCAATCAAAACTCTAATCAGAAATTAATTCAACCAAAAAAGTACCGAACTCAAAAGCAAAAAAATTAATGACAATGAAAAATAATAACGTAATTCCAACAAAAAAAAAAGGAGGGAGTCTACTGATCCGCCTTTTTAATAAATTATTGTTCGAAACGCAGTAGTTTATTTGTGTTGTGGGTTCGCCCAACATTTCCTTTGAATAAATCAGACTCGATACCTCTTATCCGTCCTGGAGGACTGAACAAATCGCAATGATTTTCAGCTCGAGCCCCTGCCTTATTTATACTCTACAAATGTGCAGCATAAATGTGGCTACGAAAAAAGTTGCGTGGCGTTGCATGTGTTGTGCTTCAGCTGTGAACGAGCGAAAACTCTAAACATCTATTTATAGTTACGTACGTCAGATGTCAGTTATGGCGGTAGCTGTGCTATCATCGTGAATGCCATGGATGAGTTTTTCCTGTTTGTATTTAAATATTAATTTGTTTATATTTTTCAGAATGTTGAAAATTAGAGAATTCCTTGGTGAACTGGAGCCGGACTCCTTTTTCAGGTAAGTTTGTTTTTATTCATTTAGAACTTCATCAACGATCTGATTACTGAGTTTCCAAAGTGAAATATAACCATAAAATGACAAAAGCATACATAATCATAATAACGATCAAAAGTTTACATAACAATAATAATGAAAAACAAGTAACTATAACTAAGCTGATCTCTTATTTGAAATATGAAAGACAATGCAATCAAACTGGCGGTTAAAGAGACGAGACATTGATGAAACCGGTTCGGGCATGCCATAGTTTGTCCTATGCTGAGGAACACCGAGGAAGTCACAGTTCCTCAAGGAGCGCACGGAACAGATATATTGAAAATATTTAAGAGCTCAGGGGAGTTTATCACTCCTTGTATACACTGAAATTCAAAGACAACTCTGGAAGTTTTACGTCTATTCTCAAGAGAATCTAATGGAAAGAGTTTAAGTCTATCAGCATATGGAGGCAGAATAATAGGGTTGTCCCAATGAAGTCCACGCAGGGCAAATCGGATAAACCTCCGCTGTACTGCCTCGATGCGATTTATATATACAGAATGGAAGGGAGACCAGACAGGAATGACATACTCCTAAATGGGTCTAACGAATGCGCTGTAAAGGATCTTCGTTATGAATGGATCATTAAACTCTTTTGACCATTTCTTTAGAAACCCCAGAGAAGCATTTGCCCTGGCCGCGATTGAATTAATATCATGTTCGAAGGAAAGACGGGTATTAAGGAAGACTCCCAAATCTTTGGTTTTGTCAAGTCTCGTTGATAAGCATCCATCTAAAGTATAACTAAACGCCAGTGGCCTCCTTTTACGAGAAAAGGACATAGCAGTACATTTGCTAATACTAAGAGGAAGACAGTCAACAGCCCACCATCTATGAAATGTGTGTACGTCCGAGTTTAAAAATCCACACTCGTTTTCATTAGAAACAATGCGGAAGATTTTGGCATCGTCAGCATAGCGAAGAATTCTTGAGTTAGCCAAACTCAGAGATACATAGTTGATGTAAATTATAAAAAGGAGTGGTCCAAGATGGCTACCTTGAGATACGCCGGAAGTATTATCTATTTCGTCAGATAGAGCTGCGTGGAATATGATTCGCTGCGTACCATCAGATAAATAAGAACGAAGCCAATTGCCAAAGACAGTAGGAAAACCAAGAATAGTCAACGTGTGAATTAAAATTTTATGATTGATTTGGTCAAAAGCTTTCCTAAAATCCGTGAAAATGCAATCCACTTGCTTACCGTTTTCAATAGCAGAAATTCAGAAATTAGTAAACTACAATAAATTAGTCGTAGCAGATTTCATAAAACCATGCTGAAAAGAGCACAGCAAGGGCTTGCAGTGGAAGTACAAAACGTCACGTTAGAAATGTCGCTCTTATTGCCCTTCTAGTGCAAAGGAATAAACAAAAAAAGCTTCCACCGTTTCGGAAAAATACCACAAGTTAAAGATAAATTAAATAAATAACACAAAACAGGAACGATGCACGTAGCACAATGTTTTATGAGTATGGAAGAAACGTCATCAGGACCACCAGAAAACCTATCACCTATGCTTGAAATGTAGATGGAGACAGACGCTTCATCGAAAAACAGGTCTTTTGGTTGAGGAGAAGTCAGTGGAAGCTTCGTCAAATGGGTAAAATCATTATAACTAATATCATAGTGGTTATCACAGAATGCAGTTTTAAAGAGTCATCAAAAAGATTGGCAGTCTCTAACGGAGTCACACTGTCTAAGTTACCGAGTCGCAATGATGAAGGGTATCCATCACAGTTACGCTAAGAGTTAACAAACCTCCAAAATTGCTTTGGTTCAGCACACAAAGCCGATCTCATTCTAAATTCATAATCGTTGTACGAGTCAGTCAAACACGAAATATACTGAGCATGCCAATTAGAATAAATAACTCCTTGAGGAACGGAACCTCCTCCATGCTTTATTCTTTAAATTATTAAGATGTTTTAAAGAG
The DNA here is from genome assembly GCA_963930735.1 of Dioctria linearis. Classification (NCBI taxonomy): domain Eukaryota; kingdom Metazoa; phylum Arthropoda; class Insecta; order Diptera; family Asilidae; genus Dioctria; species Dioctria linearis. The sequence continues at coordinate 214,060,794 of OZ005742.1, read as the reverse complement.
CCATTGAACCACGGTTGCCAATTCGAATCACTATTCAAACGAACAAGTGGTACAAAAGTGATGAAACAAAGAAATAATGTGTCATAAAACGAGTTAACAGCTGCATCAATGTCACGTTCACCGAGAACACTGGCCAATCACAAGTGGATAACTATTCATTCATTTTATCAAAATCAGCTTTCTTAAAGTTATAACAGTAGTTACTAGAAGCATTAAATGATGAAGTAACAGGATCAAAAAACGAAACTACATCTAGTGCCGGATGATGACTTGGTTCAGCAACCATAGGAGTTAAACAGCGCTTAACGAGAGTTCCATTGGGATCGGAAGAAAATACCAGGTCAAGAGATTCTCCAGAGTCATTAATAATGCCGCTACACTGCATTAGGCCTGAAGAAATAATGTTGTCAATAAAAGATATGGCATGTTGAGGAGTCACCGAGGAACAAGGCAGCAGGCCCGCATCGTCCAGAGAGTGTTCCCAGTTAACACTAGGCAAGTTAAAGTCACCAAAAAGCAATAATTCATCGGCAGGCAGCAAAAATTCGGTAAGCCTATCAATACATGCAGCCAGCAAGTCAAATATCACAGCTAATGAGCATTGAGGGATGTAAACTGTAGCAATATATACGTTTTTGTGTGAGAGCGTGAAAGCTAAACATATAAACTCCAGATCGCCGGACTCAACAAAATCGATTAATGTGAACATTTTGTATTTTACTTGCGTTGATATTTATTAATTGAATGTTTTATTTTTAGGGTATATTCTTGGTTGGGGGATCAGCCAAACGGAGTCCTAAGGGGCAAAAAAAAAAATTTAATTCATCTCGGGAAATTTTATAAGTTCGACATGGGAAACTTTAAGCCCTTTGCTTTAAGCTCTTAGTTAATTATGATCCTCGGCGGAACAATATGTGTGCTAGAAGGACATAGAGTAATTGTAAACAATAAACGGAAAGAAAAAAATATATCAGTTTTGACTTTTGTCAAGAAAAAAAAATCCTGCAATTGTTGTTGGATGTATTTTAGATATTTTCAGATTCTAGATGATATCATTGGGTAAAGTACGTTTTTCTCTCTCCCGCTATCTTGACCTACTTCTGTCGGCATAAGATATTAAAAGAAATTCAAAGATTGGTATGAAATTTCATGAATTCAATTGGAAAACACTCCAAGCAAAAAATTAAGTCAAATCACAGTATACCAGTTGGTCATAATATGTCAGACAAGCTGCAATCGGTTTATTCGAGAAGAGCGAGCTCCTTATTCAGAACTTCAAATGGGGCGCAATTAAATTGTTTAAATAGAGGACATAATTGAGAAAATATAAAAAGTTATTTTCCATCTTTTTAAATCATTTTGAGTGGAACCTTTTTTCAATTATATTTTGCTCATAATTTTTTTTATTGTGATAATATCTCGGTGAAATAAATGAAAAAATCAATTTTAAGTTAAGAAATGCTAGAACTCAGAATAAATCTTAAAATAGAATGTAACAATATTTAAAAAACATATTGCCTTGTTTGACTTTAAATGTTGGAACCCTTTAGAATCAAGCTTTTATTGTGTATATCAGTGAGAAAGAAGAAAACAATTTGTAATTTTTAGTAAATTTTATTTAGAAAAGTTTTTTTTAAATTATTTTATATTCTACTTTTTAGTTATGAACAATTGTAAAATGCAGGAGGTAAATTTTATTATACACTCTATTTCTTCAAGAGCACCATTGCATTGTATTCGACGGCATACGTTCATACGGTTTTTTGTTATTATTATTATTTTGATGCAGGAGGATAAGACATTCCATCCCAAGCACGGAAGTCACGGCGGTCCATTGTGCTGCCCTACTAGAAGCTCATTCACAAAAACCTTCCTGTCCTCTTAATAAAGGGTATCAGATCTTGGTGAGGAAGGTTTTCAGCTCATCTACATATAGAAGGGCAGACCCTAGAGCATCCACGAGTATCCAGACCGCTCCGCGCGATGGCAGGACGGGCACACAAAAAGTGTTCAATTGTATGCTCATCTTCCGGGCTGGACAGACACTTATGGCTGTCAACAACTCCCTTCCTTGTTAGATGAGCGTGAAGCGAGCTGTGGCCGGTGATGATATCTACCTAAGAGAAAATCAAAGAGATTCCTATTGGGCCCATCAAGAAACAGTTTTGTGCACCTGGAAGTACTCAAGATCGCCCATCACTGCTGATGCTTCCTATTAATAACCTCTTTAACGAGAGACCCGATACTCGAGGTGGCAACGCCTACGGCGCGTTTCCGTCCAAGGAATGGAGAATCAGCAAGCCCTAGCTAAAAGGTCAATCCTTTCATTCCCCATGATCGCCAGGAACCTACTGAAGTTACACCTTGTTGTAGATACACAAGCTTTCCGTAGACGACCTGCGATTCCGCAGGTACGCAGATGTTACCCGAGGGCCACTCAGAGTCATCAACGCTGGCTGACTATCCGAAAGGGTATCAATGTCCTTCCCCTTGATTTGCATATCAAGCGCTATCTTCGCTGCCATTGAGATGGCGAGGACTTCAGCCTGGAAGACAGTGGTGTGTCTTCCAATAGAGTACTCCATTCCAATATCAGGTTCAGGAAAGTAGACGCTCGCCCCAGCTCCCTCATTAGTGAGAGAGCCATTGGTGAGTATTTTTAGAGCACCGCATCTGTATTTTGTTTCCTGTACAACAAGTAGCTTTGAAATGTAAGAAAATTAACTTTAAGGTAGATACTTCCATGTAGAAAAAAATTTACATGAAAAACTGGTAAAATGTATATCACATCAAAACCAATGTAACGATTAAACACAATCATGCATTTTAACGATATTCAGATGAAAAAAACATATTATATAACTTTTTACAGAAGAAAATATATACGCCATTCAATAGCACCCAGTTAGACCTTAAGTTTAATATCACACACGGCGCAAATCGGACAACCTCAAACTCCCAAAAACGTAAAAATGTGATACCCCATCAGAAAGCTCATTCAAAATAGAAAAACACCATGTAAATCCGCCATGTTACGTAAAACTCTTCCGAAAATTTCACACTATCATCACGAGTTAGTGAGTGGGTTAAACTTAGTTAAACCATTTAGTATATAACCCAATTCATGATAAATTTGGAATTTCGGGAGGTAAAATTCTTTTACGAATTTTCTCAAATCTAAATTATGAGCTTGGCAAACAATAGTGCTCTTCAAGACCTTTAATTCAATACCAAACAGGACATATTTAACTCCACTCGCGTCGCCTATCCAAACAAAACATAAAACTGCACTTCTACCCTAGATTACTACTTTCCGTAGTCTTCCTAGTCTTCCACAAAGCCTACTTATAATCCTCATTTCTGCTACCAGGATAAGACTATGTCATAAGAAATATATACTGACACATCCTCAAACTGCAGTTTGTGAGCATGTAAATAAATTGGATTGTCGAATACTGGACGAACCTCCACAGATTTATTACGTGGTGTGTTGGTAGGGCTGCCATCACTAAAATAATTAAACCAGCATAACGAGCCTGAAAGCCCCGGATTTTTTAGCTTAAAATCCGGATATTGTTGCCAGATAATTTTCTTATTCTACTTGGTAATTATATATGTTCAAAATATTATACAGTGTCTTCCCGTCTCTATTTATTTTAACATTGGTCAGTTTACAAAAAGCAGTAAAACAAAACGATGACAACGAACAAAATTGAATATCCCTTCAATGTAGGAACAAAATTATAACTTCAAACAAGTAAAAAAGCTAGAATTGGTCTAAGACCAATATTCATATGATACCCTAGATGAACTCCCGAACGTAATTACGTACAGTCGCCTCTCTATTGTTGAAGTTGTTTTTCGCATTTATTTCTAGAACGACTTGTCGGACAGCAAAAATGTTTATACGTAATTTCATAGGATTTTATATTCTGAGGAATTTTTCCTTACTACAAAAACCTCTACAACAGATTATTTTACAGTATAGGTAAAAGACCTAAGTTTCTATATGGCAACACCAAAAAGGTGTTGCCCGCTTCACTCCATTTTTGAAATTTTATTTACTATTGTTATGGTAACTTCTTGCACCAAACGTGCGGACGGACGGGTGGATAGACGGACGGTCCTATAGGCATGCAAAAATCAAAATAACTTTCAATATTATGTGCGGATGTCCAACCCATTTTGGTCTACCAGCACTATTTTTGTGGCGGTACAAATGGAATGACAAACTTAGTATACCCTATGATTTTATCTACGGTATAAAAATATCGATCAAATTTTACTTCTGTAGAAATAAAACGTAAATTATCTAATATTAAATAAAGGGACGAAAACGTGGACTTATTACATTTTCTATCTACATTTTTCAATAAATTTCAGTCTGCTTGACGAGAAATTTTCTTCGTTAAAAAACAAAGTAAAATTTAGTTAGAAAATGAGATAAATCAGGCAACTCCTTCGTGGTGTTGCCATACAACAATTTTGTATTTCACTATATATTTGGACACTGCCTGAGAACATGTCCACGTAGAGAGCTGAAATTTGGTACATGGTGTTTTCATTGTACTAGCAAACAAAATTTCAAAAATGGACTAAATCGGGCACCTTCTTCTTGGTGTTGCCATAAAAAATTTATGTTTTTTACGTATACTGTGAAAACGATCAGTCCAAGACATTTTCATTGTACTAGAAACTTCTTCAGAATACGAATTCATACAAAATTGGTTATAATTTTTTCTGTCCGACAAACCGTTCTAGAAATATATACGACAAACCACTTCAAAAATCAAACTTGCACAGAAGGGTGACAATACGAAATTTCATAAGGACATTCATCTAGTGATACTGTAGTATACACATTACGTACGTATATACAAACGTACATACATAGCATGAATAATAATAATGCACAATGCTTAATGACATGATATGAGCACATCATTGTACGCACATATATTATTGTGCAAGCGCCATATCATGCTTGTAAGCAAATATATCTCATATTGCAAAACAAAACAAAACAAAACAGAAATACAATTTACTTCCGATTTATCAAAAGAAATTACAATCTTAAGAATCAGCAATTTGATACCATTTACAAGTAAGTCAAGTAGGTGACAAAAATGTGTGTCATAACAATTGATGTAAATTATTATTGTGAAAGGTCATTCAATAAGTAAGAAAGCAATGAATTTGCTTATTGGACAATTCATTTCTTGAAATTGCCATTTCTTGCTTATGGAATGATTTTCCATAAGAATCTATGTAAAACAATTATATAAAAGACGAAGAAAAGAATAAAGAACTCAGACTTGATTATTACTGCATTGAAGTATATTCATTTCTCGTAATTCGGCTTCATAGCCTACTGATCACAAAGCGGCACTCTTCAGCCTGATCAACCGACCTAAGCAGAGGCAGTAAAGCGGCATATAGCCTTGCCTTGCTTACCTTTAAAGCTTGAAGACTATAAAGCGGCAAATTAAGCCTAGTCTTGAGCTTAAAGATACAAATAAACAAAACAAAATATTACAATACCCTAGAATCTAGGGTATCATTAGAATTTGTTTTAGGCCAATTATAGTTTTTTTACTTGTTTTACTTTCCAGCACACCCAACCTAAAAAATGTAGTTTTGATTACTGTCGAACAGATTCGAACAATTGTTTGTAGCTCTGGCAGAAATCATACAATCTTCTGGGATTGTTTTTTATAGTCAAATGATCCGTGATAAACAGTACTAAGTTCCTGGTATGGTACCTTCTCCTATTGTATTGTATCCTTTAAATAGTTCCCTCGCAGTACAACAGTTCACAGTTAACCTAGCGTTGATTCGCCTTCTTTTGGGCCCCTTAAACTTCCGATGGTGATTGTTTCGTTTAATAACTGCTTCGGAGCTATCCATTTCAGAGCTTATTTTTTGGCTAGCTTGTTGTGGGCAGGTATCTAGTATAGAGTCACCTTGTACTATGCGCATATATTTCCCAGATTACATCTACATAAGTCAACAGCCTTGATTTTCCAAACACATTTTCTACAGAACCTTAACGGAGGCGGGGCTATTTGCAAATCTGCAAGTGACCACATTGGAGTTCCCACGTATAGATACGTAAAAGTGCGGCTTAGTGAAAGAATATTATTTTAATTTGGAAAACATTTCACTTAGCTTTCAATCTGTTACGATGTGTGTTATTATCAGAGTTACTGAAGTTTACTTTCATTGTTATTCATAAAGTCGTTTCGTTAGTATAGCGTATTTATAATTTTACCTTGAAATGCCATTTTAATTACATGTTAAAGTTACTGTATAAGTATCCTCCACGCAGGCTTTCCCATCAGCTACCCTGGGAGGCTATACGGAAGAATGTGTAACTGGTTGAGGTCTGGCAAGAAATGGATGAGTCACAGAACCATGAACTGAACTTGTTTGAAAATTCGTGTGCTGATATGAAAGAAATTTTGTTAGATCTAGTTGAAAAAAAAACCTGGACCTGAAAGACGCATTCTGGCAGATCCCACTAGACGCTGATTCCAGAGAGAAGACCGCGTTTATAGTACCTGGTCATCCTATCTATCAGTACACGGTGATGCCATTCGGCCTATGCAACCCTCCACAAACGATGTGCCGCCTCATGGATAAAGTCATTCCTTTCGGTCTTCGTGAAAATGTTCTCGTCTACTTGGACGATTTACTGATTCTGTCATCAGACCTTGACTCTCATCTCTCATTGCTATCCCGTGTGGCAGATTGTTTGAGGAGAGCTAGTCTCACGATCAATGTCGAGAAGAGTAAGTTTTGTATCAAGGAGACCAAATACTTGGGTTTCATTGTCGGAAAAGGAGGTATAAGAACTGACCCCGACAAGATTTCAGCCATAGTTGACTATCCGGCACCTAAAACTGTTCGGTAAGCCCGACGCCTACTAAGTATGGCGGGATGGTATAGACGGTTCATCCCGAACTATGCTCATTTAACTGCCTCCATAACTGACACCTTGAAGAACCCTAGTCAGTTCAAGTGGACACCCGAAGCCCAGACGTCTCTGGAGATGCTAAAACAGAAACTTTCCTCTGGTCCGTTGGTAGTGAGTCCAGATTTCACCAAGCCGTTCGTTATACAGTGCGCCAAAAGCTGCATATCGATTTTCTGGGTCCATATCCTTGTTCAGTGAAAGGAAACGTCGCATTTTAATAGTTCTTGACCACTTTTCAAAATTTCCGATCCTCAAACCTATGAGAAAAGCGTGAATGTATGCCAATTCATCGAGACGGAATTGTTTCATGTGTTCGGAGTCCCGGAAACGATAGTCTCTGACAATGGAGTCTAGTCTTGCTCGGCTGAGTTTACCAGATTACTGGACAAGTATGGGGTGAAGCACTTGTGAACGGCAGTTTACTCGCCGCAAGCAAATGCCTCAGAGCGAGTAAAAAGGTCTCTATTTTCAGGGATTAGAGCATATATTCGGAAGGAACACACGAAGTGGGATGAGAAGCTAAACCAGATAGCTAGTTCCTTCTGGAGCGCTTTCCACCAAGCAACTGGTTTCTCTCCTTATCGAACACTTTTCGGTCTGCAAATGATTGAACATGGCAGCTCCTATTCCATCTTGAGGAGCCTTGGAACTCTCAATGAGCCATTGAGAGTAGATGCTGAGGACAAACTGAGATTGATCCGTGCGAGAGCGAAGGAAAATTTACTCCATGCGGTCGAACAGGGTTCAAGAGCCTATAATCTGAGGGCGAAGCCTGTTGATTTCAAAGTGGGTCAAGAGGCATTTAGACGGAAATTTGCCCAAAACAACTTCCAACAGCAGACTAGTGCTAAACTGGGACGAAAGTTTGTCAAGTGTCGGGTTCGAGCCAAGAAAGGAAACTCCCTATACGAGCTTGAAGATCTGCAAGGGAAACTGCTAGGAGTCTATCTCGCCAAAGACATCAGGCAGTTATCTACATCATCTAAGCGTCATCTATCGACTATCACGTTTATTCCTTGGTAGCTCTAAGAAGACATCGAGCCAGTTTCACTAGTAAACTATAGTATATCGCGAAGCCCTCCTATTTCCCCGTCAATGGTGGGTGATATGCCTGTTGGGATCCAATCCTGTATACGGCTGCTAGCAAATTAGGAAATAAAATCGACGACGTCACCACTTCGAAGACGCCTTGGGGACACAGCTTTGAACAATCGCCGGTCGGAAATCGGAGCGAGATGTCGTGCTGGGAAAGCTTAGCAAACAGTTCTTTGGGTTACTGATCGCGAGGCTTTCTCAGCATCTCGGTGAAGGAGGGCAAAGAGACATCGACCGGCTGGATTTCTTGGGTTACCAGCTTGTCGATGCACCTTTGATTTCCAACACGAAGAAGGATGTCGAGGTCGGAGCAAAGACTGACGAGACTTCAAGTATGTGTCCTCGATGCATTATCAGTCAAGCAAGGGCAACAGTCGTGATCAAGTACGAGTAATGAGGAATGCTCATTGGGTCGTGGGTCGAGACACACATTGGACGCCCGCAGCGATGAGGACTATGTTTAAGACCGGCTAGATCAGTCGACCATTTTTCAGCATTGTCTGTACCACGGGTGGTCTAGACCACTCTGCCCTGTTATAGTCGTAGTTCATTGCATATAGCAATATGCTACACGAAGAGATACTGCAGCATGTGTGCCGGCCTGTGGAAACTGACAACTGAACCCACGCCAAAAACTCGACGCACGAGCTCTGGCAGGCGGATGAGGAAAAAGAAGAAGAGAATCGACAGCTGGCTGTGGAAAAAAAATCTTGACAGAGTGATTAAGGCTATAGAATAAAAATTTGTGGGAATTCAGATCACAATTATTTCAAAAAATCGTGTTGGGGATTGATAAAATTTTGAGTGTAAAAGAAGCCTCAGCGTTACACCTATTCCAGTTTGCAAAAATTAACATCGAAATTATCTCGATTAATCGGGATTTAGGTCTACGAAATCTTTGGGATGGACAAGAAGTTATAGAGCTACAGAGAGTAACAATTTCAAGAGTAACAATTTCAAGACCGCTGGAGAAATTTTCACGGCGAGAGTACTCCTGCCTAGGAATCCAGTAACCTATATAAATCTACCGATGGTGGCCCACACACTTTATAAATAATTTCCGCCAATTTGTCGCTGAGCTCATCTCCTCGTGAACCTGTAGGGTAAGAAGTTGTCCAGAAGATTTCAAGAAGAATTGTACTTTGAGTACTTAAAGGGTCAACCCCCATACGTCAGGGACTCCGGAGTGCTCACGTATAGGTGATCATTTTCTGTGCAACAAACATCGCAGAGTCGTTCAGAACTCTTTGGACATCGATTTCACAGCAGATGTTTTCTAGTATAGATTTCGTCGCTCCATGGGTTTTCGATGCACGTGAAAAATCATAGCATTATTGTGAAAATTTTTGTCAGTAGTATCAGGAGTATTATAATTTCTGCGAAATAAGTTTCTATAATAGAGTCCTTGCAGGTTATTCTCGGAAGCGCCTCTGCGTGGGACCTGAGTAACAGCAAAAAAACTATGTAAGTTGTAGCCGCTTTGCATGATAGTTAATTTTTATATTTTTGTACTTATATATTTGTTTTTTTTTGTTCAAGAAAGAATTTTTTGGGATTCTCCGGTATATAGCAAAAGCTAAAAAATGTTCTAATTTGTTATTTCATCACACAACTAATTAATTTTTGGCGACAAGTTTCAAGTCTTGGTTTGACTCATCAACAGGTCCCAAATAGCGAAATTGGGTGATTTGAAAAACAAATGAAAAAATGAAAAAAAGAAGAAAGAAATGAAAAGTTTGAGAAAAATAGAAAAAACAATTTTTTTATTTATTAAAAAAATGTAAAAATTTTTTTTTAAAGAAGCAGATTCATTCGAAGCGAATCGAACCTGTATACGCCACGCAGTGGGCTGAAAAGTAAAGAAGAAAAAGGAAGAAGAAGCGTTTCGTGTCAGCAGAAAACCTTCCACTCATCGGTGCAGCTTGGTTTTCTGCCTGCTGCAGACGCTTGAAAATAGATCAAATTGATTTCTTCTCATATAAACTCAGAATAAATTCTGGGTGTGAATTATATGAGGAAAAAACACTCCTATACGAGCCCAGGAGGAAAAATAAATAAAAAGATTACTCTTTTGGACTTTTTATTTATGTTTCTTCCTGGGCTCGATAGGAGTGTTTTTTCCACATATAATTCACACCCAGAATTTATTCTGAGTTTATATGAGAAGAGATCAGTTTGATCTATTTTCAAGCGTCGGCAGCAGGCAGAAAACCAAGCTGCACCGATGAGTAGAAGGTTTTCTGCTGACACGAAACGGTTCTTCTTCCTTTTTCTTCTTTACTTTTCAGCCCACTGCGTGGCGTATACAGGTTCGATTCGCTTCGAATGAATCTGCTTCTTTAAAAAAAATTTTTTTACATTTTTTCAATAAATAAAAAAATTGTTTTTTCTATTTTTCTCAAACTTTTCATTTCTTTCTTCTTTTTTTCATTTTTTCATTTGTTTTTCAAATCATCCAATTTCGCTATTTGGAACCTGTTGATGAGTCAAACCAAGACTTGAAACTTGTCACCAAAAATTAATGAGTTGTGTGATGAAATAACAAATTAGAACATTTTTTAGCTTTTGCTATATACCGGAGAATCCCAAAAAATTCTTCCTTGAACAAAATTAAGTTTAACCCGGTAAAAAGTCCAAAAGAATAATCTTTTTTTTATTACATATTTGTATAATTTTCTAATATTACACCTCCTCTCTAGTTCCAATTAAATGTATATATGTTACCTTTGTTACCCTGGGAAAAGTAACATCCAGACCAGCAAGAAAAAGGTTAGGGCAAAATAGAACAAATAAGATAGGAGTTTTGTTTGAATAAGAATTTATTAGTTTCAGATGGAAGTATATATACATTTTTCTCGCTGCTATGAGCATGAGTTTGATTAGTTTTATTTATGAGTTTCGATAACATACTTAAACATCTTTCTCATATATATCATAAGTTTTAATTAGACCATTATTATTAATTCCTACCATATACGTATCAAATGAGTTAATTTTTCTTATATAAAATTATTTTTCATCAGAATTTTTATGGATTCCAAGAATAGGCTTGCGAATTTTTCTTATATATAATAATATTTGATTCCCAATATGTATATACTTACGGAATTTTTCTTATATATATGATAATTTTTGATTGAAATTTTTACTATTTTCAACTACTTATATATGTATATCAGCAAATCTTCCTCATGTATAAATATGTCGCTCATTCTTTCTAGGATCAATTAAGAAACGAAATATGAGAAAGGATTATAGAACTGAAAGATAATAAAGAAAAGGAAAATCAATATAAAATGATTAGTTAAGAACAAATCCAGATGTGCTCGTCATTTCTTTATAATATGTAATATGTATTAAGGTAGCCTGCCATGCATGGCAATAAATTGTTGTAATAAACCCCACAGTTGTGAAAATTAGCAGATGCAGTCCTATCGAGTTTTCATTTCCTCCTCATACTCCCGGAGCCCTCTTCGATGGAGGTTGATTAGTGCCACTACTCCGTTCTTTCAGAGTATCAAAAGGGACTCTGAAAATGTCTGCCCTCAGAGTCAGATGGGAGGTTGGGGCATGCAGTGAAGGCATACCATCGGCACCTTCATTATTGGGTGCGGGTAAGTGATGTAAAGGTCCCTTCAGGACCAAATGTGTGCCGGGTTTTTTCTTGGTGAATAGGCACGAATTAATTTTTTTTGATTATGGCAGACGGCAGCGGAAGGTTTTTCGTGGAACCTCCCCACACTCTCCGCCGATGAGCCGAGGCGAGCTAGCGTGCCGCCCTGCAGTCAACGGTATCCTTCGAGTGATCTGTCAGCTCATGCTGGCAGTCTGGAGTTCACGTCCAAGCCACTCACTCAACATAGTTCCATAACAAGTTTGTCCCATGTGTAACTTGAACGAGGATGACAATATATTTCACTTTGTGGGAATATGTCCTATTCTAATGGAGTTGAGGTTAGTGGCCTTTGGGAAGAAAACTTTGACCGAAGAGGAAGTAATAGAAGCGTTGAATGGTTAATTTTAATGACCTAATCATTTACGCTAGAAGGGCCTAGAAATATCGGGATTTTTTGGTAAAAGAGTTTAATTATTAATTTATATATATAGTTTCATTTACTATTTTGTATATATAATTATATATTTCGATAGTTCATTCAGGTTGTAAATACATATTTCCTGTTTACTGTCTTCAACAAGACTATGCAAGCTAAATCAAAGGATTGGCGTGACTATGGCTGTGCACATTCCCGATATCAATTCGTCTTCCAGTTTAGGGTCTGTTTATCCAAGGGTATCTTAGTTCCTGGATGGAACCACCAAAATGTTTATGCAAGTAGTTTGGTTCCTGTAGGAACACCAAACAATTTAAATTGCAATAATTAGTTCCTGAAACTATAAAACGATATGGGAAAAGGTCACACCATATGCCCGTATAATAGGCTGATGTAAAATTCCCGTATTATTTATTAATGCCGCAATTCCGGCACGTGTGTAATGGAACAGTTACTGTAGAACCGTTCACAAGCCACATGTGGTGATGCTAAACTGGTGGATTATGTTAGTGTAGCGGTATATTAAAATCAGAACGCATATAATTAGAGATACATTCGATTTAATTTGTAATTTATTTGAAGTTAACTTAAGCACTCTAAATTAAAGCGAGACACTTATCTATGATTAGTCTATGATATTTCAATAATATATTACTAAATCTAGGTTTATAAATTTCAACATGAGCAAAAAACAATTCCGCATATATGTTCCAACTTGACTCAACTGAGTAGTGTAGGAATACTGTCTTGAAATATGTTTTAAACAAGATAAATTTAATTTATTTCTAATAAAATATTTATGCAAATACAATTTATGCAAACAAGAGAACAATTCGCAGGTATATTCCAGCTTGACTCTGAATGAGAAGAATAGGAATAATTGTCTTGGATTGTTCTGTACAAGGTAATTTACGTTATTAATAAAAAACTGTTATCACTGAAATCTAATTTTAATAAAAAAGAATAAAAAAAAGAAAAATGTTTAATTAATCTTCTTAACAAATGTTGTTATTAATGCACAATAAATTTAACACAATTGTCACTATAATTGCTTCCCTTCACCAAAAAATCGCATGAGAGCTTATGCTTACCATAAGTAGATTATAAGCTAATTTCACGATTTGCACAAGTGAATAAACTCAAAAAAAAAAAACTAAACTTGAACACTATACCACGATCTAGACTGCTTGACTTGGAAAAATATAAGAGAGCGATCCATGCAAATGCTCGGCTTTATATAGGGTTTGAACCGCCATTTTTGTGTGTGGAACCCGCAACCATAATGCTAATTACTCAGAATGCCTTGGTTTTCATCAACATAAATTGATTTAATTCGATGCGGAATTTAGTCATCTATATTTCCTCACAAAAAGATCTCCATCATAATTTAATTTAACTGAATGAAAATTAAATATCCAAATTGTGCTATAACATGGCGCAATTAAATTCTTGTCATCCATGTTGAGAAAAATTGATGTGGAACGTATTTTTCTTCATTTCACTTCCACTTGCTATCTCTTTTCTTCTCATTAGTTATATGAGAAATCATAAATTAGCAAATATCTTTTTACTGAGATACTTTAGGACTTTTTAAATACCTCCATCGGATTCCTCATTAAAAAATACCCTAAATTCATGTGCCATATGTTGGCAATACATGAAATTTGACAATTCCGCGATGTTTATAGTTTTCTTTTCGCGGTTCCGCGGTCGCGAGTTTTCAGTGGTGTTTTTCCTGCGTGTAGTGCTATTTAAGACCAAGGTAAGTTGTGCTAATTGTATTGTGCTCAACAATTAGTGTTTGTGTGTGTTTATTTTGTACGAAAGTTGTATTATTTCATAATTAGCAATCTTAACCTGTCTTCAGGTGAGATTTTCATTCATTGTTTTTCCGCGGAAAAACCTCGCGGGAAGTTAATTTTATGTAGAAAATCTATTTAATAACTCATGAACTTCGGTTCTATTGAGTTATTACACTTTAAAATTTTGTGAAAACTCGATATTTAAGCAAGTTACTTTCCCTTGCGAGAACTGTCAAAGGTGAAAATTTGCGCGTTATTTTCCTTGAAATAGTTCGCGGGAAGGTGTTTTGTTATAGCTATTGTGTTCTATGACTCCTTTTTAATGATTAGTATAAATTTCGAGTGATAGAAATTGAAATTTATCTAATTATTACATAAATTCCATTTCCACACAGTGTTGTTGTTGTGTTTACGTACATCTGTTTACATGTTATATGTATGGGGAAAAATTGGAAATTTTGTATTTTTTTGTAAATTCAATTAATTTTTCTTATTATCTAAATAATTCATGGTTTATTGCATTCATTAATTCATATTTTCTTTTCATTTCAGCTAATTCTCCATGGATGTAGGTACGTAGGTATCAATTCTACGTGGGAGGACAGTATGCCAGTAGATTTCCCTGGCTGGTACTTAAGTTAAGTACTTTAGGTTGGTTTGACTTGGTTTAATTGTTTTTTCTTTCTTTTTAGATTTATTCATCGCTGAACATTCTCCCCCTCGTTGAATGCCTGCATTCAACCGATTCTTCAACTTTTGTATGCCGCGTTTGTGATAGCGATTGAACTTGATCTCACCGTCAGCTCGTACATGCAAAAAAACTTGGTACCGATCGGGAAGATTGATTGTCTTGGTTTTGCGTTTCGCTTTGCTAATGGCTTCGAAATCTATGCGTTCCAGAACGTGTCGCTGCAAATAGATGTCAATCCCCTCTCGAGTGATGAACCGTTGATGTGTGTTTTCTGCACGCATTCTGAGCTCGTCAATGGTTGTTGTGGGCTTCAAGTGTGTGAGCGAGTTCAATTGTTTTCCATTGATGATTGCTGGTTGAGCTGGATTGGAATTTGTATGTGCTGTGATGACATACTTTGCTGAATGCTGCTGCTTGGATGCCTGGCCATTGGAATGAGCGCATTGCACAACTGCAGATGTGGAGGGAGCATTGTAGTGGGATGATTTTGGAAGTCCAGTCAACACATCACATCCGGGATCTACAAATAGATCCTCCAGAGGGCTTCTTGGAGGAGAAAAGCGGATGTCCTCGAGGATGTATAGGATATCTTCATCGTGACTCTCAATATTAGACAACTGGGATAGTACTGTATTAATATCTTGAATGCAAATGGGGACAGTCACCAGACAACATAACAAACAGATAACATTTGGACACAAATATACTCTTAACGGTCATCTTGTGGTATCACCGATTTGTTCTGTAGACTCTTCTATGGGCAGTCGACATATCTTTGATATAGGTCGCTGTAACGTGCTGTCTCGAGTTCGTACCTGAACAACTCGTACTAATCCCTCAGCTCCAGGATAAACTTGGTCGATGATGCCTAATGGCCAATTGGTTGGTGGCATATTTTCATTTTTCACTAAAACAACATCTCCCTTTTTTATGTTTGGTTGTTTTGTTAACCATTTTGGCCTATTTTGTAATTGGTTCAGATAATCCATCGACCATTTGTCCCAAAAACGTTTGGTCATTTGTTGTAACAGCTTCCACCTTTGTGATGGCAGTATCTTGGCCGTAGAGTAATCAGGTTCAACAATCGCATTTAACGGTTGACCGATTAAGAAATGGCCTGGTGTGAGTATAACTAAGTCATCAGGGTCGTTTCCGACATAACATAACGGCCGTGAATTTACACAGGCTTCGATCTGAGCGAGCACTGTTGCATACTCTTCGAAGGTACAGATCAGATTTCCTAATGTTCTGCGCAGATGATGTTTAATTGACTTCACACCAGCCTCCCATATACCTCCAAAGTGCGGAGAAGCTGGAGGATTGAAATGCCATGTAACTGATTTGGACACAAGATACTGGGAAGCTTCTGGTGTTGATTGCTTGACGGCTTGAGCAAGATCCCTTTCCAGCAATGACTTGCCTCCGACAAAATTGGTGCCACAGTCCGAGTAAATGTCGCTGCACAAGCCTCGTCTAGCTACAAATCTCTTCAATGCAGCAATGAAGGCTTCTGAAGTGAGATCTGACACCAACTCTAAATGAATTGCCTTGGTGGCTATGCAGATAAATACACAAAAGTAGGCCTTGTGTCGCTTGGCATTTCGAAGCGACGAGACTCGTATGGTTACAGGTCCTGCATAATCAATGCCAACCTTTGAGAATGGCTTGGCAGCATTTACTCTGGGAGCAGGTAGATTTCCCATCAGTTGGGTGATTGTTGCACTGCGTTGTTTGGCACACGCAACACATTTATGTATTCTGCGAGTAATGCTGCGTCTTGCATCTATAATCCAAAACTTCTCACGACTTGTACTCAATACTAGGGATGGTCCGCCATGCAAAGTTTCTGAATGTATCTTATCAATCAACAATAGTGTCACATGATGGTGCTGTGGCAAAATGATTGGATGTTTTTGTGCGTAAGATAACATAGCATTGGCCAACCTCCCACCTACTCGTATCAAGCCATTGGAGTCTATGAATGAATTGAGTTTAAGCAGTCTACTATTACGAGACAATGTTTCATTGTGCATTAGATGATTGTAGTCTTCCTGGAATGCTATTTGTTGTACTAGCCTTAGAATTGTTGCCTCGGCAGTATTCCATTCAACGCTAGTAAGACAATTCAAGCGTCGGTTCTGTGTATTTCGACAATTGTGTATGAATCGTTGAACGGTTGCTATCACTCGAATTAATCGTGATATAGAAGAATACCTTAAAAGAATGTCATCGGTCAACTTAGTAAGGAAGGTGGTTGAAATTGATGGTTTTGCTTCTAAGTCCGTGCGTTCTGTGATGTGATTTGACCTTGGCCAGTCCTCTTGCTTCTGGCTCAACCATGTCGGCCCATGCCACCACAGGTTGTTATTAATTAAACTGGACGTTGAGATACCCCTAGAGGCTAGATCCGCAGGATTGTGACTTGTTGAGATGTGTTGTCAACAGTCGTGTTTTACTATGTCTTGAATTTCTACTACCCGGTTAGCTACATAGGTCTTCCACCGTGACGGATGTTCTCGTATCCA
The DNA here is from genome assembly GCA_963930735.1 of Dioctria linearis. Taxonomy (NCBI): domain Eukaryota; kingdom Metazoa; phylum Arthropoda; class Insecta; order Diptera; family Asilidae; genus Dioctria; species Dioctria linearis. The sequence continues at coordinate 214,043,653 of OZ005742.1, read as the reverse complement.
CTGTAGCACGATCATTGCATCTGTCCATGCGAATATGGGCACATCGAGTAGTTGCATGTCCTGTATGGTTGTTTTGATCAACCTTGCAAGGAGAACTGCTCCATTTAACTCCAATCTGGGTATTGTGGTAGGTTTAGTGGGCGCTACTCTTGATTTTGCCGTAAGCAAGGTTGATCTTATGCGTCCATCTTGTTCTTCAACTCTCAAATACACAACAGCCGCATAAGCCCTTGATGAGGCATCGCAGAATCCATGCAATTGCATGCGTGCATGGGTAATATATTGAATCCATCTTGGAATTTTTAACAATTGCAGCTGTTGTAGGTCTGTTTTGAATGATTGCCATTGTGTATGAATGGCGGTTGGAACTGGTGTATCCCAAGAACAGCCAGTAATCCACAGCGTTTGCATTAAGATCTTTGCTGTAATGATGATGGGTGCAAGCCAACCAAGAGGATCATACAACGATGCAATTTCAGATAATATTGCTCGCTTACTTGATAACGTTTGTGTATTCCTTTGAGTAACCGTGAATGAAAAATAATCCAGTGCGGGATGCCATCGTATTCCCAATGTTTTAATTGATTCGTTGTCCGCAAATGTTAATGCCCCCTTGACTTCGCGATGATCAATGGGTATATCTTCAAGCAGTTTCGGATCATTGCTGGCACATTTCCTTAAATTTAACCCGCCTGCCTTCATCATATTTAAGAATTCTACTTGAAGTCGTTTAGCATCAGTGATGTTATCGGCTCCAGTTAACAGGTCGTCCACGTAGAAGTCAGTGTATGTAGCCTTTGAGGCTAACGGCCAGTTAGTACTCTCGTCTTCTGCTAGCTGCTGAAGTACGCGCACAGCGAGGTACGGAGCAGACGAAGTCCCAAATGTGACTGTTTTGAGTTCATAGTCTAGAAGTTGCATAGTCTTGGGATGTTGCCAAAGGATTCGTTGGTATGTGCGTTGATCTGGGTGCACATAGACCATCCTATACATCTTCTCGATGTCTGCACTCATCACTAATTTGTATTTTCTCCAGTTGAGCAGTGTTGCGAATAATTTTGGTTGCAACGTAGGCCCCTTTAACATATAATCATTGAGCGATTTTCCATTTGTTGTTCTAGCTGAGGCGTCGAATACTACTCTTAACTTTGTTGTAGTGCTTTCCTTAAGAACTGCGTGGTGTGGAATGTAGTAATGTGGTTTAGTGTCCGTAGGAGGAGCTACTTCCTCCATATGACCAAGCTCTATATATTCATTGAGACACTTTCTGTAATCCCTTTCCAAATCAGGGTTTTTTAAAAACTGTCGTTGTAAGGCTAAGAATCGTTTAAGAGCTTGTGGCCTTGATTGTCCTAATGTAGGAGCTTCATTGTTTTTGAACGGTAAGCTGACTTGGTATTTTCCGTTTCTCAATCGTTGATATGTCATTCGAAATATTCCTTGACACTCTTCTTCCTCTTGGTTCAGAATAGTTTGTGTTGGGAGTTCCTCTAGCTCCCAAAATCGCTTGAGTTGTTTGTTTAGATCAATATCAGTAATCGCAGTTGTGCAGATTGTTACCTTATCGTCATTTGTGTTGGTAGTAGATCCTAGTAGGACCCAGCCAAAGATCGTGTTCATTGCTACAGGTGCTGTATCTGATCCTCGTCTAATTCCATCTTGAATTATCCTTGCATAAATCCTTGCTCCCAGTAGGGCATCTATTTTTCCAGGTTTCCAATAAGTGGGATCAGCCAGCTGTATTCCTTGTAGATGTTGATACTCCTTTCTGGTGATCAATCTTGTCGGTAGACAAGTTGTAATGCCTTTCAAAACTAGAAAGTCTTCTTCAATTGTAGTTCCATCGAATTCGCAGGAACTCAGTTGTAGCCTTGTTTGATGATGAGCTGTAGCAGAAGGACTAGTGTTTAAGCCCGTTATTGCTACTGATGTTGGAGTGCGAGTAGCACCTAATTTCTTGCAGGCTGCCTCAGTTATAAATGAGGATTGAGATCCACTATCTATCAGGCAGCGCAGACATGTAGATTCACCAAACTTACTCTTTACCATTACTAACGCTGTCGATAGTAATGCATGATGATCTTCCCTGGCTACGAACGTTTGGGTAGTGTTTAACCCATCAGCACCGTCGGCTGATTGTAACCTTGTAGGAGAATTGTTAACTTGTTTGCTGTCAACATGGTGTGTTTGATTTTGTGTTGTTTTGGCGTGTTTTGGTACGAACGAGTCATCGTACGAACGGCTCTTGAATTTCTCTGACGTTGTTCTAAGTTGTTCCTTGTCGTGGTTATCGTGCAGTGTGGTGTGATGCCTTTGATTGCATTTATAACATTTGTATTTACTAGTGCATGCATTTATCAGATGATTCCTTGACAAACAATTGAGACAGCGTCCTGAATTCTTAATGATTTTTCGTTTTGCTTCTGTGTTCATTTTATTGTATTTTGAACACCTTTGAAGAAAATGATTTCCATCACAAGCTGGACATCTGCTCTTACTTGCAGCGTGACAAGTGAACGTTGTTTGTCTTGATTGCGGTTTTGATTGCGGTGCCTTAGTGACCAATACATCCGCAATGGATTCCAACACCCTTAAGCGTGTGTTTAAAAATTTGGTGAATTGTGCTAATGTTGGCAATTCTTGACTTGCCCCTTGGTCTTCTTCCCATAACTTCAGCGTCATGAATGGTAACTTCTGAATTAATAGATGGATTAGTAGTACATCCCATGCACTTGTGTCAACCCTTAAGCTCTTCAATTGTTGTAGACACTCCTCAGTTGTGTCAAGCAATGATCTGATGCCTTTGCTTGATTCCAAATTTTGCTTGGGCTGGTTGACTAGAGTTTTAAGTTGGTGATTTACTAAAATTCTTTTGTTCTCATACCGGTCCTTTAGCTTGTTCCAGGCTGGTGTATAGTCCTGATCTGTTATGGGAGTGTGTCTTAAGACCTTCTCAGCTTCACCAACTAAACATGTCTTTAAATGATGTAATTTTTGCACATCTGTTAGTCTAGTATTTTTATGTACTAATGATACAAAAAGATCATGGAATGATCGCCATCGATCATAATCGCCATTATATGTAGGTAATGCAATCCTAGGCAATGAGGATTCTTGTTGAATAATTGTTGTGGTGGACTGCATTGAACCAGATGTGTTAGGTTGTGACTCCGTAACAGTTGAATACTTCCGTAAGCCTTCCACTAACTCACTCATGTATTCTGCATACTTGAGCTCTGATTTACTGTAGTTATCTTCTTCCAGAAATGTATTTGATTCATCTGAATCCTGCCCAACCAATGATTCATTGAGTTCTAAATCAATTGCGCTATAATCTTCCCAGATTTTTTTTAAATCTGAAATTCTGGTTTCGTAGAATCCTTGTGCGTTTAGGTAATGCAGTTTTTTTTGCGTTCTCAATAAACTTGTTTAGTCTGTCTCTCAATACCGCTTCCTTATTAAATAATCCTTGTAGCGAAGACATCTTGCCGTTATGAATGTATTATGTAACGGGAATGTATGTAGCTGTAGTTTGCTAATGCTACGTGACTTGATGCTTGCTTTATTCGAGTGGACTTAAGAATCTAACAAATGAATTACACGAAATCGAATGCTTCTAATTCCTGGATGGAACCACCAAAATGTTTATCCAAGGGTATCTTAGTTCCTGGATGGAACCACCAAAATGTTTATGCAAGTAGTTTGGTTCCTGTAGGAACACCAAACAATTTAAATTGCAATAATTAGTTCCTGAAACTATAAAACGATATGGGAAAAGGTCACACCATATGCCCGTATAATAGGCTGATGTAAAATTCCCGTATTATTTATTAATGCCGCAATTCCGGCACGTGTGTAATGGAACAGTTACTGTAGAACCGTTCACAAGCCACATGTGGTGATGCTAAACTGGTGGATTATGTTAGTGTAGCGGTATATTAAAATCAGAACGCATATAATTAGAGATACATTCGATTTAATTTGTAATTTATTTGAAGTTAACTTAAGCACTCTAAATTAAAGCGAGACACTTATCTATGATTAGTCTATGATATTTCAATAATATATTACTAAATCTAGGTTTATAAATTTCAACATGAGCAAAAAACAATTCCGCATATATGTTCCAACTTGACTCAACTGAGTAGTGTAGGAATACTGTCTTGAAATATGTTTTAAACAAGATAAATTTAATTTATTTCTAATAAAATATTTATGCAAATACAATTTATGCAAACCAGAGAACAATTCGCAGGTATATTCCAGCTTGACTCTGAATGAGAAGAATAGGAATAACTGTCTTGGATTGTTCTGTACAAGGTAATTTACGTTATTAATAAAAAACTGTTATCACTGAAATCTAATTTTAATTAAAAAGAATAAAAAAAAGAAAAATGTTTAATTAATCTTCTTAACAAATGTTGTTATTAATGCACAATAAATTTAACACAATTGTCACTATAATTGCTTCCCTTTACCAAAAAATCGCATGAGAGCTTATGCTTACCATAAGTAGATTATAAGCTAATTTCACGATTTGCACAAGTGAATAAACTCAAAAAAAAAAAACTAAACTTGAACACTATACCACGATCTAGACTGCTTGACTTGGAAAAATATAAGAGAGCGATCCATGCAAATGCTCGGCTTTATATAGGGTTTGAACCGCCATTTTTGTGTGTGGAACCCGCAACCATAATGCTAATTACTCAGAATGCCTTGGTTTTCATCAACATAAATTGATTTAATTCGATGCGGAATTTAGTCATCTATATTTCCTCACAAAAAGATCTCCATCATAATTTAATTTAACTGAATGAAAATTAAATATCCAAATTGTGCTATAACATGGCGCAATTAAATTCTTGTCATCCATGTTGAGAAAAATTGATGTGGAACGTATTTTTCTTCATTTCACTTCCACTTGCTATCTCTTTTCTTCTCATTAGTTATATGAGAAATCATAAATTAGCAAATATCTTTTTACTGAGATACTTTAGGACTTTTTAAATACCTCCATCGGATTCCTCATTAAAAAATACCCTAAATTCATGTGCCATATGTTGGCAATACATGAAATTTGACAATTCCGCGATGTTTATAGTTTTCTTTTCGCGGTTCCGCGGTCGCGAGTTTTCAGTGGTGTTTTTCCTGCGTGTAGTGCTATTTAAGACCAAGGTAAGTTGTGCTAATTGTATTGTGCTCAACAATTAGTGTTTGTGTGTGTTTATTTTGTACGAAAGTTCTATTATTTCAGCATACATACATATGTGCTTAAGCTTTACATACATTTCCAAGGAAAACTCACACTATCAAATTATTTTGTGTTTCATAAGGTAGTGAGGTCATCACAGTCCATAAGGCCAAGCTCAATGCGAGTAACTAGTACATTCCTATAAGTAGTATAGCTTTACATGTATAGCGCATAGTCTTATCAGAATAAAACGAAAACGTTACTTCAATTTTGTTTTTAAGGTGTGACGAGGAAGATGGGAGGGATGACAGTTAAAGAGAAGAGTACTAAAAGCGTTTGAAAGTAGGAAATATAAAATTAGAAATAAATTTTTTGATTAAACATATTGTGGGTATCTTGCTGGGAGGCTTTCAACAATCAACACAAATTTTGCAAGAGTTTTTAGCATAGAAGAGGTTGGGGGAAAGTACGTTAAGTTAAGGTTAAAAGATTTAAGTCAAGTTTTTACGTTTTATATCAATAGCAAAGTCTAGCCATTTTTTACGAAGCAATCAAAACATGACGGAATACACATAAATGTAGATAAGTATCCTTGCACCAATCTGGTAGGTCCGAAAGAACGAAAATAGCATAAATAAAACTAACACTCCAAATTAGTATTATTTTGAATCGAATAAATAACGAATAATTAAACGAATATTTCATCTGTAAAATTGTCTGTTGTTCAGATCTAGCAAAACTGATGCAGCCATTTTCTAGGTCAGGGACAATTTAAAGATTTTACTTATTAGAACGAAAAAAATTTACTTACAGCTTTTAAGGACAAGATTTGGACTTGAATTGTATTTAGTACCTAAAACTAATTTTACCATAAGGCTCGCTTTCGGCTGACATCTGAGTTATCTTCTCTATGAGTAACGGATCATGCTATTCTGTCTGCCCAGAGGTGGGTGATGTAAAGGTGTTATCCTTGATTTCAGCGACTTCCACGTAGTGCGAGGTGGTAACCATCGTTCGATGGGACTGACACTGATTAGTGGGCTAAAACATACGGGTCGGGACATTTCGACATGGGCGGGCTAGGTAGAGCTGAGACCACAATGTCGAAAGGCATTAAAGGTTGCGACCGATGCAGGACTACCCAAGGCAGGAAACTCTGAGGTGTAGAGAAAATGGTAATGAAATGGCTATTGCTCTCACTGGGCCTTCTGTCTGTCTCCCTTCGCAAGTGGTTAGTGGTACGGCCAAGTGGGTAGTGGCAAGTGGCAGAAATCCTCCTAACGAACGTCGGTATACTAAGTACTGCGAGGAAGGCGGGACATAATCCTCAGCGGAACTTCTCTTCACCCAGATTAATCTGCAGTACAAAACGTCGGCATCTGTTTTCAAGGTTGGTGCCTTGTTAACTTGAGTATAAAATATCAACGGCAACAAATAGTGCTTGTGCAGGAGACCTGATCCGCGGTCTGTCAGAGGCGGAAAGAGCTTAAAATTTCCGTGATAGCATGTGCTCTACCCCTAGGGTATGTGTTGTTGAGACAATGGACGTTGTCGTGACCTTGTTGCCTCAGCTGTGTAACAGAGGTACTACATTGGTCAACCTTTCTTTCAAGAAGCATAGAGTCCATAAATCGCATTTGCCTCAGCATATTTCCCGAATGACTGCGCGGCTCCACTTCCTGTTGAAGGAGGGAGTAAAGCGAGCGGTTGAGTGTGAGAGGCCTAATTGGTTTGGTGTCTTTGTTGGTTGTGATGGCAATGCTCATCACATTGTCGGGGCAGTTCAGACAATAATTATCGGTGTAGGCACCTGCTGGATTTCATAACTTCAGCGGACCTGGTTCTGCTGTATCAGGGCAGTGAACCAACCTTTGCTACCAGTCGAAGACAAGAAGTCATTCATGTGACTTTTGCGTCCTTTAACGGGTATCGCGAGAGGAGTCTCCCTCTGATCATCGACACATTGAATTCTGTACAGGTCCTGACCTCATTGACATAACATAATATAACCTAACATTTATGAGAGGTGATAGTATAAATAATTACAATTTTTTATAATGTCTAAAAATTATTGGAGGAAGTATTTAAAAGAACCATGCAGGAATCTGAGAGATACCGTGGGGAACTAGTTTAAACGCTCACTCATCCTTGGCTGGAAGAATCAGAAGTATTTCCGCTTTGGAAAGAGCGGTAGGAAAGGTTCAGTCCAAAGTGACTGAGGCTTTCGAAGCTTTCTGTCCCATTAGCACGGACGGAGGAAGGAAACCTAAGCCGTGGTGAAACGACAGTCTTAGTAAATTCCGCAAGACCTCTGGTAAGCTTTTTAATAAGGTCAGGAGGACTTACTCGAAGGAGAACTATCAATCCGTAATGCTTTCGAGCAGCAGTGTGAAAATTTCGTGCTTCACACGTCTTACCAGGAAATATTGCCACTTTTGCGTTGATTACACGAAAAGCGCCAATACCTGCCTAAACATGTGCAATTTTCTTTTTATGTTATTTTAGCTGGATATGATTAACACAATGCGAAAAACGCAAAAGTGATTGAATTTTCGAAACAGGCACAGAGTGTGATATGAATTTGATAAACTGGTGCTGATAATGCGTTTTTGAAAAAATGTAGTAGTTAATGAAAAACTAAGTAAAAATGCCGAAATTTACTGTGATAATGTTAGTCGTATACCTTATGATTAAAAAATAAATAAAATTGTGTATTTTGTAAAAGAATTAATAAAAATGACCCTGTAACCCGAACAATCAACAATATAGCATGATTCATTAAGAAGTGTTCCAAGATGTGCCAATCGGTTCCTTCACGATGAGCAACCTCTCTGGTCCCCCCCTTTTTAATGGCTGAAATAGTTTTGCGGGTGCTCATATGAAACATAATAACTTCTGTTTGAAACACAGTATGGCGACAGATAAGGGATAGAAAGTATGCACTATGAGCTTTTTAACAGTACCTCACATGTCTCGAGTCGTTGGCAAATGTGGCAGGTATGAACGTTAAAGCTTAGCAATTTTACAAATGTTGGTTAAAAATGTACCTTTTTATTTTCCGTTCTTAAAAATTTGCTTAATAGGATATGGTTTAAATAAAAAAATATGGACCCTTAAAATATATTTCAAATAAAAAAGAACTAGTTATGTCAATATCTTCAGTCGGTCAAAAGTTATTAACATTTTTGTGTAGTCTGTTTGGGGTCAGTGGAAACAGTTTCTGCTCAGAATACATACCCGCACAAGAGCGAACATATTTCAACTGTTAAAAATGGGGTGACGGAGGGGTTTTACGAAAAAAAATTGCTCATCTGAAAAGCTGATCACAACACTGTAAGGAATCGATTGGCACATGTTGGCATTCTTCTTTACGAATCACCCTGTACGATTTAGAGGTTTCGAGTAATTACGAAACAAAACGAAAATAATCGACCTAGAGCTAATGATCGACATCATTCCTGAATAAAAATAACTACTTAAAGTTAACGGAAACTTTAAGGAAATTTATGGTTTTACGTAAAGGTTTATGCTCAGTTTTCTTTCCTAATCCGGAACCATTCCTACACTGAAAACCGTTGTAGAAATATTTAATGATCGTTATCGACGCAGTTTATGTCCAGTTGGGGACAAAATAAAAAGTTTATATTTATATGCACTATATCAAACTACATAATATCATATTTCTGTTCAGGATATTATGAAATTATTTCTTTCCATTTATATAACTTATACATTATTTACATATTTTATTTACATATTGAAAATTTCCTGATAGTCCGATACGATCTAAGCTCAAACCCTGGTGAACTAGATTAGAAATCCTAAGCCTTATCCACTGAACCAAGCTCACAGTGCGATTCGGTTCATCATTACGCTTTAAAAAGTAATATTTACATATTCACTAAAGATATGTAAAGATTGTTCCATCTCATTTAAAAATCTTTAAAAGACGTTGAAAATTATTGATAACTTGACATTCGTGAATTTTGACGCAGGGTTGTAAGATGTATCGAATGCCCATAGACATGATCAAAGATTTTCCAATGGATAACATGCATCTTATTGAGGTATTGTAAAAAGTATACTTGTCCTATTGACCATCCAATTTAATAGACCAAAGTTATTCCCAAGAAAAATTTGAATAATTAATCAACATATAGAAATTTGTCATCATTTAATGCCCAAGGAATTTCAGAAGAGGCCTAGGAGCTTAAAATATGTGTTAAAGATGAAAGCTACAGAGTCCAGGTAACAAATCTTAAAATACTTTATATTTTTAAATAATGTGAATAATCCTAATGAGAATAAATTTTAGAAATTTTTTATTTTACACTGGACCTGCGGTTTTAATAGACATAATACCCAAAATAGCACGATTAAATTTGAATTAATGAAAATATGAAAATGTCAATAAAAAAAAGTTCAGATGTTGAGTATTCCTAGACAACTGGGGAAAACACATTTCAGGCATATTTTGAATAATCTAAATATCAGAACGTATAGGCATGGCGATAATTTATGTCATGTTAGTAGATAAAACAATTCAGGCTATAATAGATATACTAAATAATGATAAATCTATGTATGTATATATATGTATTATTTTATTTGTTAACTGGTGACTTTGAATCATAATCTACTAAATAATGATAAATCTATGTATGTATATATATGTATTATCTTATTTGTTAACTGGTGACTTCGAATCATAAAGTTCAATGTATTTAATCAGCCAAATAATATATAAAATGTGTTGCTTTCCTAACAGTTCACATGGGGAAAAATATTTTCTATGCTCACATATTTATACCTGTACTAATTAGTTTTCTAAGAAATAAGTGTGTTTCATTTTTCTTCGAAACTTTTTTTAATAAAACCTTTATTAAGTACAACAATGAAACAAAGTCAAAGATATGATCTGAAAAATTCCTATCCATTTCAACAATGTTTCTGCATTTCAATATAACTAAACTAGAGTAAGTAGGAACGTTAGTTATCAATTACATCACAATTATGTATTCCATTTTGAGCAAGCACTTGTCCATGCATGTAGGCTGAACAAAACCCATTATACTTATTCACTTACCTTATACTTACCCATTCATTTCCATTCCAAATATTCCCTGAAATTTATCATACTAAGATACTTGCAAATGTAGTTCTTCAGCTAAATCTGTTTTATTGCGGCTGAGAAGTAAGCTAGTGTTGGAGAGATGCGATTACTGTCTTGACAGCTACACTTTGGAATTTTCGATAACGAAAGTTGCTCCTTGTTGTTATTTAAGAGTTGTACGAGGACAGTTGTCATTACCTACCGTGGCCGTGGATACGACGTCAGCATCGAATTATGTTTTCAATATTTATAATCTATTCAAATCAGAATTCGTATTATATCAACATATGTAACAATCTCAATGTTTTTAATATTATATGTATATTAACCCAGCAAACATTTGGATGAAAAATCTTCAGGACGATATCTGGATGATATTTCCAAAGTATCTTCCACGCGAAATTAAAGCAAATACGGTTACTTAAATGATTTCTTGCTTATCTTGCGTAGATGAAAAGAAAATGAAATTCCAAACAATTTCGTTTTCTGATTTTAAATGTGGAGACAAGAGGACAATAGTTTCGCTTATTTGTCATTTCTATGATACACGAATCTATAATTTGGAAAAACGCCTCATTAGTCATTGGACTCCGTAACAGTGGTTAATTTGTGAGTTTACTAGTGATTCTAATTCCACCAATACACATTAAAAAATATTAAATTATATATCTATATATATCTATTATATACCTACTTTAAAGAAATGTCTTCTTTATTCCCTTACTACTACAAATTCCAAAGGCTTTATTTGAACGATTCTTGAACTATTTGCTTTGACGATAAGAGAGTGAATCATCTTACTACTACAAATTCGAAGGGTTTATTTGGACGATTCTTAAATGATTTGCTTTGACGACAAGAAAGCGAATCATCTTGAAGAAACGAATGTGTTTCTAAGGTTTCTTATTACACGATATGAAAACAGCTCACCCGGAAGGGACGTAGAAGGTACGCAATCGTTTATTCAAGATGTTTTGCCTTCGGGTTAAAAGTTTCTCCCGTTGGAAGTTCAGAATGCAATACGAATATGATTATTATCGACGAGATATTTTATCATCCAGGTAATAAGAAAGTGAATATTCTGCATTTCGCCATGTTTTCTGGGTACGTTACTTAAAACTGAAGTTTTTTCATTGGTGAAATCCCACATACATACGTCGCGATAAAAATGACAACTGATCAAAGCAAATAAACGTTAACGTCCCTTATATACATTTCAGCGTCGCTAAATATTTGTATGGACAATAATGTGGACGAAACGTAGCTTTAAGCGTCGTGGAGGATCGATACAAAAAAGTTCTGTATAATTTCATGGAACAGCTTTATTATACCTTAGATGAAATCCAAAGGGTATACTAAGTTTGTCATACCATTTGTAACACCTCGAAATAATGGTGGTAGAGCAAAATGGTTTGGACACCCAAGCATAATATTAAAGGTTATTTTGCTTTTTGCATGTCCGTCCGTCTGTCCGTCCGTCCGTCCGTCCGTCCGTCTGTCCATCCGCCTGTCCACACGATTACTCGAGAACGCGTTCACTTAGAAAGCTGAAATTTTGTAAACGGAAGTAAAAATAAGTAAAATGAGACACAAAGGGCAACTCCTTCGTGTGGTTGCCATACAAAAATCTGATTTTCCATTATATACATGATGTAGCGCATCAAACATTTCATATATGCACATACAGAAAACCAAGCATAAGCAAGCATTCGAGTTCAGTAATTTCATTCACACATATTTTCGTTCATAAATTGAATAATGTGAATTTCGTGAACTTGCAAATGCAATGCACTTCGGTGCAGCACACGTCAGTTTGCTGACACGACATTTCACACCATTCATGCATTCCACTGACCTCAATGAACCCGAATGCTCTATATTACAATGTATTGCAATGAATTGATTATTTGATAGATTTATACGTTAGGTAGTGGTAGCGAATGATATTATAAATAAGATGATTCTGAATAAAGAAGGGACAGTACGTTTTAGAGAAGAAAAGTGTTTAACTGTTAATTCCTATCTCTATTAACTTCGGCAGTCTTTAACGCCATACAGTGTGCGGATATCGGCTGAGCATTCTCGCCTGCACTACATCAAGATATTCGGCTGAGCAATCTCGCCAGAAGACAGGGCAGTCTCTGACTCCTTCAGATACGAATATCGGCTGAGCATTCTCGCCTTCAGTACACCAAGACATTCGGCTGAGCAATCTCGTCTGCAGCTTTCTCGCCTGAAGCTATAGGCAGCAGCTATCTACAAGTACACATTGGGCAACGGTTAGGTCAAGGCAGCCATCCGGAAGCTTAAGTATATCCACTTCGTGGCGCCTTGATATAACCATTACATGGAAACCCTGCACCACGGACCAGGAAAAAGCAGAATCCAAGAAGAATTACTACGAATTAGACGCGGGACCAAAACCAATCACAATAGAAGAGTATAGAGCCAGGCAAACACAAAGACCACGGCCAGAAAGAATCCGACAACTCCAACAACGACAAAAAAGGACAAGGGCAGGAAAAGCTGTGAAACACAGGAAAGAAATAGCAAATTTATACCGGTTGGTGAATTTGTCAATAACTAAGAAGGAGAAGCACTCTTTCCTCGAGACGGTCAACAAGAAAAAACAGGAATTCCGAAGAAGTAATGGGATCAAAGGAGTTAAAACCAACGAATATCGTGGCAAACAACGCAGTAGCAGCAATGACCACAAACCTATTCGTCAGCACCTTTGAGGACCACATCCTAGACATCAAATAACTACTGATTACCACGATCTTAATTATTGCAGTAACCATAATTTATAATTACTTAAAAAAAAATAAACTCTATAATTAATAAGAAGGTCAGCAAAACTATACAAGTATGAAATAATATGTATATATATAATTGCATAAAATAAATAAATATAATCCATGATATGACGCAGTTTTATAATGAAAAAACTAACAACTATACTAAAAGAACTAGAAAGGATATTAGAAAATGTTAAGCAGAGTCCATACAGAGAATATAGTGCAAAAAATCTGTTAATAAAAAGAGATAAAACAGATGAATTAAAACCTGAATTAAGAGAGCGATACGGTGAACATCAAAAGAAGACAAACAAATCAGTCAGCCAATAATAGATAAATTTCAGGTAGCATACGAACAAGTAATAGCACTCATCAAGAACAAAACAAAAGAAATTATAACAGAAGAAGACGACAACGACGAGACAGACACAAATAGTGATTCAAGGAGTAAAACTCCAGGAACTCTGAAAGTGCTAAATTCAGCAACATGGCTTTATTTGACATGGAAACAATGATCAAAATCCTAACTGAGTTTGATGGAGATCCGAAAAATCTCACAAACTTCATAAACTTAATAGAATTCCTTCATGATTCTATAGAGAGCCCAGAGGAAAAGAAAAAGTTAATTAACTTTGTGATTAAGACAAGAATTTCACAAAAAGTACGTAACAAAATCTGCAACGAACCAACACCGATAACACTATTGGAACTTCGGACACTATTCCAGAGGATATTCAAATCTAATAAAAATCCTCTTAAGATTAAAAGTGAGTTGGCTAAAAGCTACCAAGGTGAAAGACCAGTGCAAGACTTCACAAACAAGATCGAATCACTGGCAGCAGAACTAACCAATATTCAGATAATGGAACAAGGAGAGGAGAACCGGCAAATAATTGCTAAACTGAATGATGAGTTAGCACTAAATGCTTTTAAGTCAGGCTTAAGATAACCATTTAGATCCACAGTATTTGCAGCACAACCCAAAACCTTATCAGCCTCTGTACAGCTTGCGATAGATATTGATGCTGATAACAGACAATCAGGAAACATTTTGAGATTCTCCTCACACCCAGCGCGATTCACAAACTACAATCGCAACCAAAGCTTTCACTCAAACATCAATAGAAGAGGACATAGCTTTCAAGTTAACAGAAACTCACGAGGGAACCAATACAACACGAATTACCAAAATCAATCAAGAAGGAACATCTACAACCCATCAAGACAAAGTAAAAATGAAAACACAATATAATTTAACAATGCACGCACACAGAATAGAACAAATAGAATTCCAGAAACACAGAATCAGAATCGTCCATTTAGACGAATAAATGTGTTGAATTGGGGAAACGGAAAAGGAGTCCCCGAAACACAATTTTCAGGGGACAACGAATATTAAACCCACAATGTATGAAGATACATAAATTCACGGTTAAGAACCTGACCAACTATGTAAATATAAAAGGCGATGGAACATCAAGGAATGCATCATGGTTTATAGGCACGGGAGCAGATATATCGATAATTAAGAAAACTAGCTTAATAAACTACTTAGAACAAAGAAAAGAATCCTGCAGAATAAAAGGAGTAACTGGTGGTGAAATCAAAACAGTAGGAACAATTAACATACAATTTTAGATCGAAGGAGATCTACTAGAGCATAAACTGGATGTAGTAGAAGACAACTTTCCAATATAAACTGATGGATTAATTGGACTAGACTTCTTGACCGAATTCGCATGCAAATTGGACGACGAACAATACATTTTGACAATTTGCACAGAAATTAATAACATTGAGATACCGATCATGACTAAGATCCAAGAAGTAAAAACCATCACAATTCCAGCAAGATCGCAAATGTATCAAGCGATGGACATTAAAGTAAAAGAAGATAGGGTTTTGAGCCAAGAACTCCAGTATGGAATTTTTATGCAAATGCCATAATACCAGCAAAAAGAATCGTTCACGTCAAGCTGCTCAATACACTAGAGTAGGACATCAGTATCAAACTACCGCAACTAAGAATTGTGCCTCTCACAGAATACCACTTCATAAGGATGGTGAAATTAATAGATAACGATAACAATAAACGTTTCGAAAAACTAAAAAAGAAATTAAACATAAATAATCTAGTCGAAAAAGCAAAAGACTCATTAAACAAAAAGATAATGGAAGACAAATTTCCATTAACCAGATTCGAAGACATCTTAGACAATCTGGGGACAGCAAAATACTTCTCAACCCTAGACCTCACAAGTTCTTTTCACCAGATCGGTTTGCACCCACAATCACGACCTGTAACTACCTTTTGGACCAACAAAAGTCACTACCAATTCAAAAGACTACCTTTTGTATTAAAGATCTCCACTAACACTTCCAAAGAATGCTTACAGTAGCTCTAGCAGGTTTAGATGCCGAGACATTTTTGTGTGTCGACGACATAATAATTTTTGGATGCAGCTTGTAGAACCACAACAGAAACCTATGCAAAACTTTCGACCGATTGCGTCAATATAACCTCAAATTAAATCCACAAAAATGCAGCTTCTTGCAAACAGAAGTGGTTTACTTAGGCCACCTAATCACCAACGTGGGAGGAAACACAGACCCCACAAAATTCGATACGGTGAACAATTATCCAAAACCCACAAATGCAGATGAAGCAAAAAGATTTACGACCTTCTGTAACTACTACAGAAGATTGGTACCCAATTTTGCATCCATAGCCAAACCCTTAGATCTTTTAGCCCGCAAGGTGTAACGCAAGCGTGTCAGGCGACAGATCTACCTACATTCACTTGTACCTGGATGTAGATACATACCGCATCCGACACCCCTTGTTACAAAGATCATGTCCGGGATAGGTGTGGGTGGCGGCACAGCGAGTATGCCGCTGGCGATCAGCCGGCTTGGGGTGGTTCTTGCCACCCACATCCCTTCAATGCTTGTCAAGTTGTGCAAAATCGTCAACATAACTGATCAGACAGACGGACGGACAGTTAAAAAAAAGAAGTTGTAGTCGTGACTGCAGATGGACAGACGGACAGTAAAAAAAAAGATCTATAACGCCTTCGGCCTCCTGGTAGATCCTAAGAGCCTGAAAAGGAGAAAAGTTATTTAATAAAAAAAAAGTTATTCAAGAAAGCGAAAGACTTCAGCAACGCCGAACAAGACTTGGTTCAACCGGATAGCCTGCAACGCTGGAAAGACGAATGATCTAGCGAGAGAGAGAGAACAGAGAGGAGTCTCAGATGTTGTTGAGACCCCGGCTTTGGGTAATGTTGGGCCCAATCGCCCCCATCCACCCTGGCTAAGCCTCCAAAGCCGTATCAAAATGCTCAGCCCCCATTTGTCGTGCGCTATCAAGTCATGTCATCCTGTCGCTCCGTCATGCTATCCACCTATGTTCAATTAGTCCACCTTACCGTAGCCAGGCCAACGAGGAGAAAGCATCGAAGCCCAAAAAAAAAGAGATTCACTGGTAAAACAATAAAAAAAACAATCAGTGATGTAACGGTATCACCACACGGAAAGGGAAGAAAAGTAGCACCAATTGGGCAGGGGGGCCATTGACTAAATAACGAACGCTCACGTGTTCAATTCATAAAACTTTTAATACAGGGTTCTCTTAGTGCAGAAGGAACTTTGGAACTTCTACACAATCCGCAGAATCCACTAAACACATATAAAAACTCTTGGCTCTGTTCCCATGAGTCACTTAGAATGAGATTATTCGTTACACAATTTTCCTTATACTATCCTGCACCCTGCTAGCTATACTTACTGCTAATTAAAGTACGACCAAAACAAAAAATACTAAAAAAGGAAAATAAAAAAAAAAAACAAAAAAGAAAGAAAATAAGTATCTAGATCTTTCGTCTAAACAATGTTATCAGAAATGCAAATATGAATCTTCTTGTACTACTAAAGCTGGGACCTCGATTCCGGCGTTGAAAGAGGCTGACGGAGTCCTTCGATGTCTGGAAGAGTGCACTCTAACGCTGTGTCGTTGAATGATGTTTAAGGTATGTTTGGTGGGTGCCTTGACCTCTTTTTTATTATTCTTTTCATCTCTTTTCGGTGCTTTCGAATTTTATTTTTTTTTTGCATTCGGGTGCATTGACCTCTTTTTTTTCTTACTTAAATTCCCTTCTGTTTAACTTACAAATATGTAGCTGTACACTTGTATATATTGGGTTCGTTAAGGCAAGTTAGTTGAACTACCACGGTGAGAGACGGGAACAGCTCGTGGTTCTTTTGATACCAGTAAAGATTTCCGGCAGGTTTTGTAGGTATGTATATACATATATAAAAACAATATATACGACTACTTATTTCCCCAGGGAAATCACCTTGTCACGGCAAGACGAAACTGTCAGTATTTTCACTCATGAAAACCAAAATATAAACGTACACTCAAAGTTCACTATTGGCGCCGATACGTAGTAGATTAAACTAAAACAAACAGACAAAATCACTAATAGCGCTAATTCCCGTTTATTCCAGGGAAACTGCGTGAAAATCCGATATGTTCCCCCAGCACAGGTAAACAATTATCGTAGAAACTAATTAAAATTGACTCACATTCTGTTTCAGGAAAGCTACTAATCGACCAATTTAATCATAAATATTCGGCTGTCGCAGGTAAGTATTAATCGGATAGAAATCACTAACAGCACTCAATTTCGTTTATTCCAGGAAACTGCATGAAAATTCGAAACGTACTGCCAGCGCAGGTAAATATCAGTAACGTAAAAGTCACAATAGCACTAAATTTTGTTTATTCCAGGGAAATTGACAAACTAAGCACAAATCTTCTGCCGTGTTGTGACTCAGGTACCCAATAACCCGAATCACAACCATAAGGTCAATACATCACTATATTGCCCGATGCAATATATTGATGTATCACTATATATGACTCTGAAAACAAAAAAAAAACAATTTCATATACTTCAACTTAAATCCAAAAATCATTCAAATTCACTCTTTCATATTATAATAAAATGCAATTAAGCATAATTGCATTTTATTATCAGACACACATTCCACTCACACGGTATGCACACTTACCTACATACAGTGTCTTCTTACTTTTTTTCCGTATGTACAGTGTACATACGTACATTACTACCTTCCTCCAATCTAATTGTATGTACACACATACATAAAATTATCACAATTATTCGCGCCCTCTTAAAATTAATATTTCAAGACGGGGGCAAAAGTGCATATCGTATTAGAGTTTTGCATAGATGCATATAGCTCGCATCAAAGAGCTTTTGCATTTTTCTCACGTACGTTTTTTTAACGTCGTGAAAAACAATAAAAAGAAAAAAGAGCTTTTGGAAAAATATGATGGGTACCTAGGTTCAATTTGCCCAAACCTCGGAGTTTTTGTTTTTTAACCGCTCGCGGAGTAGATCGAACGGGGAGATTTGCAAAAAGAAATAAATTGTGAAAGTAATCTTTTCTTCAAAAATAAATAAATTGTGAAACTAATCTTTTCTTCAAAAATAAATAAATTGTGAAACTAATATTTTCTTCAAAAATAAATAAATTGTGAAACTAAACTTTTCTTCAAAAATAAATAAATTGTGAAACAAATCTTTTCTTCAAAAATAAATAAATTGTGAAACTAATCTTTTCTTCAAAAATAAATAAATTGTGAAACTAATCTTTTCTTCAAAAATAAATAAATTGTGAAACAAATCTTTTCTTCAAAAATAAATAAATTGTGAAACCAAGAATCTTTTCTTCAAAAATAAATCTATATTTTGCAAAATTAAAGTATTGTGAAACATTGGATCACTTTCACGAGTGTGGAGTTACAGAAGAGAATCCCGAACGTGCGCACTCTCGAAGGAGCACGGTGTGTACGCACACAACAATATTGGTGGCAGCGGTAACCGAACCCATAGAAATATAAAATCAATACTTTAGCTAGCCGCTTAAAGTTGAAACTTTGCCCCTCCCGCAAAAATGAAGATGCAGAATAACGAAATCTACGTAAATATCAAGTTTGGTAAACAAGTTTTTCTTCGAAATTACCCCCTCGATTTTCAAAATTCGAAATCGAAAAGTACCCTATCTAATAGCCAGTTCAGATTCCCGTACAAGGACATATAAATGGTTGTCGTAGGTTAAAAACTGTAGGAGGAGATAGAATCCTACGAAAAAACTGAAGATTACCTCGATGGGCATATCTTCCAAATGTTTGCTTATAACTTTTGATTGTTATAGTTGATAGCACTTATGGAGGTCATTTTGGAAAGGGGACATAATGCGCAAAATTTCTCATAGTTTTGCCAACTTCGCGCGATGGTCATATTTCGAATAAATGTACACTGAAACGCGACAAAAATTTTGGTGAAATAAAAAATTCTAGAGAAAACTGTTTTTTTTTAAATAACTGAAGGCACAATTATAACTAATTATGCATTCTTAGAAAGGCTAATATGTGTTCTTTTAAATAAAGGTTTGAACGTCACAATCCATTAATTACAATAGAACTTATAACGAAATTACTCTGAAGAGGTATGCAAAATCTCGAAAACTGATATTATCGATTTACTCGAAAACCCAGCGGAGTTCGATATAAAATTATCTAGACTTTTTTTACCCAAATGGCCTATACTTTCATCCCCTTAAAGGATTAAAGACATTTACGGAACACCCTGTATATATACAAAAAAAAAAACAAAAAACAAGCCTGGGTACCCAACAAGTGTACTTAGAGGAAAACTCTAAATAATAAAAGTTTAAGCGCCATAGCGCTCACCGTGGGATCCAAGGAGGCTTCATCCCTGCCTCAAAAAGACGAGTCATCATAGAAGGAAAACACCTAGAAATCGTCGCCCAGGACACTTGACGTATCAATACGATCATCATTTTCATCCCTCAGCGAAGTCATTCACAACAAAGTGCCGGACGCAGGAATTTAAATTTGACACCTCTAGCATCATTATCTACATTTTTGCCCAACTAGAGGATCAATAGTGGATAAAATCGAGGTAGAAGTGTGTAAGATTACACATTTATTTTTCTTTAATTTTTATCGCTTTTATTTCATATTTTGTTACAAATATGTATATATTCATAACCTCTATCAAACTTTCATAATTAATGAAAATACGCACTCTCAAAAGGAGAAAAAATAATTAAATTAAAATAAAATAACATTTTTTCCCGCTCTTAAAATTAGTTAAAAGTGGATATATATGAAGATAACATCCAATCTTCCTAGAAGCGACCTCTGCGGTAAGACTCCGTGAGCTTGCCGGTCAGAGGACTTCGACTAAAATCGATAATCGGTCCCCTGCGATAGGACCTCGTGAGCCTATCGATCAGGAGATAGAGTCAGATTGGAAGAAGTGGTTATTGTTTTCACATTACTTCTTATCTATATTATGTTCATAAACCAAATTAAAATTTATTTCGTTGTGATACTCATTTTTTATGTTGCATCTCAGCTAATATAATTATATACAATAACAACAATTTTTCTTTATATAACCGAAATCAATCACTTTTGTCTTTTGTTTGTGTATCAGATTTTTATTTTCGTCTCTTCCTTATTTTTACATCCCACAAAATAACTCGACCCAGACATGACTGAGGAAAACAAATCTTTCGATGAGCTTTGCTTGTCACAAGTCCCAAAAATGGCAGAAATTAGACAAATTCTGGCCGATTATCACAGATCGAATAAACCTAAAAGGACTTCAGATTTTACTTCTGGAAAACTCCAACAGTTGGAAGACGTATGGGTTTCATTTGAAAAAACGGTAACCCTGATTCAAGATCATGAAAATTTTACTGAGACTCATGATTATTTTAAGCAGTCATGCTATGACAAAACGGAGGACTGGTATAATCTTACAAAGGCAACTCTGTCTGATAGGTTGAAATCCATATCGGTCCACACAGAGCGCAAAAATAACCCGTTTTACGTCCCTTTTCCAAAAACTTCTCAAAAAACAACTGCAGCTGATAATCAGGACAATACAGTCCAAGACCGAGAAAATACAGTACGATGTCGGTTACAAGAAGATAGACGAAAAACATTATCCCATATTATTCAATCTATAGAAAATAATTCACTTACAACTGCAACCCAGGCATCTCTAAACCAAAAATTAAACTCGTTGCACAAATATTGGGATGATTTTGAAGCAACACAAAATGAAATAATCTTGAATGTTGGCCCAAACGACAAAGATAGCGAATACTTCGTGACTGATGTTTACATAAACATGGAAACATCATTCTCAGACACTGTAATTGCGCTACAAGAACAGCTGGATTCGCGATTTCAAGACTTATCAAATACCACAAATGATTTAACGAATCATCACCATAATGTCTCCTTCAGAGATCAATCAAATTTCTCTTTATTAGACGCAAGGTCATTAATTCCCAGTTTCAATGGAAATCCTAAAGATCTCCACAAATTTATATCTAGTTGTGATGATATATAGTATACAAAACGACATCGACGGTGAACGAAAAGCACTCCCTCCTTAGTTTAATAAGGAGTAAATTATCTGCAGATGCATATGATATTTTCAGGTACAATCAAGTTGAAGATTGGCCCACATTAAAATCAATTTTAACTCAAACTTTTGAGGTAAAAATTCCCAGAACTACGCTACAGTCTCAATTAAATAATTCCAAACAGAGAATAGGGGAAAGCGTAAAAGATTTCCTTCAGAGACTTAGCATATCCCTATCCAAACTAAATGAGGCAACGCACTCATATACAAGTGATAAAATTCTTTTAAAATCTTTTTTAAAAGATAATGAGTGTCAAGTAGTGAGAGCTATAGAGGACGGATTATCCAATCCACAACTACAAACTTTAGCCAAGGTGCATTCCGATAAATTCAGTCCCTTTCAGACAGAATACGAGTCAAAATTTACAATGCTTCAAATGTAATAGGTTGGGGCATGCTGCATCAAGCTGCCCAGTCATACAACGCTCCACACAAAATTTCAACGCAGTTCCGAAGCTAAACTCGCAATTACAACACCCGCCAGATTTCAATAAGGTCACATCTCCGTCGCAAGGCCCATCTTCTCGATATTGTCATCGAATTGGGCACACCATAGAAGAATGCAGGACAAGAGCTGCAAATAATTCCCGATTTAACGACAATCAAGGAAATCGGAATAATTTCCAAAAGGCAAACACAGCTCCGCAAACAAGCACGGCTGATAGACAGCCTCAAAATAGGAACTGGCAGCAGCCAGTATTCCGAGATAGTCGAACTCCACCGCCGAGATATAATAATGCCAATATCTCGGCTAGATCGCCATCTCCAAAGAGGAGAGATAGAAAAAGTCCATCGGCATCCAGGCTGGGAAACTGGATGCATCGGGAGGTCAATTTAGGCAACCCCTCGCACATACAAACAAAAGCACAAATTCACAGGACTCCCGAGATAATATCGGCAAAGGCAACAACAAATTAATTCGTATCCCCGTCCAAATTAATAAAAATTCACTAAAACTTTCTTTGCCTGTCGACATCTGCTCTGCTCCAAAACTTACATTTTTAATTGATACTGGATCAGAGATCAGCCTAATTAAACTCCATCCATTGAAGCCGGATAGCATCTGCTACAGAGATGCTGTCTGCAATATAAATACGTTATTTACAGAGTCCACTTCTACAGAAGGGCTCATCTTCGCGAAATTAACTCTGGAATCTACGAAATTTAACTCCATCATAGAACACCCATTTCAAATAGTGGGAAATAACTCCATCCTCTCATACGATGGCGTGCTTGGTCATGACTTTTTATCTCGATACAATGCTAGTATCAATTACAAAAACAAATGCATTTCTCTAGAAATTAATGATTCAAATAAATTTTATCCATATGACGATTACTATTCGAATTATCCATATATTTATTTGAAAAGCGAAGATCCAGAAAAGAGGTCTCAAACAAAAAGTCTATTATATACGCAGATTTCATTCTACGATATAAATACTAATGCAAATCTATCTCCATCAATTGCTTCGAAAAGCAATGCAAATCAATCGCCAGCCAATGCCTCACAAGAAATGAAGCAGAAAGGAAAAAATTTACCTCCATCTATAGCCAGAAAAAAGGCTGAGTTAAATATAAATCAATCTCCATCTAAAGCTTCACAAGATATGAAGCAAGAACGTAAAAGTATATCTCCACCTACAACCGCACAAAAGGCTGCATCTAGTAAAATTCTATCTCCTTCATCAATAGATTCACAAAAAGTGAATTCCAAGATGAAATCAAAGAAGTCAAAGAATTTCAATGAATTTTTAACTCCTTCTAATTATATCGAGTCGGAATTATCGAATAGCTCCTTCCAAATTCCACAAAAGTTGGAGTCATATCTCCTTCCTTTTAAAAATCCGAAAGAATCGGATAAATTAAATAAAATTAGAATTCCCGCTCGATCAGAGTTCATCATTGAAATTCCAACTCCTTCTATTCAGAATCAATCGGTCTGTTTCAAGAAAGAAATAAGGCCAGGGTTGTTTCTTGGAAATTCGATAGTCGAACCAGTCGACGGTATGGCAAAAGTCCTAATCCTCAACACAAATGAGGAGGACGCCGTTCTGGCACCTTACGAGGTGAACCCAGTTTACCAAGACTTGGACGACTTTGTGGTAATCTCCACAGACTCTGACAGAGATCCAATTAAGGGCAGAATAAATAAACTGCAAAACCTTATCAAATTGGATCACTGTAATTCAGAGGAATCTGAGATTGTTCGCAATATCTGTAGGGAATTCAACGATCTCTTCTTCATAGAAGGGGATTTCCTTTCATATACAGATGCGATTACCCACAAAATCGAGACACTCCAAGACAAACCGCCAATTTATACCAAGCCTTATAGACTTCCTGAAGCAAGCCGAACGGAAATAAATCGGCAAATAGAAGAAATGCTTGAGTCAGACATCATCAGACCTTCACATAGCCCCTGGAATTCTCCACTTCTCCTGGTTCCTAAAAAACCAGATGAGAATGGAAACAAAAAGTGGCGAGTAGTTGTAGATTTTCGTCGTATTAACGACATTACTATTGGAGATGCGTACCCACTGCCTAATATCACTGATATATTAGACCAGTTGGGGAAGTCGAAATATTTTACCACACTCGACTTAGCCAGTGGATTTCACCAGATAAAAATGGACTCGAAGCACAGGGAGAAAACTGCCTTTAGCACACCCTATGGCCACTACGAATACAATCGTATGCCATTTGGTTTAAAAGGAGCCCCTGCTACTTTTCAACGAGCCATGAATAATGTCTTATCCGGCCTTCAAGGCATCTATTGCTTCGTATACATGGACGATATTGTAGTCCATCGATACAATCTCAAAGACCACAATTCTAGACTCACAGCAGTATTCAGCCGTCTCCAAAATTTTAATTTGAAACTCCAACCCGACATTTCCTAAGAAAGGAAATTATGTATTCAGGGCACATAATTACAGAAAATGGAGTCAAACCAGACCCTACAAAAATAAAATCAGTTCAGTCATATCCCAGACCCAAGCAGGAACAAGATATCAAAGCCTTTCTTGGTTTCGTCGGCTATTATCGCCGCTTTATACCCAACTTTTCAAAAATTGCGAAGCCCCTTAGAAATCTTTTGAAAAAAGATATCCCTTTCAAGTTCGACGCAAACTTCGACGAGGCATTTTGCGAATTGCGAAATAAATTAATTTCAGCACCAATTTTATCATATCCCAATTTTGACAAAGATTTTTTTGTCACCTCCGATGCCAGTGAATATGCCATCGGAGCAGTGCTTTCACAAGTTGATGATCAAGGAGATCATCCAATCGCCTACGTGAGCCGAGTTCTCAATGGTGCGGAAACTCGTTACTCAACAATTGAAAAGGAGCTTTTAGCTATCGTGTTCGCAGTTGAGCAATTCAGACCATACGTTTATGGCAGACAGTTTACAATTATAACTGACCATAAGCCATTAGTATGGCTCATGATTCTGAAAGATCACTCCTCAAGACTGATGAGATGGAGAATACGTCTTGAGGAATATGACTACAAAATAGTCCATAAATCAGGTAAGCTCAACACAAATGCAGATGCTCTCAGTAGAGCAATTCCGGAAAATTCCGAACATTCTGCAGAACCAACCACCTTCATAAATGTGGTAACTAGAAATCAAGCCAGAGCTCAGACGAATATAAATACACCCAACGCAAGTGTAACTACTCCAAACCCAACTCAATCACCTGTAAACAATTCCTCAGTCATAATAACTGAGACGAATTTTTCCCTTCTACCAACTAGGTATGCAAATCCTGAATTTTTCATCTTGCCAATGCAAGATACAGAACTTGAAAGAGTGTTGGATTCGAAACTAAAATTTTCAGATAAATCCCCACTTTCAGAAACTGAACTGAACTTCTTCAAGAAAAAAGACTCATCAATAATTATATCAAAAACTAATTTACCTTGTCGATCGCAAAGAGATAGATCAGACCTCGAAAAGATTTTAACTGAAATCTGCTGATACACAGAAGCAAATCTGTTAAAACAAATAAATATCTCCTTCCCTATATTAGATCCACAGAATCTAATAATTATTAAAAACGCTTTTGTCCAGATCTTCGCTAATAAGCAAATAAACATAAAACTGCATCAGGATTCAACTAAATATTTATCAGACATTAATGACATCGAACAAGTCTTAAAAGATTTTCATTCATTACCGACGGGAAGCCATCAAGGAGTTTCCCGTACAATTAAAAGAATCAAAAAGCAATTCTACTGGCCTGGCATGTCAGACGACGTGGTCAAATATGTAAGGAAATGTAAACTTTGTCAGGTGAACAAAGTATCCAGAAACCCTACAATTCCAATGAAAATCTCGAGCATTAGCTCCAAACCTTTCGAAAGAGTGTACCTAGATGTTGTAGGACCTCCCCCAATTTCTCACTCTGGAAACAAATACATCCTTACATTTCAAGACGACCTTTCAAAATTTTCTGAGGCTATTCCCATAGTCGACACCGAGTCTAAGACATTAGCGGAAGCCTTCACGACAACAATAGTTTGTCGCATGGTATTCCAGAAAGTATCCTCACAGATCAAGTTTCTAACCTCATAAGTGGCATGTTCGCCGAGGTATCTAAATTGCTGAGAATTAAAAGGCTCAAAACTACTCCATATCACCCTCAAACGAATGGTGCATTGGAGAGAAGCCACAGGACCTTAGCAGAATATCTCCGATCTTATGTAGCAAAAGATCCACAAGACTGGGATACATGGATTCCTTATGCCATGTTTGTATACAATACTACCCCTCATTCGAGTACTAATTATACTCCTCGCGAACTGCTTTACGGATTCCCAGCCGAAATTCCAAACAATTTGAAATCATCTCCAACCGTTTGCTATAACTACGACAATTATGCAAACGAGTTAAAAGCGCGTCTACAGCATAGCTTCAAAATAGCTAAAGACATAGCCATGTCAAACAAAAAGAGATCAGAATTGCAATACGATAAAAACTCCGTCCAAAAAGCATTTAATACTGGTGATAAAGTCTTACTCAAAAGCAGAGTGTGAGATAATAAGTTCTCACCATTATGGTCAGGTCCGTATGAGATAATGGAGATTAATTCCCCCGAAAATTCCACCATCAGAATCAATAATAAAAATAAAAGAGTCCACAACAATGACTTAAAACTGTTCTCGGAGTAAAAACTTCATCATCTTCAAATATCATTAACAGATATTAACATGGTGTCATCTTACAGGTTTCCAAAATGATGCATATAGCATTCATTCTAATTTTCATCCCCATAATCTACGGCTCAGGAATAGAGGTAAAGCAGCTAAATGCTACTGCAGGCATTTACTTCGAAGAGATTGGCAGAGCCAACCTCTACACCAACGAATGGAAAATCGTCACCTATTACGACCTAGTGAATTTTAAATCAAAATTAAGGAATATCCTGTTCATCGCACAGCAATTAACAGCAACTTGCCAGAAACTCAATAGCAATTCAGCGATGGCCCACAACTGGAATGGTACGTTACTGCAAATCAATCTTATTATAGTAAACATATAATACAAAAATATGTTACTTGTGACCCAAAGTAGACAACAAAGGGCCTTATTTAATGCGATAGGGTCAATCTCCGAAGCTCTCTTCGGTACATTAGACGAAGATGACGCCAAAGTTTATGATGAGCAAATCCGTAACCTCACCCTAAACCAAAACTCCCTCCTATCACTTATGAAAAGCCAAACCGCGATAGTCGAAGCAACCGCAAACATTTTCAACAAATCTAAAGCCGCAATTGAAAAGGAATTCATGGTTATGCATAAAAAGTTAATTTCCATACAGATAGCTACTTCATTAATGGAAAACAGAACATTGGATAACAAAATATCCATTGAACTTGAATCGCTCATTTCACTAGCCTCTCTAATGGCATTCAGATATCAGAATACCCAGACAGAATTAATTGATCTTTTAACCGATTCAAGGCATGGAAGATTTCATCCTTCACTCATATCCCCTAGAAAAATTGAAGAACTTTGATTGAACATCAGACAGGAATTGCCAAACTCAATGATGCTTCGCATAAATTCCAGGCAAAATATAATTACACAAATATACAAATTAAGTACGATATCCGCAAATACCTTCAATAATAAAATAATTATTGAACTCCGAATTCCACTTCCATTTAAGGAACCATACCAAATATTCAAAGTAATGCCATTACCTACACTCCTTAACGGGTCGTTCATGTATATTAATCCATCAAAGGAATATATACTGATAGACAACAATCTTTAACATTATATTGAATTAACTCTCCAGGATATCCACAATTGCGCAACGTTGGATCATACGCACCTTTACTGCCAGATCACATCCCCAGTCTTAAATGCAAATACTAAGGTAAATCAATGCGAGATAAATTTAATAAAAAAGGAGCCGATTGCATCCGATTGTAAAATTTTAACATTAGAACAAGATTGTTTTTGGACGCAATTATCGCAACAGAACGCTTGGCTTTTCTCCCTAAAAGATTCCATCCACATAGATATTATTTGCGAAAATTCCATTAACTCACAAGTTCTGCAAGGAACCGGAACAATGTATATCTATCCCGGTTGTTATGTTCGCAGCAAGGAATTCATACTGCACGGACATAACGTAAAAATTTCCAAATTAAATTCCCATTTTATCCCAACAGTAAACATTTCCAGTATAATATCAAATATGACGTCCTGCTCAATAGGATCGCATATAAAAATACACACGTTAAATCTTTCGAATAACACGGATCTAGATAAACTTCTAGAATCCATTCGTTTCCAACAAGACCAAGAATAAGTTCCTTTAAATCCTATAAACAATCACCATATTCACCACTATACAGTGTCGTACCTGACAATTGCCTCAATTATCTTTATTCTATGTGTTTATCAGTATATTAAATACAACACAAAAACCCGTAACTAAAAAAAAAATAATACTTCCTGAACATAAACAGGAAAATGTGCCTACTCCGGCACCGAGAGAATCAAAATTCAAATTGACTCCTGTTAAGGTCTAACTTCTTAATTTTATTAGTTTCACGTATCGGTTACTTTGTTTATGACATTTACATGTACTTTGCTTAAGTTGTTTAAATTAATCTAAGTAGCTGGGAATCAGATGTCATGTTAAAAATTTATTCAATTGTTCTAGTTCAGTTCTTTGTTTAAATATATAGAGTTCACTTCTAGTAAAAGAAAAGGTTTTTCTATTTTTTGTCTTGATATTCCTCGGTGCTGGAATTTATCCCTTTACAAAGAGGTTTCCTTCTATTGTTCCTTGGAGTTGGAAATTAGTCCGAAAACCAAATCACAAAGTGCTGAAAACATAAAAGAAATAATTTACAGTCCACATAGGAGAAAACATGGTCCATCAGAGCCGGATTATTTGAGAAATCACTTTATCCTACTTTCCCTGTGAATTTAATTGTATGCAACTACCAGTATACATTCAGAGTATATTATCTACAGTTATCAACAAAAAAAACGCAATATAAACAGCAGTGTATATAAAAGTGTGCATAGGATAACGGCATCCATACAGTCACTTCAATAAAACTTCATAAAGCTGAAATGGCTGAAAAGAAATCGTTAATACAAGAACGAGGTCGGGCCAAAGCTGCGCTTACACTTTTGAAAACATATGCAGAGCTTATAAACGACACCACGGTGGTAGAAGACATAGCTGTTCGTATGGACACGTTAGAAGAAACTTGGAAAGAGTTTCGCGCTATAGAAGATGATCTATTACTTATCGACGAGCAAGAATCTGAGATTGAAGAAAATGAAAAAAAGTATTTTGAAGTAAAGTCCTTAATGTTACGCGCATTAAATTCCCGTCAGCCAAGAGCAAAACAAGAGCACAGTGATATGAGTTCCACAATGAATCAGTTTATCTCTCAGCAGCAATCCTTGTCTAATAATTTCGACCGTCCTCAAAATTCGCTCAACACTGTCCGGCTACCAAAGTTAAACATTCCCGAATTCTCAGGCGATTATAAAGAGTGGAATTCGTTCAAAGACC
Source organism: Dioctria linearis (assembly GCA_963930735.1). NCBI lineage: Eukaryota > Metazoa > Arthropoda > Insecta > Diptera > Asilidae > Dioctria > Dioctria linearis. The sequence goes on along the minus strand of OZ005742.1, from coordinate 214,013,933 downwards.
TCTTTGAAGCGTCAATAAATGGAAATGGGTCTTTGAGCGGAGCACAAAAATTCCAATATTTAAAGGGCCTGGTGAAAGGTAGCCCAGCAAGTCTGATTCGACATTTACCAGTCACGGACTCTAGTTTTTCAGAAGCTTGGGAGAAACTGAAGAAGCGGTTTGACAAACCATCGCATATTGTAACATCGTTCATAAGAACCTTCATGGAATTATCAAATCTAAGCAGTCCGTCCTTTAGAGCATTACGCACTTTGTGTGATGCCTCCGATGAAGTAACACGGGGTTTAAAATCATTAGGGACAAGTGCTGAAGCCAGAGACACATGGCTTATCTACATACTGCTAACAAAAACTGATTCAGAAACTAGAGAATCATGGTCTCACGAAGCAGCAGGGAAGGAATTTCCTACCTTTGATCAATTTCTCGCTTTTCTTAACAAACGATGCGATGCCCTCGAGACTGCAGGCACATCTACTAAGAAAATCCCTCAATCCGTCAAAACATTGCACAATTCTGTAAACAATAAAGATTTCAAGTGTGTGAAATGCGGTGCTGATCATCCAGTATATCAGTGTTCAGAGTTCAAAGCTGATTCTCCAGACAATCGAAAGGCTTTCGTCATATCAAAGTCACTTTGTTTTCGATGTTTAGGCCTACATCATTCAATCAAAAATTGCTTCTCTAAAGTACGTTGCTATCTCTGCAAGGGCAACCACCATTCCCTACTTCACGAAGCTTCCTCCAGAGCGACACGTACTGATGCGTACGACAATAGCAGTCTTTCAAAAAATTCCATTGCTTCAATCAACTCTCAGCAATCAACAAATGATCCTGATTCGTCAATCAAACCTAATGCTGCCTCTTGCCATGGAGACCCTCAATTATTAGCAAATTATATACAAGCAAACCTAGAGAAGTCATTTCAACCGTCGCTATTTTGCCTACCGCTTTGTGTAATGTAATTGACATCAATGGACAGTATCACTCTTGCAGGGTTCTTCTGGATTCAGGCTCACAAATATCACTAATTTCTGAGCAATTCACTCAACGGCTTGGACTGAAGCGTTATAACGCCAGGCTTGCCATAAGCGGACTATCATCAGTGGGCATTTGACATACTAACGGGAAGATTTATTTAGATATTTTTCCACATTAGGAAAACTCTCATGGACTCCAAGTAGTCGCGTACATTATGGATAATTTAACATCCTACGTACCGTCAAAGACAGTATGTACGGACAGATGCAATTTCTCCCGTACTCTCAAATTGGCTGATCCAGATTTTCATAAATCCTCCACAGTAGACATAATCCTTGGGGCAGACAAATTCTTCGAGGTTTTATGCGAAGGGAAATTACATAACAGTCAAGGCCATCCAATTGCTCACAATACAATATTTGGTTGGGTAATGGCAGGCACCCTTTCTGCAGATCACTCCTCTGCTCTGAGCATGAGCATATCATCGTTCACTGATTTAAACGAAACTTTACAATCTTTTTGGAGAACTGACAATATGGGATTAGAGTCTCCAACCTTAAGTGGAGAGGATATGCAAGCGGAAACACACTTCCAAAAAACTTCCTCACGCGCAGCAGATGGTCGCTACATAGTAGCGCTACCTTTTAAAGAAGATGCAAAGCATTTAGGACGTTAAAAACGAAATGCACTCATACGTTTACAATCCATTGAACGTCGCTTTGCTAAAGACGTCAATTATAAAAACGCGTACACAGCCTTCATGCGCGAATATGAGCAGCTCGATCACATGGAGCAAATACCGGAATCCGAGATAAAAATTGATGATAATCTTTGCTTCTATCTTCCTCATCACGCCGTCTTTAAAAATGAGCCAAATCAAAAAATACGCATGGTATTCGATGGATCATGCAAAACAAGCTCGGGGATTTCACTAAATGATAACTTAGTTGTTGGGCCAACAATTCAAAGGGATTTGGCATCAATTTTGATAAGCTTTCGCAAGAATAAAATAGCCCTCACAGCTGATGTGCAAAAAATGTACCGTCAAGTTCTTATTGCACCTTCAGACAGGAAATACCAACGAATTGTTTGGCGGAACGACCCCTCATTTCCAATGAAGCAATACAGGTTGAAGACAGTGATCTACGGTACATCAGCTGCATCCTTCTTAGCAACAAGAGTGCTGCATCAAATCGGCGAAGATTATAAGAAAACTTTCCCAGAAGTGTGCGCAGTCATCCAACGTGATTTTTACGTCGACGACCTTCTATCCGGTGCCGACTCACTCTCAGATGCGATAGCACTACAAAGTCAACTCACAAAGATTTTAAAGTCAAGTGGGTTTTCATTAACCAAATGGTGCTCAAACGCTGCTGACGTTAGGAAAGAAATCCGTAATGACAGCTCGCGCACAGATATTCTTAAAATCAACGACAACTCCGACACTACGAAGATTCTAGGTATTAAATGGAATCCGGAAACTGACACGTTTTCCTTTCATCTTAACCTAAATACTTCTCAAGCGGACACAAAAAGAAAGATACTATCGCAGTCATCGAGAATTTTTGACCCACTAGGTTGGTTAGCTCCTATAGTAATTTTAATAAAGATTCTATTTCAGAAGCTGTGGGTTCTTAACTACGAATGGGATGAAGTCCTGCCCGCTGAAATAAGGAAAAAATGGGGCGACTTACAAGCAAATTTGTCATCAATTTCGGAAATGAGAATTCCAAGAAGAATTTATCTAACAAAACTGGGCATTGAGCTACATGGATTTTCAGATGCTTCGGAGCTTGCATATGGGGCCGTAATCTACTGTAGAAGTCAGAGCAATGAGGGACAGATTTCGATTAGAATAGTAGCCGCCAAAACCAAAGTCGCTCCTTTAAAGCAAGTCTCACTTCCCAGACTGGAACTTTGCGCTGCATTGTTGCTCACTCGCCTGATGAAGATGGTTTCCAACGCATTGTTATTGGAAAATGTAAGTATCATTTATACCTTCATTCAGGACCTTCGCTTCTAATAAATATTCTTCGACAGAGATATTGGATACCCAGTATAAGGAATATTGCTCGAAAAGTTCGCAGAGAATGCTTCACCTGCTTAAGGCACAAAGCATCTACGACTACTCAGTTAATGGGGAATCTACCCAAACCTAGAGTAACCATATCACGTCCATTTGCACAAGTAGGCACCGACTATGCGGGTCCCATCATATTGAGCACCAGAACAGGACGAGGCTCGAAGACAATGAAAGGATATATCGCACTGTTCGTTTGCTTTGCAACGAAAGCATTACATCTTGAGCTAGTAAGCAGCCTAACCAGTGATGCATTCGTTGCTGCTCTCCGGCGATTCATTTCTCGCCGAGGAATCCCGAAGGATATTTACTGTGACAACGGCACGAATTTTGTAGGAGGAAAAAAGCATATAAATGAACTACATAAGCTAGCCTTATCTGCATCTAAAGACTCACTAATTGCCTTTTTTCTTTCTCAGCAAGGCATAACATGGCACTTCATCCCACCGAGTGCTCCTAATTTTGGCGGTCTCTCGGAGGCTGCAGTCCGTTCAGTAAAATTCCATCTGAAACGAGTTATTGGTGAGACGATTTTAGGCTTTGAAGAAATGACCAACTTGCTGTCTCAAATCGAGGCCATACTCAACTCCAGACCAATATCTGCATTATCATCCGATCCTAAGGACTACAATGCGTTAACGCCAGGCCATTTCCTAATAGGGGAAGCTCTTACCGCACTCCCCGAATCAGACATAGTGGAAAGCAAGTTATCACGCCTAGATCGCTGGCGGCACATCCAAGCAATGATGCAGAGTTTTTGGAAGCGCTGGCGCCTTGATTACTCAACTTCACTGCAAGAACGTCAGAAATGGACGAAAACACACAACTCTCTAACTGAAGGGGATCTCGTAGTGGTCCGAGAAGATAATATGCCTGCTACCAAATGGCTCTTAGGGCGTATAGTGCAAGTTCATCCTGGAAAAGACGAGCTGGTACGTGCAGTTTCCATCCAGACTCAACGTGGAATCTATAAAAGAGCAATCAATCGAATAATTAGGCTACCTTTAGTGAGTTCAAGTAGTTAAAAAAAATCAATTTCTTAACGGCGGGAGTATGTTAAGGTCTAACTTCTTAATTTTATTAGTTTCACGTATCGGTTACTTTGTTTATGACATTTACATGTACTTTGCTTAAGTTGTTTAATTTAATCTAAGTAGCTGGGAATCAGATGTCATGTTAAAAATTAATTCAATTGTTCTAGTTCAGTTCTTTGTTTAAATATATAGAGTTCACTTCTAGTAAAAGAAAAGGTTTTTCTATTTTTTGTCTTGATATTCCTCGGTGCTGGAATTTATCCCTTTACAAAGAGGTTTCCTTCTATTGTTCCTTGGAGTTGGAAATTAGTCCGAAAACCAAATCACAAAGTGCTGAAAACATAAAAGAAATAATTTACAGTCCACATAGGAAAAAACAACTCCATCACCTAAAAAGAAAACGCCGGAAAACGTCTAAAAAATCCAACTCTAATAGCAATAAACCCAAAATGAAACAATAAATTCCAACAATCTACATAGATCTCACACCATCTACAATGGTACAAAGACAAATTTTTTTCAAATCAAATTCGACATAATTATAATCACCTTACTAATATTTCATTTTATTCCAAAAAAAGAAAGCCAATTGGGACATTATGTCATATCTGACCACGAGTAGAGACATACAACAAAACCAAAACACCAAAATATACACAAAAGGAGAAAACAAGAGCCAACAAATACTTAGATATCCAACTCTAAAAGGGGGCCGGAAAAGGGAATAAGAAGAAAAATTGACAACAACATCTTTTGTCTGATAAAACAATTTTTTTTTATTTTTATTTTTTCAATCCGTATTGGGACATTACACATCGTAAGAGGGAAAGGAGATTAATAAAAAAATAAAAAAATAAATATAGAATAAATTTTGTTGTCGTCCGAATTACTCAGCCTCGGGATCGGGACCCACCAGTGGAAAATGACCATCCATGACACTCGGCGTAGAAAATTTAATAACTAAAGAAAATTAATTAATCACAGGAACTTACCCAATGCCGACAAGGCCATATTATATTGAGGCCACAAGGAAAAGTTCCATACATGGTACTGCAGGGCACGTGGTTCAGCCCCCCAAACAGTTAGCGTGTCCCGGCCCGGACAGACAAAGTTGAGCCGAATTGGCCCCTTCCAACGGGCCCAAACCGACTCAACATAGATCCCATATATTGCTACTATGTAATCCGGCGGAGCCTTGTATGGAGTCCGTGTTATGGCCACGGCAAAAATCATGTTGAAACTGAAGAAATTAACAAAACTCCCAACCTACCGATGTACCACAAAAAATGCATCCCAAGCAATTTTTATCATTAAACAAAATATCAAACACGGCTCCGCAACAAAACCAAACAACAATCTTCTTCCTAACCCACCCACATGATATCGATATTAAACAAGCCATTCTTATCAGAACGGTTAGATGTTTTTTTTCCTTATCTCGCATCTCGCATTCAAACTCTATCAACAAACAATCATTAACAGGTTGATGCTTAATGATTTTCTTACATTTTTTTCTCCCTTTCTCTCTCTTTCTATTTTTTTTTATTGTTTAGATAGATCCATAACTCTACACCTACAAAATTCTACACAAACAGATAAGTCATACAGACAACGGACAATAATAACTCCTCCTTTTCCCAAATTTTTTTTTTTATCCTCGTAACGGCAAGCAACGAGTGTACAATTAAATATACTCGAAATAAACAGAAAAATTTATATGATTTTTTTTTTTAATTAGGGGAAGAAGATTACCTTATATGCAAAATATCTTGCAGAAATATATTTATTAAACGTACATCTTTCTCTAAAGAAACGATAATACCAAGTAGGTAAGACAGAGGTATAAAAATAAAAACTTGTAAATAGTTTCTCTATAAAACAATAACCATTACGTATAGTAAAAGAAATAAATAAATAAAAAAAAAAGAATAGGTTAGTTATAATATCATATGTACTTAAATTAATAATAATACTTACTACCTTTATCCAGCCTATACGTGTATAATAGAAATATTTTAGCATACATTATTTTATGAATTAAATCATTCCATTCATAATGATAATAATTATCAAATAGACAGTATATATATACCTACATATACATTTTAAGTTATCAAAACTACTATAACTTAGTAGTTATTAGTAGTAAGAAATAATCGCACTCCCCATTAGAAATTAAGATATGTAAGTGTAAATGTATTTTTTTTACCACATGTTTTTTTTTGCGTAAATAATTCAAAGCTAAACTGCTACGTACCATTTCCCTTTGCTATAAATATTTAATTTTCTTTGATGAGAAAGAAACTTTTCTTCTTGGAAAGAATAAAACTTTCTTTCCCCCACGGGGGAGGGATGTTGTGACTCAGGTACCCAATAACCCGAATAACAACCATAAGGTCAATACATCACTATATTGCCCGATGTATCACTATATATGACCCTGAAAACAAAAAAAAAACAATTTCATATACTTCAACTTAAATCTAAAAATCATTCAAATTCACTCTTTCATATTATAATAAAATGCAATTAAGCATAATTGCATTTTATTATCAGACACACATTCCACTCACACGGTATGCACACTTACCTACATACAGTGTCTTCTTACTTTTTTTCCGTATGTACAGTGTACATACGTACATTACTACCTTCCACCAATCTAATTGTATGTACACACATACATAAAATTATCACAATTATTCGCGCCCTCTTAAAATTAATATTTCAAGACGGGCGCAAAAGTGCATATCGTATTAGAGTTTTGCATAGATATATATAGCTCGCATCAAAGAATTTTTGCATTTTTCTAACGTACGTTTTTTCAACGTCGTGAGAAAACAATAAAAAGAAAAAAGAGCTTTTGGAAAAATATAATGGGTACCTGGGTACAATTTGCCCAAACCTCGGAGTTTTTGTTTTTTAACCGCTCGCGGAGTAGATCGAACGGGGAGATTTGCAAAAATAAATAAATTGTGAAACTAATCTTTTCTTCAAAAATAAATAAATTGTGGAACTAATATTTTCTTCAAAAACAAATAAATTGTGAAACTAATATTTTCTTCAAAAATAAATAAATTGTGAAACTAAACTTTTCTTCAAAAATAAATAAATTGTGAAACAAATCTTTTCTTCAAAAATAAATAAATTGTGAAACCAAGAATCTTTTCTTCAAAAATAAATCTATATTTTGCAATATAAAGTATTGTGAAACATTGGATCACTTTCACGAGTGTGGAGTTACAGATGAGAATCCCGAACGTACGCACTTTCGAAGGAGCACGGTGTATACGCACACAACAGCCGTAGCAGTTAAGTATTAATCGAACAAAAATCACTAATAGCTCTCAATTTTGTTTATTCCAGGAAACTTCATTAGAATTCGAAATGTACTGCCAGAGTAGGTAAATAATTAACGTAAAAACTAATGAAACTTGATTTCCCTTCTGTTTCAGGAAAAATTATTTCTTGACAAATTAAGCACAAATCTTCCGCCGTCGCAGGTAAGTATTAATAGAATAAAAAATCACCATCACACTAATTTCCGTTTGTTCTAGGAAAACTGCGTGAAAGTCCAAAAATGTACTGCCAGCGCAGGTAAATACTTAACGTAAAAACTAATGAAACTTAATTTCCCTTCTGTTTCAGGAAAAATTATTACTTGACAAATTAAGCACAAATCTTCTGCCGTCGCGTCGCAGGTAAGTATTAATTGAATGAAAATCACTATCACACTAATTTCCGTTTGTTCTAGGAAAACTGTGTGATAATCCGAAATGTGCTGCCAGCGCAGGTAAATAATTAACGTAAAACTTAATGAAACTTAATTTCCCTTCTGTTTCAGGAAAAATTATTACTTGACAAATTATGCACAAATCTTCTGCCGTCGCAGGTAAGTATTAATAGAATAAAAATCACTCTCACAATAATTTCCGTTTCTAGGAGAACTGCGTGAAAATCCGAAATGTACTGCCTGCACAAGTAAATATCAGTAACATAAAAATCACGATCGCACTCAATTTTGTTTATTCCAGGGACTGCATGCAAGATCGAAATATTCTCCCCGCACAGGTAAGTAATTATCCGTAAAAACTAATCAAACTTAATTTCCCTACTATTTCAGGAAAACCAGAAAAAAAATCTCTTATCACGCCGACGCTTAGTACCGAGCACCACACATAATCATTGCAGTCTGTCTACATCGCCGCAATTTTCTATCCATTCCGACCGACCGACGAACGTCTTTTTTTTATTCTACCACGAATTCACGCCACAGCTGGTGCTGGTTTCTAGGAATTTCGGGCGGGCCTGCTGTAATGTATGGCGTGATGGTATCGCGTGATGCTTTACAGCTAGGCGAATTTCCGTCGCGGAATGTCTGTTTCGAACGAAAAATTGCAATTTGTGCTAGTTTTGCGTGAATTGGAATTTTTCGCTTGGGCAAAAGATATAATTTTTCTTTCTTTTCAGGTTTTTATAAGTAAGATTCCAATTTGTGCGAGTTCTGCACGAATCGGGATTCTTCGTTGAAGAGTAATTTTTTTGTCTTTTTTTTGTATTCTGCAGGGTTTCAGGAATTTTATGATATGGAGAAGTAGCATAGGGCTACTTCTCGAAAATGTACTTTTTCACCCCTTTTCAGGTATCCTGGGAGAATTATGAGGGTTTCTCCACAAAAGGTAGAGAAGCCAAACAGAAAAAAAGGTAGCGTAAGGGGGTATACGCTACAGCATGGGGACGACCCAACGAGAATACAGTCTCATGCCGGGTAAAACGAGGACGGGAGAGAAAAGAGAGAAAGAAGAAGAAAAAACAAGAGGGTTTGCTTGGGAGGTGAACTATGAATGATATCTTTGCAGCCGAGCCCAACGTTGGGACGACCCACAAGAGTCTAAAGCCGGGAATACGCCAGACCCTGGGTTGTTGAGAGCTAAGATCCCATCTGCGGCCATGATCCCAATTCCTCTTGGACGAAGGGGGACTGATCTAACAATAGACGTCGTCTACCAACTCGCCTCGCCCAAAGAACTGACCAGAAGAGGAGCAGCGATTGGGTACGGGAATGTTAGGCTCGAGATTACGACTTCGTCGGTGAAATGCCGCTACTTATCGTTCTGTGTTCTGCTGAATCCAGTCGCAACACCCCGGAAATTCCCCCCAATCCCAAGAGTGGAAATCGCTTCGTAACAGATATCAACTCACTCAGGGTGACGGAAATCCCGCGGGATGCAGCAAGCGGGTTCAAGCTCTAAGGAAATTGAAGAAAGGACAGGAAAGAAAAATCCCTCAGATGAAGGCTAACCCAGAAGGGATTAATAACAAAAACTGAGACCATCTAAACTTGTTAGTTTAGAGATACTAAACAATATAAAAAAATATCGCTGAAACTCCATCCCCACTCGCTGACGCTGTGACTTTTTGATTGAAGGAAGCAATTGAAGAAAGGACAGGAAAGTAAAATCCCTCGGATGAAGGCTAACCCAGAAGGGGTTTGTAACAAAGACTGAGACCATCTAAACGTGTTAGTTTAGATATACTACTCAATATAAAAAAAATATCGCTGGGACTCCATCCGCACTCGCTGACGCTGTGACATTCCTGATTGAAGGAAGAAATTGAAGAAAGGACAGGAAAATAAAATCCTTCGGGTGAAGGCTAACCCAGAGGGGGTTAGTAACAAAGACTGAGACCATCTAAACTTGATAGTTTAGAGATAATACGCAAAAACTACAATCCACTGAGACTTCAGCCACACCGACCACCACTCGGAAACCTTTTGGTTGTAAGCAGATTGAAGAAAGACAGGAAAGTAAAATCCTTCGGATGAAGGCTAACCCGGAAGGGTTAGTAACAAAATGAAAGAGGTTTATCACCCCCACTGAGGAAGTAGTAAGAGGGTTTGCGATAACCTGTAGTTCACAAGTGAAGCTTGTCGGATGCCTTCTTAGGGCTACGGAGATCTAATCAACTTTGATCAAGACTTAATAACCTGAGCATGGAAAATTCCGGTTGAGACAACCTTAGCATTCCACAAACGGTACGAAACACGCCCGATTCGTTCTACAACTGTCGCTTTTATGGACTTGGGTGCCAATTTGACCGCAAAGCGATCGATTGCGCTACTTCGCACAAAATTTCGGACATACACAGTCTGTCCAGGTACAAAGGCTCTTTCCCGCGTTCGCAGGTTGTAACCAGCAGCGTACTTTCGATACGCCTCTGTGAGATGGAACTTTACTTCGTCGCGCAGAAGCTGAAGCCTTTGGTTGACAGGCACACACTCGACGGCGCCGTCGGAGTCGGCCCTTAATTCTCGAAGGAGTTGATATGAGCCCCCGCTTGTTTACCGGATGTCGGCCGAAGAGCAGGAAATATGGTGAGGACTTAGATGACTCATGCACGACATTGCGGATGGCGAAGCCGATCTCGCTCAGATCTTCGACCCAATTCCGATGCTCCGTCGCGACATAGGCGCGGATCGCTGCCAGGACCGACTGGTTGACACGCTCTGAGGCGTTAGACTGAGGAGAGTAGGCTGGTGAGAAGATGTGTTTCATACATACACCCCGTAACGGTCTACCAGTAGAGCGAATATTTTCGCAATGAACTGGCTACCATTGTCTGAATGTACCATTTCCAGAACCCGAAACATTAAGAAGACTTCTTGCTCCAGAAATTTGACAACCCGCGAGGCTGTAGCCTCTGGCATTGCTTTCAGCACCATGAACTTAGATAAGTGGTTCAGTACGATGAAGATATACCTATTACCACCTCGGATGCGCGGATAAGGACCAAGAAAATCGCAGAAGATACGTTGCCAAGGCAGATCGGTAGACCGTATCGTGCCCAGAGGAGGTCTTGAAGGCACATTGGTCGGCTTGACCAGCTTACAAGTTTCACGGGCGTTTACGAACTGACGTACCTCAGATGCCATGCTCGGCCAATAGAATTGACGGCGTAGTTTTCTAGAGTTTAAGCGAAACCGAAGTGTGCTGCCATAGGAGGGACTATGCTCTGATTTGATTAAATCGCCCGTGAGATTATCAGGAACCCATAGCTTCCACTGAACCTGCTCCCCTGAGACGTTGTTATTTGGACGCGAAAATGAGATATATACTTTACCACCGCTAATTCGTAAATTCCGGAAACCGCTGGGATTCGATGTGATGCGCTGGATTCTCTCAACGTACGTTTTTTCTTGGAATGCAGGTAAACTCAGATCGAGCGAGCTGATTTGAGTCGGATACACTAGCGCGTCAGTGTGGTGTTCTACTGCCTCATCAGCAAATGACCTTGAAAGAGCATCGGCCACCACATTGTCTTTGCCTTGTCTGTATTCGATGTGGAACTTGAAGGCCTGGAGTTTGAGGCTCCACCGAGCCAGCCTGCCACATAGATCGCTTTGGTCCATGAGCCATTTGAGGCTAGCGTGGTCAGTAATGACCGTAAACTCCAGTCCTTCCACATATGGCCTAAACCTTTTTATACTCAATACGGCGGCCAGACGCTCTAGCTCGGTTATGCTGTAGTTGCGTTGAGCAGCGTTCAGCTTCTGTGATATGTAAGCGATGGGATGCTCGACCCCATTCATAGAACGCTGAAACAAAACGCTTCCGACTCCTGTAGTGCTAGCATCGCACTGAATGAAGAAAGGCTTGGAGAAGCCAGGATTCGCGAGCACCGGTGTGGTCATCAGACACTGTTTTAGTTGTTGGAATGCCAGTTCAGCTTGTTCGTTCCACTCAAACTTAAATTTTTTCTTTAGAAGATCAGTCAGAGGATTAGCGATGGTAGTGAAATGTGGGATGAACCTCCTATACCAGCCGCATACACCGAGAGAGCTTCGAATTTTCTTGACAGTTTTTGGCCTTGGCAAGATCTGAATAACAGTGACCTTTTCGCGATCAGCCCGCAAGGACCCATCCCCAACCACAAAGCCAAGATATCTGACCTCTATAATACAAAACTTACTTTTCTCCACGTTGATAGTCAGGCCGGCATCGCGAAGCTACGACGCGACCTCCGCCAGAAGCCTTAGGTGTTCGTCAAACGTGGAGGAGGTAATGAGTAGGTCGTCAAGGTACACAGACACTCGGTCATGCAGTTGGTGAGGGATGACCTTGCACATCAGCTTGCACATTGTTTGCGGAGCGTTGCAAAGTCCAAGCGGAAGCACCTTGAACTGGTATAGTGGTCTTCACCGCACTGCGACAGCCGTTTTGTCTCTTGATCCCACAGCGACAGGAATCTGCCAGAACGCATCCTTTAAGTCTATGGCAGAGATGAACTTTGTCTCCTGGAGTCTAATGAGGAGGCCATCTATAAGAGGCATCTGGAAAGGCATCTGGGACAGTTATGGAGTTTAATTTTCGGGCGTCCAGACAGCGGCGCACTTTACCGTTAGCCTTCTATACCAAAGTGACTGGTGACGACCATGAACTCTGGCTCTCCTCAATGAATCCAGTGACAACATTCGGTCGAGCTCATCATATAAGGATTTCTGCACTGCCGGAGACACTGAATAGAAACGCTGTTTATTGGGTTTCTCCAGACCAATGTCTATCTCATGCTCTACCAACGTGGTGAGACCCAAGCCTTGCTGGCTGAATGATGGAAAGGAGGGGATCACCTCCTGCAAACGTTGCGGAATCGTACTCTGAAAGATCGTGCTGTTGCCAACAAGAAGTTGAGGCTTTTGGCAAGGAATGAGGGTCACTTACCATGACAGGTCTTATACCGAATGCTTTCCAAAAAACGATTCACAGGTACAGGTATTGCTGAAGAGAGGGCACTATGAGCAGCCTCATCATACGCGTCTTTACGCCATATCTCATATGTGGCCCAGGCCCTTTTGCTGCCGTCCACCAGCGGTCGAAACTGAAGACGGCATCGAGTGGAACGAAATCCCCATCCTGCCCAGGAAAACTCTCTGCTCCAGCCCCGAGCACGCTCACATTTGCACCGCTATCCAATAAACCTCGTATCTTTCGTCCCTGAATGTAGACATCGGCGTAAGGACGAGGATCCACAGGATCCTCTTTATCAGATACTAGTGTTTCGGCAATGACAGCCTTTATGACTCTACGCAGGCTGAGGTACCTATATGTGTGTGGAACAGTCCGGGAGGAAATGGACCCCGAAGCCGATAGGAACTCGCTGACACAAAACGATGTATTCTCTAAATCCGAGGTAGAGATTGACGAGCTTTCACCGAGAAGGTGCACCTATAACTGTCTGAAGGACAGGGCTATGAGTAAATGGTAAGATTTGACGTGCTTTGCGTGCTGGGATTCTCTGTCTGGGTGGAAGAGTTCGACGTGTTTACTTTAAGACGGTCAACTGGTTTAAAATTCAATCTGGGTTCGCGAGTTTTGTGTTTTGGGAGCACTGCGGCATCGCTGACAGCTCTACGCCGTGGAGTTAACGGTAGCGGTCGGGCTCGGTGTTGGTAGCCGCTTCCTCGGTCGTGCGCCTGAAGGTTTGGCTTGGGGTCAAACGGCGTTGGCCACCCATAAAATGTTGACCACTGCCTCGGTTTTCGGACAAGCAAGCTCTGCATTGTGTTTTAATTACCCCCACTGCACCGCATCCATAGCAGAAGACCCTCTTTGGACCTAGTGGACAATTGATGTAGACGTGACCTTCGGACGAACAGTTCCAACATGTCACTCGAGATCTAGCGGGTCGGTGGATGTCTCTCCGAGCACTAAATTGAACGCCTCGCGGTGGAACTTCAATGGCGTCTATTTAACTGGACAAAGTGTGATTCAAACACGGCGTATCTGAGTAAATGTCATGCACTGCTCGTCGCGGTGCGACCGCTCGTGGAGAGCTTATATCGGAAAATAATTTTTCAAATCGGTTACACAAGTCCCTCAAATCTAGCACGTTATCAGTCTGATAAAGGAGTAACACCTCCTGTAAGGCGGGTTTCATGTTACTTCGCAGTATTTCCACCAGGTCCGCTTTTGGAATCGGTATGCTCATTTTGGACACAAACGCGTGAACCGCTAATCGAAAATCACTGAAGGACTCGTTAACTCCTTGCCTCCTTGACTCAGCTAGCTTGCGAATTTCGTAGTCAGTTTCCTGGTAAATAATTAACGTAAAAACTAATGAAACTTGATTTCCCTTCTGTTTCAGGAAAAATTATTACTTGACATATTAAGCACAAATCTCCTGCTGACGCAGGTAAGTGTTAATAGAATAAAAAATCACTATCACACTAATTTCCGTTTGTTCTAGGAAAACTGCGTGAAAATCCAAGATGTACTGCCAGAGCAGGTAAATACTTAACGTAAAAATTAATGAAACTTAATTTCCTTTCAGTTTCAGGAAAAACTATTACTTGAAAAATTAAGCACAAATCTTCTGCCGTCGCGTAGCAGGTAAGTATTAATTGAATGAAAATCACTATCACACTAATTTCCGTTTGTTCTAGGAAAACTGTGTGAAAATCCGAAATGTGCTGCCAGCGCAGGTAAATAATTAACGTAAAACCTAATGAAACTTAATTTCCCTTCTGTTTCAGGAAAAATTATTACTTGACAAATTATGCACAAATCTTCTGCCGTCGCAGGTAAGTATTAATAGAATAAAAATCACTCTCACAATAATTTCCGTTTGTTCTAGGAAAACTGCGTGAAAATCCGAAATGTACTGCCTGCACAAGTAAATATCAGTAACATAAAAATCACGATCGCACTCAATTTTGTTTATTCCAGGGACTGCATGCAAGATCGAAATATTCTCCCCGCACAGGTAAGTATTTATCCGTAAAAACTAATCAAACTTAATTTCCCTTCTGTTTCAGGAAAACCAGAAAAAAAATCTCTTATCACGCCGACGCTTAGTACCGAGCAGCACACTTAATCATTGCCCAAGACCAACTGCCAACTAACTCACTGCAGTCTGCCTACATCGCCGCCGTTCTCTATCCATTCCGACCGACCGAAGAACGCCTTTTTTTTGATTCTACCACGAATTCACGCTACAGCTGGCGCACATTCGAACTGAAATTTCTAGGAATTTCGGACGGGCCTGCTGTAATGTATGGCATGATGGTATCGCGTGATGCTTTACAGCTAGGCGAATTACCGTTGCGGAATGTCTGTTTCGAACGAAAAATTGCAATTTGTGCTAGTTTTGCGTGAATTGGAATTTTTCGCTTGGGCAAAAGATATAATTTTTCTTTCTTTTCAAGTTTTTATAAGTAAGATTCCAATTTGTGCGAGTTCTGCACGAATCGGGATTCTTCGTTGAAGAGTAATTTTCTTATCTTTTTTTTTGTATTCGACAGGGTTTCAGGAATTTTATGATATGGAGAAGTAGCAGAGGGCTACTTCTCGATAGTGTTTATATTTTATCTTTTCCAGGAATTTATAATATGGAGAAGTAGCATAGGGCTACTTCTAGGAGATATTTAAATTTTTCTTTTTTCAGGAATTGTAATATGGAGAAGTAGCATGGGGCTACTTCTCGAAAATGTACTTTTTCAACCCTTTTCAGGCATCCTGGTAGAATTATGGGGGTTTCTCTACAAAAGGTAGAGAAGCCAAACAGAAAAAAAAGTAGCGTAAGGGGGTATACGCTACAAAGGACACACCCTTCATCTGGAAGGAGCAATGTCCAAAAGCTTTTGACACATTGAAACAGAAACTAACCAACCCACCGATATTACAGTATCCAGGCTTTTCAAAACAATTTGTCTTAACGACAGATGCATCAAATTTTGCCTTAGGCGCAATTTTGTCCCAAGGAGAGATAGGCAAAGACCTACCTATTGCCTACGCAAGCAGAACTCTAGATAAACATGAATTGAAGAAACCAATTATAGAAAAGGAACTTCTTGGAATTCACTGGGCAATAAAACACTTCAGACCATACCTGTATGGAAAAAAATTCACATTCGTGACTGATCACCAACCCCTAGTAAGTTTGTTTACACACAAAGATCCATCATCAAGATGACAGGAATCCGTTTAGAACTATCTGAATATGACTTCGACATAATATATAAAAAGGGTTTACTGAATTCAAATGCAGACGCACTATCCAGAATAAAGGTTAACTCGAATATGCTTAAAGAAATGATACCAACAGCGCCAATTAAAATAACAACAAGGAATAAATCAAAATAAGTAAAAGAATCAGAAGCATGCGAAAAAATTGTAGATATTGAAAGTGTCAATGAATCGGCAGGCCAACTTTTCATCTACGAATCCACCTCAATCTCCGAAATAAGAAATGTAAGACAATTAAAATTCCTAAAGATAAATAAGGACGCCCAAAAAAGAAAGTATAATGAAAAGAAGAGTCATATCAAAAAAGGAAGTTACAATCGAGTACTGCGGTAATCCGAATCTGAACTTAGGATCTATATTGGAGAAGCTGACTCACGCGATGATTGACAACGAAATTCAAATGCTGGTAATCTCAAAAGAAGAAGAAACATTTAAAAAGTCGACATAGAAGAATTTAAGAAGAAATTTAATGATCTGCAGAAGCGAATTAAAATAAAAGAAAAGAAAAGCTTGTGCGTAATAATATTTAAACCCCCAAACAGGATAGTGAACAAGGAAGAACAACTGAGCATAATCAAACAATTTCATGAAACTCCACACACAGGTGGACATTCAGGAGTCAAACGCACAATTAACAAGTTTAAACAAAGATACTGTTGGAAAAAATCTCAGCAGTATGGTCAAAACTTTCATAAACAACTGTGAAAAATGCAAGTGCAATAAAATAATAAGGAGCACCAAAGAAAGAATGGTAGAAACAAACAAACCAAGTCAAAGTTTCGAAATATTAGAAGTTGACACGGTAGGACCCATGAATCAAAGTAAATTCTACAGATACATTCTGACATGTCAATGACAACTAACCAAATATGTAGAAGCATTCCCCATGGAGAATAAAGAGGCCAAAACAGTCGCAAAAATAATCTTAAAATATCGAACATTCAAAATCCTAAAAACGGACCTAGGCACCGAATTTGTCAACCAATTAATCTCAGAAGTATGCAAAATTATCAAAATAACCCGTTTCACCACGAAACTCTAGGAGCCATCGAAAGGAATCATATAGTACTAAACGCGTACCTATTATCAATAGTCCAGAATGCTGAATGGGATAAATGGTTACCCTATTACACATTCTGCTAAAATATCACACCTCATTCCGAAACCAAAATATCACCATATGAACTGATATTCGGAAAATTAGCCTCACTTTCAGACACCATGGATCAAAATAGAACAGATCCGATTTACAATCTAGAAGATTACTCAAAAGAATTGAAGTTTCGCCTGCAAGAAAGTCAAAAAATAGCTAAAGCACTATTGGAGAATTCTAAAAAGAAAACAAGCAGAAAATCTGATGAAAAAACTAACCCACTAAAATTTAAGATAGGAGATAAAGTATTATTAAAAGTAGGAAATAAGAGAAAGAATGAACGTCCATATAAAGTAATTGATACAAATAACCTTAATACCAAGATAAAGATAAGTAAAATGATAAACGAAGTACACAATAATAGGTTGAAAAATTTTTAAATTTCACCATAAGTAGCATGTAACAATTAAAATAGCTATATGGATAAGAATTAAATAAAGTATACAAATTATTTTATTAGAAATGTAAGATAGGAAGGAAACTACATCATAAGAATAAAACAAAAAAATTTCCTCCAATCAAGCAAAATTTTTTTCCCTAATAGGAGGAATGTAGCGCATCAAACATTTCATAGATGCAGATACAAGAGAAAAAAAGAAAAACAAACATAAGCAAGCATTCGAGTTCAGTAATTTCATTCACACATATTTTCGTTCATAAATTGAACAATGTGAATTTCGTGAACTTGCAAAGGCAATGCACTTCGGTGCAGCACACGTAAGTTTGCTGACCCGACATCTCACACCATTCAAAAATAAAAAAAATAAAAATAAAATAATTTTTCAAATCGGTTACACAAGTCCCTCAAATCTAGCACGTTATCAGTCTGATAAAGGAGTAACACCTCCTGTAAGGCGGGTTTCATGTTACTTCGCAGTATTTCCACCAGGTCCGCTTTTGGAATCGGTATGCTCATTTTGGACACAAACGCGTGAACCGCTAATCGAAAATCACTGAAGGACTCGTTAACTCCTTGCCTCCTTGACTCAGCTAGCTTGCGAATTTCGTAGTCAGTTTCCTGGTAAATAATTAACGTAAAAACTAATGAAACTTGATTTCCCTTCTGTTTCAGGAAAAATTATTACTTGACATATTAAGCACAAATCTCCTGCTGACGCAGGTAAGTGTTAATAGAATAAAAAATCACTATCACACTAATTTCCGTTTGTTCTAGGAAAACTGCGTGAAAATCCCAAGATGTACTGCCAGAGCAGGTAAATACTTAACGTAAAAATTAATGAAACTTAATTTCCTTTCAGTTTCAGGAAAAACTATTACTTGAAAAATTAAGCACAAATCTTCTGCCGTCGCGTAGCAGGTAAGTATTAATTGAATGAAAATCACTATCACACTAATTTCCGTTTGTTCTAGGAAAACTGTGTGAAAATCCGAAATGTGCTGCCAGCGCAGGTAAATAATTAACGTAAAACCTAATGAAACTTAATTTCCCTTCTGTTTCAGGAAAAATTATTACTTGACAAATTATGCACAAATCTTCTGCCGTCGCAGGTAAGTATTAATAGAATAAAAATCACTCTCACAATAATTTCCGTTTGTTCTAGGAAAACTGCGTGAAAATCCGAAATGTACTGCCTGCACAAGTAAATATCAGTAACATAAAAATCACGATCGCACTCAATTTTGTTTATTCCAGGGACTGCATGCAAGATCGAAATATTCTCCCCGCACAGGTAAGTATTTATCCGTAAAAACTAATCAAACTTAATTTCCCTTCTGTTTCAGGAAAACCAGAAAAAAAATCTCTTATCACGCCGACGCTTAGTACCGAGCAGCACACTTAATCATTGCCCAAGACCAACTGCCAACTAACTCACTGCAGTCTGCCTACATCGCCGCCGTTCTCTATCCATTCCGACCGACCGAAGAACGCCTTTTTTGATTCTACCACGAATTCACGCTACAGCTGGCGCACATTCGAACTGAAATTTTCTAGGAATTTCGGACGGGCCTGCTGTAATGTATGGCATGATGGTATCGCGTGATGCTTTACAGCTAGGCGAATTACCGTTGCGGAATGTCTGTTTCGAACGAAAAATTGCAATTTGTGCTAGTTTTGCGTGAATTGGAATTTTTCGCTTGGGCAAAAGATATAATTTTTCTTTCTTTTCAAGTTTTTATAAGTAAGATTCCAATTTGTGCGAGTTCTGCACGAATCGGGATTCTTCGTTGAAGAGTAATTTTCTTATCTTTTTTTTTGTATTCGACAGGGTTTCAGGAATTTTATGATATGGAGAAGTAGCAGAGGGCTACTTCTCGATAGTGTTTATATTTTATCTTTTCCAGGAATTTATAATATGGAGAAGTAGCATAGGGCTACTTCTAGGAGATATTTAAATTTTTCTTTTTTCAGGAATTGTAATATGGAGAAGTAGCATGGGGCTACTTCTCGAAAATGTACTTTTTCAACCCTTTTCAGGCATCCTGGTAGAATTATGGGGGTTTCTCTACAAAAGGTAGAGAAGCCAAACAGAAAAAAAAGTAGCGTAAGGGGGTATACGCTACAAAGGACACACCCTTCATCTGGAAGGAGCAATGTCCAAAAGCTTTTGACACATTGAAACAGAAACTAACCAACCCACCGATATTACAGTATCCAGGCTTTTCAAAACAATTTGTCTTAACGACAGATGCATCAAATTTTGCCTTAGGCGCAATTTTGTCCCAAGGAGAGATAGGCAAAGACCTACCTATTGCCTACGCAAGCAGAACTCTAGATAAACATGAATTGAAGAAACCAATTATAGAAAAGGAACTTCTTGGAATTCACTGGGCAATAAAACACTTCAGACCATACCTGTATGGAAAAAAATTCACATTCGTGACTGATCACCAACCCCTAGTAAGTTTGTTTACACACAAAGATCCATCATCAAAGATGACAGGAATCCGTTTAGAACTATCTGAATATGACTTCGACATAATATATAAAAAGGGTTTACTGAATTCAAATGCAGACGCACTATCCAGAATAAAGGTTAACTCGAATATGCTTAAAGAAATGATACCAACAGCGCCAATTAAAATAACAACAAGGAATAAATCAAAATAAGTAAAAGAATCAGAAGCATGCGAAAAAATTGTAGATATTGAAAGTGTCAATGAATCGGCAGGCCAACTTTTCATCTACGAATCCACCTCAATCTCCGAAATAAGAAATGTAAGACAATTAAAATTCCTAAAGATAAATAAGGACGCCCAAAAAAGAAAGTATAATGAAAAGAAGAGTCATATCAAAAAAGGAAGTTACAATCGAGTACTGCGGTAATCCGAATCTGAACTTAGGATCTATATTGGAGAAGCTGACTCACGCGATGATTGACAACGAAATTCAAATGCTGGTAATCTCAAAAGAAGAAGAAACATTTAAAAAAGTCGACATAGAAGAATTTAAGAAGAAATTTAATGATCTGCAGAAGCGAATTAAAATAAAAGAAAAGAAAAGCTTGTGCGTAATAATATTTAAACCCCCAAACAGGATAGTGAACAAGGAAGAACAACTGAGCATAATCAAACAATTTCATGAAACTCCACACACAGGTGGACATTCAGGAGTCAAACGCACAATTAACAAGTTTAAACAAAGATACTGTTGGAAAAATCTCAGCAGTATGGTCAAAACTTTCATAAACAACTGTGAAAAATGCAAGTGCAATAAAATAATAAGGAGCACCAAAGAAAGAATGGTAGAAACAAACAAACCAAGTCAAAGTTTCGAAATATTAGAAGTTGACACGGTAGGACCCATGAATCAAAGTAAATTCTACAGATACATTCTGACATGTCAATGACAACTAACCAAATATGTAGAAGCATTCCCCATGGAGAATAAAGAGGCCAAAACAGTCGCAAAAATAATCTTAAAATATCGAACATTCAAAATCCTAAAAACGGACCTAGGCACCGAATTTGTCAACCAATTAATCTCAGAAGTATGCAAAATTATCAAAATAACCCGTTTCACCACGAAACTCTAGGCGCCATCGAAAGGAATCATATAGTACTAAACGCGTACCTATTATCAATAGTCCAGAATGCTGAATGGGATAAATGGTTACCCTATTACACATTCTGCTAAAATATCACACCTCATTCCGAAACCAAAATATCACCATATGAACTGATATTCGGAAAATTAGCCTCACTTTCAGACACCATGGATCAAAATAGAACAGATCCGATTTACAATCTAGAAGATTACTCAAAAGAATTGAAGTTTCGCCTGCAAGAAAGTCAAAAAATAGCTAAAGCACTATTGGAGAATTCTAAAAAGAAAACAAGCAGAAAATCTGATGAAAAAACTAACCCACTAAAATTTAAGATAGGAGATAAAGTATTATTAAAAGTAGGAAATAAGAGAAAGAATGAACGTCCATATAAAGTAATTGATACAAATAACCTTAATACCAAGATAAAGATAAGTAAAATGATAAACGAAGTACACAATAATAGGTTGAAAAATTTTTAAATTTCACCATAAGTAGCATGTAACAATTAAAATAGCTATATGGATAAGAATTAAATAAAGTATACAAATTATTTTATTAGAAATGTAAGATAGGAAGGAAACTACATCATAAGAATAAAACAAAAAAATTTCCTCCAATCAAGCAAAATTTTTTTCCCTAATAGGAGGAATGTAGCGCATCAAACATTTCATAGATGCAGATACAAGAGAAAAAAAGAAAAACAAACATAAGCAAGCATTCGAGTTCAGTAATTTCATTCACACATATTTTCGTTCATAAATTGAACAATGTGAATTTCGTGAACTTGCAAAGGCAATGCACTTCGGTGCAGCACACGTAAGTTTGCTGACCCGACATCTCACACCATTCATGAATTACACTGACCTCAATGAACCCGAATGCTTGAAAAGCTTGGAATGTGCATTGCGGCAAATTCTTAGATGAATTTGCGAACTGTTGATTCCGCTACTCCAGGTCAATAATCTATATTGCAATGTATTGCAATGAATTGATTATTTGATAGATTTATACGTTAGGTAGGGGTAGCGAATGATAATATAAATAAGTTGATTCTAAATAAAGAAGGGACAGTACGTTTTAGAGAAGAAAAGTGTTTAACTGTTAATTCCTATCTCTATTAACTTCGGCAGTCTTTGACGCCATACAGTGTGCGGATATCGGCTGAGCATTCTCGCCTGAAGATAAGGCAGTCTCTGACGCCTTCAGATATTAATATCGGCTAAGCTTTATCGCCTGAAGCTTTAGGCAGCAGCTATCTACAAGTACACATTGAGCAAGGGTTAGGTCAAGGCAGCCATCCGGAAGCTTAATTATATCCACTACGTGGCGCCTTGATATAACCATTACAATGGACACTGCCTGAGAACGCGTTGTCATAGGGAGCTGAAATTTGGTAGTAATAAAATATAAAATTTCAAAAATGGCCTAAATCCGGCAACCCCTTCTTGGTGTTGCCATATAAATATTTAGGTTTTTTACAGATACTGTAATAACTATCAGTCGTAGACATTTTGATTGTAGTAAAAACTTCTTTAGAATACGAAATCCTGTAAAATCGGCTATAATAAATTTTCCTGTCCGGCGAACCGTTCTGGAAATATATCCAAAAACCACTTCTGAAATCAAACTTGCATAGATCGGTGACCATACGAAATTGTATACGGGCATTCTTCTAGGTTATCATAAGAATTGTTCTTAGACCAATTCTAGCTTTTTTGCTTGTTTTTATTTGACTTTAAGTAATCAATTACTTTTGCAATACGTTGTGCAGCGATATTATAAAGCCATTTATGTTGCCCAACGCAAAAAAAAATCCCCGACTAATAACTGAAAATGAGTGGCGATATTGAGCTATAACAATAAATAAAGGTGCTTTCCGCTTGGTAATATGGGGATGTAGCATATATATAGCTTTCCATATAGTTCTATAAAAATTTAATATTCGTTTGTCGCGATGGGATGAATTATCTGGCAAAATTTTTAGTTATACATATGTATGTATTATTAGATGGTATATTTCCTCATTCATGCTGATACATGCTGGTTGATTCCTTTATAATGTTGTTAAAAATTAAGACTTTCTGATATGTGCCATTTGTGTTTCATGTCGCTCTGCTTGTCATACCAGATCCAATATGGTGGTGCCTTATCAATTAATGCAGAGTAGCTTTAAAATTGTTTATGAAAGGCGTATGTACCATGAAATGACTTTGAATGTGGCGAACACACACATGTATACTACTTATACACACCTTGCCAGCAAATGAGTTCTTGTCCACTTTGTTCTTTCAACGATTCTTGAATATACTTTCATGGTAACAAGCACGAAGTCAATGAAACGTGGTGCATATGGATGATAGGACCAACTTTCCTATTAGGGGCTCTTAATAGATGTAGAGTAGCGAAGCCTTAGATGTATATACGAGGTTGGTACACTAGAATGATTCTTGCCAAGAGTTGCACTTTGGTATTTACACCAAACGCAAGTGACTTTTTAATGCCTCTAGTGAATTTCAATTGTCAATTTTTGGTCGACCCAATAAGCTTTAACATTACTAACGGAGAGAATTTTTTAAGAGTTTGTGTTTGTTTTATTCATCATTTCAGCCTCGTATTGGGAAGGTGTATTTATTTGGAATTCATACAATTAACATCCAGGTTAAGCTATTCATTGCTATAATGGTAGCGAAATTGTGGCATAAGTATCTCCTAACCATAGAATTTCTGCTATAGTAAGCTGCGCAGCTTACGGGATTGGTTTGTTATAAAATAACTGATCTGCTTGCCGAAATAAACTCTAGCGCTTCCCTCAGCGTTCAGAGCCTTCCACAGACTTCGCTATCTTAGTTACTGGATCCTTAGTTAAAGATATAAACAACATTTGGTGGAGAGTTAAGCCGATTCTTGGCCTACAATTATATTAATATGCAACTGAATTTATTAGTAAAATTAGTACGAGAAATAAAGCCAAATAAATTTGCAATATACTGTATGTTTGAAGTGTAATTTAACTTTATCTAAAATTCTTGATTCTAAAATTTTTAATAGCGTAGAAGCTTTATTTGATGATGACATATGACATGGGCATAGTTGCGAAAATGCACTTCTGAGGGTATCTGCAGATAGTTGTGAAGCTCTCGATAAGGACCAGATGACAGTACTTGTTCTACTTGATTTTAGCAAGGCATTTGATTTCGTAAACCACCCAAGACTGCTTTCGAAGTCGAAAAATCAATTTGGCTTTTCATCCTCCGCCATTCAGCTAGTTGATGATTATTTACGCAATCGATCACAGATGGTAAAAGTAAAAGATCTTTGTTGTGATCTTATATATCTTCGCTTTGCTGTTCTATTATTGGCGCTCTACTTTTCACCTTATATTTAAATGATTTACCGAATGTTGTTACTAATTCCTCTATACACCTTTACGCGGATGACGTCCAGATCTATTTGAGTAGACCAATAGGTTTGCTGGAGGATTGTATTTGTCGCATTAATGAAGATTTTGTAGCATATAGGACTGGTCACTGCTGAATAAACTGTCGTTAAATCCAACTAAGTCGCACTGCCTAGCTATATATAGGAGCTGGATTGATAAATCGGAACTCCCTCCTGTTTTATTAAATAATTCCGTTCTTGAGTACATTGATTGCGTCAGGAATTTTGAAGTTTATTTCAGTGCTGATTTCAAATGCTGCAGTCATATTTCAAATTTAATAGGAAAAATCTTTGGCAATTTACGGCAACTTTGTATAACGTCTGCTTGGCTTTCTGTGGGCATGCGCTTAAAATTGGCTAAAACGCTACTTATTCCAATCTTTGCTTATTGCAGTACCATCTTTAGCAAACCTAGGGCGCTATATTTATAGACCTCCTCGGAATGCTCATGTGTCTCAGTATGTATTGTCACTGCTGGGCACTCCTCTAAAAACGTATTTAGGCCGCCGCGAACTCATTCTTCTACACAAACTGATATATAAAACAAGCTTCCGGAATATTTGTATGAGTGATTGCATTTCTTGCATTCGGAAAGGGGTTGTCAGCTTCTAGCCCCTCGGTGTTCGTCTCAATACGGTGATCGCTCTTACTTTGTTTAGGCAATACGATAGTGGAACTTTCTCCAACGGACTCTATCAAGCATTTTTCTTCATTGTTACAAGATTTTGGTTTTTACGAGCGTAAATGGGACGTACTTTTTACTTGTTATAGTTAGTTAGTTTTCTTGTTTTATTTATTTTATTACTTATTTCTTGTAAGGTTAGGTTTAATTTTTTATTCTTTTTTATTTCCATTATCTTTAATTTAAATTTTCTTGTTTCTCTTTTATTTATTTTTTTTCTTCTATGGTGGTATGTTTCGGTTTGTGTTTATCTATATTCGTATATTTTTTTTTACAACTTATTTTACATTATTTTATTTTATTATTATGATATTTATTTGTTTAGATATTACTTATTCTTACTTTTATTAATACCTATTTCGTTACCTCAATGTATTTTAGTTAGTTTTTATTCTGAACCAGGAACCATTCCATCAAATTAGAATTACGTATATAAGATATTGTAATCTTTGCATTTTAATTACTTTATTATTTGACTTTTCGAGTCATTTATAGAGAGAACAACTGGACAGTTATCTAGTCTAGATAGGTATATAGAAAAGTATATTATACCTTTGACACCCAGCTAGTACAGCCCAGCAAACAAAATGAATCGAAAAAAGTTCGAAAGTAACTTGCCATGGGCAAGCATAACCCTCGAAATCGATATTGCCAAATGCTCGTTTCTAATTTAGGCGGGGGACTAAATGGACATAGAAAGCAAGCTAAAAAATGTAATTTATAAGTAGCTCGCCTTTTCTTTGCCAAAAGCAAGTATGCGATGGTTGAGTAAAGTACTTTTAATTTAGATATTTCAACTAATTCTTAATGTGCCTGGATTGATATTTTCTAATTCATAAACGTACCCTTTGAGTACGGAACCCTATTACTAAGACTTTGCTGTCCATCTGTCACCAGGTTATATCTCATGAACGGTAATAGGTAGACAGTTGAAATTTTCACAGACTGTGTATTACTATTGGCGATATAACAACAATTATAAAAATTTAAATAAATATAAAAATTAAAGGAGGCCCCCATACAAGAAACGTGATTTTTTCGACGTTTTTGCCTCGTTTTACTCTCATTCATTATTATTATCCTAAGTAGAAATTTTGGCTTAAACTTACAATACTGTAAACTCACCGATTTTCTTTGAACTTTGCACACTAGTTCCTTTTCACTCACAAATCGCAAATATCAAAACGAAATTTGTCGGAAACTTATAGTTTCCGAGATATTCGACTTTAAAATTCCCATAACTTTGTACTGAAATTCACTGAAATTCACAACTAATTTACTCTTCTTCTTCTTCTTTTAGGTAGCATCAAGAAGGCACTCAAAACTTTTTGCTGGCTTATTGCTGGATGTGTAATACAGCATTTAGTTACCTGCATGTGTGTGTTTCTTTAATAAAAGTTTTTCTATTCCATTCTAACTAAATGCTGTACTACACATCCAGCAGTAAGCCAGCAATAAGTTTTGAGTGCCTTCTTGATGCTACCTAAAAGAAGAAGACGAGCAAATTAGTTGTGAATTGCAGTGAATTTCAGTACAAAGTTCGGGAATTTTAAAGTCGATTATCTCGGAAACTATAACTTTCCGACAAATTTCGTGCTGATATTTGTGATTTGTGAGTGAAAAGGAACTAGTGTGCAAAATTTAAAGAAAATCGGTGAGTTTACAGTATTGTAAGTTTGTTCCGAAGCTTTTTTTTTCAAATGACAGCGTTATTTTTTCACATGACGCCTACTCTCATTTGAAAAAATACATAAAAAGTACAATGTTAAATTTTGTACGATGGTACGGAACCCTTCGTGCGCTCGCACTTGGCCGGTTATTTTTTATATATTTCCACAATATGTTATTAAAATGTTTCTTCTTTTAATTACGATTGTGTTTTTGCACTCCACTTTCATAGCTGTAAAATAAACAAGCAGAAAAACAACTTGCACAAAGCTTACGTTTTCTTCGTTCTTTCCATTTCTTGAATTGGTTTTCCACGAGGCTTTCTAAAAGCGAGAAATAGGCAATAGTTGAAAGAGAGGGAATCATATACACACTTTATTGCCATAATGCTGTCACTGTTTCACAACTATTGCTCATTCCTTACTTTTGGCAAAACCTCGCCGAATTGTTTGCTGGGGTGTGTCGTTGCAAACCGGCATAATAAGCTCAGCAAACTGATACGAGGCTAGTATAAATACTTGGGTTTTTTCCATGGTGTACGAAGCTATTTTAATGATTTCAGAGCCGCTTACAAGTAGTGATAAGTATATCTAGCTTATGACGTTTTGTTCAAGTAGGCCTTTACGGCGATATTCACTAGTTTATGACATGCGCCAGGTTGATACTAAAAACATTTCCGACGATTTCTTGAAAAGAAAAAGTGAAAAAAGCTGTCAAATGAATGTCATCTAGCATGGTACAGCGAATACATTAGTATCCGAACTATAATACCTATACTAGTGGTGTGTCAAAGGTGTAAAGGTAGAAATGAGCTATAGAATTATTCAAGGATTGTAAAAAAATACACAATAAAACCTTTAAAATTTTTGATAATCATCTCGATCACCTAATTTTCCTGCAATTCCTGAGCATTGTTAAATATAGTAACCTTATACATGGGGGGTTGTGTGATATTTCATTTTTTAAATATATAGTGTACGATCAGTGTGATTCTGAAGAATTGTTATTACTCTTATCATCTTTAGGGAGACCGCACACTGCCGAGTCAAGTGATTTTCCAGCCAGCGACTGGACTGTTGACTTGTAACCGACTGATATATTTTTAATCATTGCTGATTGACTATCGTTGCATGTGCGCATATTGCAACGTCTTCTGTCAGATTAGTAATCGAGTGAAAGTCAAAATAAGTGAAAAATAAACAAACTTCAGGAAGGTTTGCCGGTATAGGAATGGCCTTTAATCACACTTCAGTAAGTAAATTATCTTTTAACAAAATCATTTCCTTAATTTTAATTTTTAATATTACACACGAAAAAAGCATAACCAAAAATAAAAAACATCATTTAGCAAAAATCAAGTATAGGATATTGTTACGTTTTTGTTTTATTTAACAAACCAAAATCGTGCGTGCAGTTATTAACGTTGCAACATTATTAATTGCCCTGGCTGACCGGAGTTTAGGGAGTAATCAAATCCCAATTATCGCCGAAAGTTTCCGGGATCACAAATTCTCCCTTGTCTTAAAATGGTGGGTGTATCGGCTATGTAAAGGTGTAGTTGCTTAAAGCTCTAGGCGTGGGTTTCCCACTTCTTGCTAGATTCACCAGATACCCATAATGTGGCACACGTATCGGCTGAGGGACAGAGCGCTGTAAGTAAGTTACTTTCGAATAACGAAACTTGACTTGAGCTACTTTCGAAATACGAAACATTATTACATAAAAAATAAACAATACCAGCCAAGTCCAGGGCTTTTCTATGCCCTGCCGGCATTCCACAAGCCAGCAGCACAGTACGGTGGCGTTTAACAAATCTCCTATGTACATCAGTGATCAGTGCAAGGTCATTAGCCCTTGTCACTGATCAGCAATACGGGTGTCCCCAGCTGTGGTCATTGAACTGCACGGTCTGAGGTACTGAAAGCAGCAAATAGGCATAACACTATTGCTGTTTTTTTTACCTCGCTGTGTCGTTAACTGCAGCTGGGTGCCCCTAAATAAATATTTGTGTTGTTGTGTGTCGCTCTTTCTTCTGCTTTTTTTTTTGTTTTGCTTTGGAATATGCAGAATTTTATTTTAGAATTTTGCAACATTCGCGGATTGGGGGCAAATCGTTTTTCGGTGTACTGCCACCTTCAATCAAAAAATCCGGCAATTCTTGCGCTAAGTGAAACCAAGGTCGTTTCTGATGCTGATTCTAATCAATATCACGTCCCTGGTTATAGCTTAGTGCCTCTTTTTTCTCCACATAGGGGGATCGCAATATATATTGGGAATGATGTGGCCTTTACCATTCTAAAAGACTTTCCACCTTCTGCCAATCCTGAGTTTAATTACATCTGGATTAGGTTCAAACTTCACAGGCACATCATCTACTTTTGCTTCCTTTATCGCAGCCCAAATATGTCTGATGACGACACGGTATCCGCATTTGACAATATCTCCAACAATATTGATCATTTGCTTTCTGTCTCCCCCTCTTCCGAAATCGTCCTGGCAGGCGATTTTAATGTCCATAACATACCGTGGCTCAGACATTCTTCTACCACAAGTCCTGCGGGCCGATTCGTTGAACTATTTTGTGAATCTTTCAATTTGCATCAGCTAGTGGATGCACCGACGAGAATCCCTGATGTAGCTGGAGATAGGGCCAATTTACTAGATTTGTTTATGTCATCTCACCCTCACAAATATTCTATGTCAGTCGGCTCCCCTCTTGGTAATTCAGACCACTGTCTAATCACGGCTCAATTTATCACCTCATCTCTGCGCCGCCCCACTTCTCCACCTACAAGTAGGCTTCTCTGGCACTATAAGAACGCTGATTTGGAAAGTCTCAATCAGTATCTTAGAGATATAGATTGGTCGGTCTGTTTTGCTTCGAGGGATGCTGATGAATGCACATTAGAACTTAGTAACTTACTCAGTCTAGGCATGCGTGAATATATTCCGTATTCTTACAGCAGATCTCAACAACAGCAAAATCGCTCTTGGTTTAACGATAAGTGCAACCAAGCTATAAAAGCGAAAGAGTCTGCTTTTCGCGCCTATCAAGTGCATCCTTGTCCAGAACTGAATGAAATCTACAAGACTGCACGGAACACCTGCAAGTCCATTATCCAGAGAGAAAAATTTCTTTTTGACCAGAATGTTAGACAAAGAATCTTGGCAAGCCGCAAAGGTAGTAAAGGTTTCTGGTTACTGGTAAAAACCATCAGGAACAACTTCAGCAGTTCCTCTATACCTTCACTACTTAATAATGGTGAAGTGGTTGTTGACTCCCAGGATAAAGCTAATATTTTGGCTGCTAGATTCGCATCAAATTCTTTTCTTCCACCCACTTCACAGGCACCTGTCGTGCATCCCTCGTGCGGATGTGTACAAGAGCCAATACACATCCGTACGAGAGATGTGTTCAATGTCCTTAATGGTATCAACGTCTCTAAAGCCGCAGGACCTGATGGTTTCTCGCCCCTATTAATTAAAATCTGTGCCTCATCCTTGGCTAAACCTCTGCGCAAACTATTCTACCTGTCCTACTCGACAGGAAAATTTCCAACTGCTTGGAAACTAGCTCACGTTCAGCCTATTCCCAAGAAAAGAGAGGGTAGCGATCCCTCAAATTATCGACCAATTGCAATCACATCGATTCTTTCAAAGGGTTTTGAATCTATCATTAACTCCAAATTAATGAAGTATCTGGAAACCAATCAGCTCATCAACGATCGCCAGTACGGCTTCCGGCACGGTCGCTCATCTGGAGACTTGCTGACTTTTCTTACGGAACGTTGGAATCGTAGTCTTCACAATTTTGGTGAATCCAAAATCGTTGCTCTAGATATTTCAAAGGCCTTTGATAGAGTCTGGCATACAGCCCTTTTAGCCAAACTCAAAGCACTTGGTCTTTGCCCTCCTCTTCTATTATGGATTGAAAGTTTTTTATCTAGTCGCCAAATACGTGTTGTACTAGATGGCGTTATATCTGAACCTCATCCTATTAATGCCGGTGTCTCCCAGGGCTCTGTTATTTCTCCGACTCTATTTCTAATCTTCATTAATGATCTGCTTTCCCTTATTTTAATCCTATGCATAGCTTTGCTGATGACAGTACCCTTGATTTCGCATACTCCTTTGACAAACTGGCGGATTCCAGAGGGAACGCTACATGTGCTAAACGAGACTGCATGATTAGATCATTGAATAACGATCTTGACAATATTCTCGCTTGGGGCAAAGTGAATCGCGTCGAATTCAATGCATCTAAGACCCAAAGCTGTCTCATCTCATTAAAACAAGACCATCCCTTAACCACTCCCGTTTCGTTTGATGGAGCATTAATTTCTGATTCACCGTCACTAAGAATTCTTGGCATTAATATTTCCAGTAAGTTAAGCTGGACAGATCACATCTTCTCGGTTGCCAAAGAAGCATC
Source organism: Dioctria linearis (assembly GCA_963930735.1). Taxonomy (NCBI): domain Eukaryota; kingdom Metazoa; phylum Arthropoda; class Insecta; order Diptera; family Asilidae; genus Dioctria; species Dioctria linearis. The sequence goes on along the minus strand of OZ005742.1, from coordinate 213,982,438 downwards.
AAAATGTCTTGGTTTTTTGAAGCCCATCAAATATAGCGCTCCTCTACAAGTCCTACATCAGACCTAGAATGGAATACAATTCCCATATCTGGGCCGGGGCTGGTCGCACAGCCTTAGCTTCATTGGATATTTTCCAAAAGAGAGCCTGCAAACTCATTGGCGATGTGGCAATTACTCGTCATATCGACTCGCTCGAGCACCGTCGCAATGTTGGAGCTTGGCTTAATAATAATAAAAAAAAAAAAAAAACATCGATATTTTGCAAGTGAATCAGAATTGAATGGAGTCGCTGCACAGAAACCGAACAAAAACAATGTTTAACAATTTCGGGTCCCTTTTTAGTGAGTTGTAAATATGCGTATTGAGCTTCTTTTTTCTTTATGAACCCTTTGTGTTGATCTCTTTTATTTATTTTTGTGTTTAGTTTGCCAAAGTGACTCACAACAAGAAAAAGAAAAGTAAAAGTACTTAGCTGTGGTTTTTATATGCCTGAAGGAATTTGAGCTTGGAGCTCTTCACTGGGTAACCTGTGTAGTTTTTTTGGGTTGTTCGTGGAGAATCTCCTGGATCTTTCCAAGTATCTCCTCGTTAAGCCCAGTGGTACTGGAAGAAAGATATAAAAGCAACCTTTAGCGGCCGCTGACCAAAGAGATGGAAAAAATAGGTGAAACACTCGCGAATCAAATAATTTCTTATTTTATTTTCTTTATTTCGGCTATTCTTTATTCACGCTTCTTAACAACACTTAATTAAATTAAATTAAATACAATGTTCAGTTTTTATTTTTCACTCAACTACGCCGGTGGATCGCTACTTCAGAAGTCATCATCTTATCAAGGAAAATCAATCTCCTCTCTGACCGTTCAGAAATAATTCCCACTTTAAAATACTTTTTGCCAAACATAAATTTATAATCACAGTAAATAAAAAGTGTTAAACAATCCAAAACACTCAAAAACCATTAAACAAAACTTACTTCTTGCCGCTGCGATCCGCAATAATCAACTCATTTATATTAATAATGATATAGAATAAGAAAAGCCTTTTTCTTACAATATATATCTTTATTAAATGTCTTTCATAATGCTAAAAAAAAATTAATTAAATCTGACTTATATTAACGTTGCTGATGCAAATTGAGCACAACAGTCAGTTCGATTCAGTCAGTTATAAGTCGTCAACTCCCTTCTGATTATTTACTTTCTGACTGATGTAAAATAGAGTAGTTTGCGGTACTAAGGGCGAGAAGCTTTTGTTTAAAATGCTCTTTGAAGCCAGGTTCAGTCTCCTTAGATGGTCATCAGCATTCAAAACAACATTTAACGTTCCGTATGAGTCTTAATGTGGTGATCGATTCCATATCGAGAAGATACCGACTTCAAGAATAAAAGGATACATAAATACATCTTGGCATAATTGGAGAAGTTTAGAGAAAGATGTTTTAGAGGAGTAGATATATCGGAAATGGTCACCATTTTGTCACAGCTAATACTAAACTAATTATCCACGCAGTCAAGGGCACACACAGCACAACGCGACTAAATGGAGGAGATTTCATTTGCAAGACTTGCGGGTTAGTACTTCCAAATTGTTATTCACAGACCCTAACCTGGTGTGGATTGGAGCAAAAGATGCAAATAGTAATAGAAGAGAGCGTCGGTTATGTTGGATGGGCTCGAGAGGAGAGGTATGCATAGCGGTTATAACATGGAAAAAATAGTACGCAGAAGGATACCCAAGAATACTAGCAACCCCAGCAGCGATATATACATCGGCGGCGAGAAGGGAAGTATAACGGTGAATCTTCATAACAAACAGAGGTGACTCAGAGCAGATGTCATCATTAGTATAAAACGCGGTAAACAGTGGCAATTACAAAGTACTCTACCAAATCAGCGTATGGATGAATACTGCAGAGCTAGCAGGAAAAAATCCTTAAATTTTGCACAGAAAAATTTGCTAAATACTGAAATATTTTTCACAATTTCAAATAAATTGAAAAAAAAAAACAAATATTTACAGGAAATAATAGATCAAAAAATCTTGGTGTGACAGGAAATTTGTTCATATGACGACCGAAGTAGGACAATAAATGATAAAGGTTACATAAATAAATGCATTAGAAAACAGTCTTTATTTCTAATTCGCGGTCATTGTCATTGTTAAAGCGGGTAGGCACAGAAGATAAATCAAGGTGGAAACAATAACGCCTATTTAAAATTTAACTTTAATGATTTATTCTATACCAAATTGAGACGAAATAGATGCAAATCTAGAAAATGAAGCCCTCATCTTGTACACCGACGCGACGGCTCTATAATCGAGAAAGGAGTTGGAACAGAAATATACTGTAAATCCAAGAGCTTACATCTATCAAAGCCTAGGAAAATATGCCTCGATATTCCAAGCAGATTTATATGCCATCTGCAGAATCCTGATGAGTGTGCTTGGACTAACCATCATATTAAGTTATTAGAAACCATATATGACGACTTTGCAATGAGTTATAGGGGCACTATTTCCAAAACCCGAATATATGATATGTTAGGATAGGACAGGGTCCCACATTCTATAAAGGTAGGCATTCAAAATTGAGAAGCGCAGGAGGTTACCCATGAGTGTCTGCTTAAATGTCTTATTAGTTGAGTGGTGTAGGAGGCTAAGAGGAGATGGTGTACTACTTTCCTCTTTACATACAGTTCTTTCGGGTAAGGTGCAGCGACAGTAGAACCAGACTTAAAATATAATGCTTAGCTGAATATGTATCTAATGTGCTTGCGGATGATCAAGCATCTTGAAGGAATACTTTAGAAAAGTCTAGGTGCTATAGTTGAGTTTGTTCAAGAGCTAATGAGTTTGATGCTGTTCGAGTCCTAATAGAGAAGATTCTACAATAGTGCAATACCCCGTACTATGTCATTGATTTTATAATATAAAATTGTTTCATGATAGTGGTCGTATGTGTTTTCATAGTATCTAGTTCAAGGAAAAAAATACAAAATTTTGCAATCCGGCCGATGAACAGGAACCAATATCGCCGTTGACCTGCTTAATAGTTTACTTGATATCCTCAATGATAGGTAAAGCAGGCACGCTGTTAGCACTGGACGTCAAAGGCGCATCACATGTTGCTACCATAGAGTGAAGATCGTCCAAGATGCTCGATACAGAAGTGTGACATGTCATCTGAAAACTTCACAATTCTGATATGATTACAGAGGTGGTGTGGTTGTCATTAATGAAAACTACTGGAGTAGTAAGGGTGACACCTCCCTATACTTTTTACATTACGTCTGATAGAGGCAACTGCCGCGATAATGACACTTGTTGGTTTTCTGCAAGAGGGTTCCCACCGCCGATAAGAAGTTCTTGAGGAGGGAGTAGGATAGACACGTCCCTGTCGCATGCATTGGCAGGTAAAAATAAAAAAGCTGAGTTGACACCGAGTTGTGTTGTTGCAGGATGTTGGTTGGAAGGAGAGAGCTGGTGCTGTCTGTCGTAAGACGGTAGATGGGTCCCTGTCGCAAGCATTGGGAGGTAAAAATAAAAAAAGCTGACTTGATACCGAGTTGTGTTGTTGCAGGATGTTGGTTGAAAGGAGAGAGCTGGTGCTGTCTGTGGTAAGGACGGTAGATGGGTCCCTATCGCAAGCATTGCGGGTAAAAATAAAAAAGCTGGATGGCTGAGCCTAGTGGGTGCAAGCAGGTGTACTATAGGCGGCTTACGTACAAGCATAGTAAAGTTTTATAAAATTGCACTACCAGGCAAGCAGATAACTAAAGCACAAAATCTTGCACCCATATGTAGCAAGCATGGATGGTTTAAACCTGTATCGCTGTCTTCATATCTTCAGCGGTTATCGCGCCTCTTTTTTTTTTATATTCCGTTCATTTTTTTCTTCCACACCAGACAAGCTTTGAACAGTTAGTCACACTTCTTCAACGTCATTTTTCCATACGAGTTTTAAAACTTGAACTTGACCGCGATGCGGTGACGAGTTGTTGTTTCTTTATGTATAGAATTTTAAGTATACCTGAATTGAAACTGCGAGACATGTGGGTGACTTTATTTCCGGAATTTTTTTTTTGATGTAAAGGAAAAAAGATTAAGGAAAGATCGCAAAGGGCAAGTTCTGATGTTGCTTATGCAAGGGTTCTTGATTCTTGTGACGTTCAATACTGCCGGCGCGTATGATAATGAGCTGGAAAACAAGAATAGATCGGCGGCAGTCAGTGAACTTGATGTTGTGAACGACACGAATGTGGGTGAAGGTGAGCTAAAAGAAACGGGTTGCTTGAGTAAAATAAAAACCAATTCGGCTGAGATGCCTTTATTGAAGGTCAGTAAAGATAGACTGCGGAATATTGGAGATGATTAGTGCGGGTGGATAATATGCCTTTCGATAAGGCGGCAGTGAGAAACGATGGGACTATTGAAATAAAAAGTCGAATTCGATAAAGATATTTTTATTTTTTGCTTTTTGTTTTTACAGTTTTAAATCGCTCGATAAAGATTTTGCATCTGTGTGAGTGACGAAGAATGGAACTTAAAATTAAACTACATTGCATAATGCGGGCCTTAGATCTGCATCGATCCAATCCTTAAGTGATCCACGGTCCCTTGCGTGCATTTTGATAGGCGTAACTCCATATATGTAAATATTTGACTTCAGGCAGGGTTTGGAATCTTATTTGTTTTTTCATACTTGATGTGCATAACGTCAGCATGCTCACACACACATACATATACACACGCATACGCACATGTATTTTTATACCTCCCGTGTAAACTGTTCGTAAATTTCACAACATAAGCCAGACAGAATTAACGCTCCAGCTAAAACTTTCAAAGTGTTTAAAGCCCACTTCGTGCATTCTGATAATGGTTGCGGGCTATTATACGGTCCACATACGTCCTTACCGTTGGCATAGATACAATTAGGTGAGCGTCGAAAATGTTCGGCCTCAACATCTTCAGAACAATTTAATGCACTCATCTCCATACAGCAAAAATAACATTTTGCTATGTCTTTCAGGTTGGTGTAAAAGAAGCCGCTCCTTGCTAGCTTGTGTGATTTCCTGTCATCCAAAGTTAAATTCTTAAATGTCTTTAACCGATCAGATTCACGCTTTAAGATCAGCATTGCGACTACAATAAAGACTGTGTATAAAACGTCTTTTATATTAATCCATGTGTTGTGCTTTTGCGGAAAACCAAGCCATTTCACATAAACTTTACCGCCTCGTCTTTTTAAAACTTTTTCTACAAGGTAAGTATCAGGGTGTTTGACTGGTGATAGTTCGAGCTGGTAAAAGCCGCCCTGTGTTATAACTCCCTGATAGTCTTCAAAAATGTAAGTTACTGGATAAGTGTCTTTTACATCTTTTATTTTGAAAATTTCAGTAGACCAGTTTGGGGTGTAGCGTTTTTCAAAAACATGTTTGTTTCTACTTATACGAACAAAGTCTCCCACTTTGTACTTTGGACGTGATTTGGTTTTTGGCTTTTTATACACAGTTAGCAATAAACGAACCTCATTAACAGGGCCTACGTCTATAGGTCTCATCTTAATAGTTCGATGCTTTGTGCTGTTATACTTTTCTGTTAACCTGTCCAACATACTCAACCAGTGATAATTACCATTCATACTAAACTCTTTCCACATAATATTTTTCAGCGTTCTATTAAATCTTTCTACAATTGACGCCTTTAATGAACTATAAGTTGAATAATGATTAACATCATATTTACCCATTAAGCGCTTAAACGACTTGTTGTAGAACTCTTTTCCATCATCTGTTTGCAAGTTTCTTGGAATACGACCCTGATTGAAAATTAGCTGCATTGCTTTAGTGACTTCTATCCCACTTTTGTCTTTAATTGGTAAAGCCCATGCGTATTTAGAAAATGTATCAATTACAGTTAGCAAAAAGCTAAAGTTTTGATTTTCTTGAGCATATAAGCGCATATCAACTAAGTCTGCCTGCCACAGGTCATCCTTGCCTTTAATCGTTACACGACGACGCTTAAAGTTTTTGCGGGCTGGCCTATGTAGTTCATTAATAATTTGTCTTCTGCTCATTCTTAAAAATTATATAAGTACCTTTTTACAAAATGTGGGGGTTTATATACAAAAGACCTGTTGTTAAGAGCTTTTGTTTTTTGCAGTGAAAATGATCGCCTTCAAACACCCGTTTACAATGATGGTTGCTGGACCTTCAGGTTGTGGGAAAACAACATTTATAAAAAGTCTTCTCGATAATATGTTTTTAACACGGCCACAAATAACAAGAGTTATATGGTGTAATACAGAACATGTGGCTCTGCCTTCAGATACGACATTCAATAACATCGAATTTATTGATAGCATCCCTGAAGAGTTTGTAAATTATACACAGGAACCTACATTGATTGTACTGGATGATATGATTTTAAATGCTTTTAGCAGACAAGTATGTGAACTCTTTACAAAAGGCTCTCACCATCGTAATCTTTCAGCAATTCTTGTAACACAAAATGTATTTCACCAAGGTAAGTTTTGCCGAGATATATCACTTAACTGTAAATACCTAGTTGTATTTGAAAACCCTCGAGATAAAAGTCAGTTTATCCATTTAGCGAGGCAGATTTATCCAGAAAATAGTTCAGAGCTGCTAAAAATATATAAAGAGATTACACAGATGCCACACGGATATTTACTGATAGATTCAACTCAAGATATCAACGAGGTATTGAGATTCCGTACTGACATTTTTAATAAAGACTTTACAACTTGCTTCTGCCCGCATAACTCTTTGATCGGCAAAAATGGTGTCACGAATGAATCGATTAAGGGACAACAAGCATATGCTATATGTTCTTAGAACAGCGAGACCAAAATTAAGACACGCCATTATTAAAAATGCCGACCCCGAAGTTATAAAAACACTTTGTGAAATTACTCTTAATACTTTAAAGGGAAATCATATTCCTCGCGGAAAGATATACAATTCGCTCTGCAGGTATAAAAAGGATTTACGAAAACTAGTTGTTGCAAAAAGATCTGTACCCAGACAACGTAAAATACTGATACAGCGTGGAGGTTTTTTACCAGTGTTGCTAGGAAGTGTATTATCAGGCATAATTGGTTCATTAATCGAAAAATATGTTTAAAAACAATAATCTGAATAAAATGTTACTTCTTTCACCAGAAGTTTACGAAAAGTTGAAAAACGAGATTGAGGATTCCGTGAATCAATCTAGGTTCGATAAGACTATGGATAAAATATTAAAAAACAAGAATTTATCTGATAGGGAAAAATGGTATAACTACCGAAATGAGTTAATAAAGTTTTCAAACTTAAGACGGAAAGCTGTGCGTGTGTCAGATGAAAAACCAAATATTCACTTACCGCAAGAAAAGCAAAAAAGTTTGCAGGATAGTGCTACTCAAACTAATTTTATTCGCATACCGGAAGATAAGCAGAAAAACTTGCATGACAGTACTACTCAAACTAAATTTATTTTTAAAGATGAAATATCAACACAGACATCACCCTTAAAAGAAAACACACCTGAAAGAATGGAAGAGGATTTCTTCGAACTTGCTGAAATATCACCACCAAGACAGCCGTTAACACCCGCTTCCAAACGTCGCTTATCAGCTAGTGGTATAGGAAAAAGTCTGAAACCACCTTCAAAAATACCTAAGACGAATTCTGAAACAAAGTCCCGTGATAAAGATTATAAGGTAATCACGGCTGAGGATGGTATAACCCAGTATACCGTACCTGCAGAAATGAGTATAGATGAAGCTGCGAGCATATTAGAAGAACTCGACACGGAAAGTCCTACAGCTGCGAGAGGTAGAAAACCATCCAAAAATCAATCTATATTAAGGCCGTCTCTGCTAGATCCCAGTCAATATATGCTTTCGTTACCAGTTAAGAAAGTTGTCCGCCAAAGTGATCGCATAAAAAACGCAGCAAAACCTAGAAGTTCCAGCATTTCAGCGATTCCTTGGGAAAACCTGTAATAATAATAAGCAGTAAACCTTAAGTGTACCGAGCGTTGGTTCTGAAATAATTTAAAAATGCCTGTAGATATAAAAGATAATAACTTTTGCGTATGTCTTTTAAGTAACAATTCCATGCAAATTTATCCCGAAAATACGCTATCAGCTTTTACAAATGCACTATCTAGAGTATGCAAGTTTACTGATGACTGGTGTGTTGGAATAACTGAAATTTCGATGCCATATCATGCCATAAAAAGAGGAGTCAAGCGAAATACAGCTGAAGAAGTAAATCAGAATAATTTTAAAAGGGTAAGGCGTGAGGCATCTGATCCATTGAAAGAAATAGCAGAGCAGCATAGAAAAGAAATCAAATCACTTAGCATCAAGATAAATGAAACCGTTAAACTCGAGTGGACTAAAGAGAGTCTTGAGCAAGTTAGTTACAGAGCAGGACAGGTAAATTTTTCTGCATTCCTACTAACATTTTATGGCGCTATTTCACCATCATGGTATACCATGTACTTGGATGATGTTAAGAAAAAGATGTGGGATCGGTTAGAAGCTGACTTTTTTGATAGTGTTATACCTGAAATAAGTTACAAACAGGATCCAGACGAGTTTACATTACACATATATCAGGGTAAGAAGGCTTCAGAAAATGTTATTTTAAAATATAAAAACTATGAGTCAGTTGAAGCCTTTGTTGATGACGTATTTGGACAAATTCCTAGACAGAAGAGAAAGTATGCTATCATACAAGACTCGATAGACAATTACACACATCCAGCGCTTAGCATCAAAAGAGCCCGTGAGACAGACAAAAATACTGGCGGCAAAAGAGTACACGATGTGTTTGAACTGCGGTTGGAAGATTTGGGAGTCACAATCAGAATAAAAAAACCACTACCATCTCATCTTAATGTTAGAGATCTTATTACGCTTTTTATATCAAATGTACACTTTGATGATCAAACCCTTAGTGAGCAGGAAAAACAAAAAATAATTATTCAGATTAAGGATACTATTTTTAACATCTTGAATAGATTGAACAAAGACTCGATTAGTGCTAAACCATCCGAACAGCGAAAAATTGTTAAAAGTAGCAATATTTTGGATGTTCCATACGAAAAGCAAAACTCCGGTGAATATTTAACTACCCCAGTACCTATTGATACTAATATAGACAACCTGTCCAACTTTTTTACGGATATATTTCTCCAAACGCCTGAAAATAAGCGTGAACCTGACGCCATACTGGCAGAAATAAAAGAATCTTTTAATACGGCAGGATTACGTCAGGAGCATATAACAATAATAGACACACTTAATAGACTGGAAAGATCAGTTACGGACTTGTCACTAAGGTTGCCGCAAGAGTCTCGGCCAGCAGCAGAGGACTGTTATGAAAGATATATAATTTACGTCTACGCTGATATTATCCAGCCCAGATTTATAGGTGATCAGTTAGTACGATACTTACGTGTAATACCTTTAAAAGAATGTGAAAACATAATAAGATTTCAACACGTAGATTACTGTCCTATTGAAAAAACTTTTATCGAAAGTATTTCTATAAAAATAACTAATCAGCAAGGGGAGCTAATTGATTTCAAGTCAGACTATACTCCTACATATATAATGCTCCATTTTAAAAGAAAATAGGCTATAAATACTCATACAACAGTCAATTTAACATAGTGCAAAGTTAAGAGCATTTTGTATAACTTCGAAAATGAATTCATATTATACTAAATATTATTCAATTCAGAGTGGTGGGGCCTTAGCGGATATTGGAGAATTATATCGATCTCCTCTTATTTACCATCGTGGAAGAGGAATTGGTAGTTTTTTCAGCGGTCTATTACGATATTTACAGCCCTTGGGTACTTCGGGGGCAAATGCTTTGAAGCAACAAGCAATTAAAACAGGAAAAGCTATTTTAGAAGAAGCAGGGAGTAAACCTATAACAGATATTTTAAAAGAACAGGGAAAAGCAGCTGCCGATGAACTATCACAGAAAGGTATAAATAAGCTGTTTGAAAGCATGGGTGGTGCAGGAAGAAGCAATCGCATGCTTATAAAAAGACGCAACCCTTTTACAGCTTTACATTTCGCTCCAGCTTCTAAACGTAAAAAGCGTTCAAGATCAAAAAAGTCCACAAAAAGAGGTTCAAAACAAAGACGACAGCTAAAAGAGCATCTGTTAAAGGCAAACGTAAGACACAGACAAAAAGGACTGCTAAAAGAGCATCTATTAAAGGCAAACGCAAGATACGTAAACGTGTGTTAGATATTTTTGATAAATAAACAACATGCCGTCATACAAAGAATGCATGAAATCTGAGTTAGACCTTTTCTCTACATCACCTGTACAAAGCAGCATCTTAAAAACTGAAGAGGTATCTTATAAACCTATAGCTTCTCTAGATAACTCATCGGTGCTCGAATTTGTATCACTAGGTCATGGTGACACATATCGAGACTTATCAAGCATATACCTTCGTTTGAAACTACAGTTGGTTAAGATCAAGGATGGAAAAGAAGAACTTTACACAGGCGAAGATATCGAAATAACTAAACCAGATAAGTCTAAAGACACTGTTCGTGATGAAGGCCCCGGCCTTGTAAATAACATACTCCACTCACTTTTCCGCCAGTGTACAATTTATCTAAATGGAAAACCGGTTGCCCAAACAGATAACAATTACAACTATAGAGCCTTTATTGAGAATTTATTAAATTACGGAAAAGATGCCGCTTCAACACATTTGGAATCGGTTGGCTGGTATCTCGATCAAAATAATATGGAGGTAGTTCAAAGTCCTGAGCTAAATGAAGGTTATTTGGCAAGACAAAAGCTGTTTGATAAAAGTAATGTTGTAGAGCTGATGGGAAAGACTCACGGCGATATGTTCAATCAAGATAAATTATTAATGAACGGTGTTGATTTACGGGTAGTCTTATCACTCGAAAAACCGGAATTTTACCTTTGGTCAAAAGATGATGATAATTCTCCACGAGTTAAGATAGTAGAAGCAACTATGTACATGAATCATGTAACTATCAATCCTAACATCTTGCTGGCTCATGAAGCTGTTCTCCAACGCTCCAACGCTATATATCCGTATAAACGAGTTGAAGTTAAGACTTATACAATACCCGCAAATACATTTACATTATCACTGGACAATGTGGTTATAAGACAATTACCAAATCTACTAGTCTTTGGCATGATTGACAACGACGCATATACCGGAAAACGAACAAAGAATGCTTACGACTTCAAGCACAACAACATCACCAGTTTTAATTTATCGGTGAACGGGGTACAGGTGCCAAATCAACCTCTAGAATTTGATTATTCAAAAGAAAATCCTGTTAGCACTCGAGGATATATTACGCTGTTTAAAGGCATCGGTATACATTATTTTGATAAAGGACACCAGATTTCAAAAAAATTCTTTGACAACGGGTGTTTTCTACTTGCTTTTGATTTAACGACAGACCTCTCGTATAATTCAACATGTGGAAATCTATTGAATCAGGGAACGGTGAGAATTGAAGGAAGGTTTAAGGAAGCACTAAAAAACACAGTGACATGTATTGTATATGCAGAATATGATAGCAGCCTTGATATAGGTAAAGATAAAAATGTATACACCAGCTTCTAAAAAAAAAATCTATATACGGCTGACTAACCGATCTTCGAACTTAATTTCACTCAAGACCCTTAATACGCAATCTATAATGAACTACTGTTTAGTAAATGTGGAGTTCTTTTCCGGAGGACCCTTCACCTTTTTAAAAAGAGTTTCTTTTGCGGGTTTCGCTGCGCAAAATAAGTCTTTTGCGAAAGAAATAATTTTCAAGTATCCTACATCTAGTACAGGATGTACTGAACAAATAAGTAAATTTGGTAATCTCGAACTTAAGCGTATGGACGAGGATCTTATAAAAACTCTATCAAAATTTACCACAATATTTGTTCGTGGAGCTGCAACCAGAGAATTTATAAATAACTACGCTACTTCTCACACCAAGATCATTGACGTGGAAACCATCATTTGTTCTGAACAAGAATGAACACGCTTGAGCTTACAAATGTATTATCAAACAACCGCTTGACAAACAAGTTTTTTAGAGGCATCTTTCCATGCAACCAATTACCACAGAAGGTAAGAAAGCCTGCATGTGTAATAGCTAATACGGATCCTGCAAATAAAGGTGGTACTCATTGGGTAGCCTTTTATTTCCCAAAACAAGGCCCCGCAGAGTACTTTGATTCATTTGGAAAGTATCCCACAAATAGGCTTTTTCGAAAATTTTTATTATCTAATTCATGCTCTTTTAGTAATAATAAAAAACGATTGCAAGGCCAATTTTCATCAACCTGCGGACATTATTGTTGTGTATTTCTATATTCTCGCTGCAGAGGACGAAGCTTTCAGAACTTTTTGAAACAATTTGATTCGAACAATCTAAGTTTAAATGATAGCAAAATTGTTAATTTATACCGCAGTATATATCTAAAGAAAAAAAATCGTGCACAATCTGGAGGGGTTTTTTGTAGCCAAACATGTAAAGCTGAGATCAAAGCTATAAAAACCTGAATCCTAGGTGGAAAAATGGAAAAGGCACTTCCAGCAAGCCCATAATTTTAGATAAATGATAATAAAGTTGTGAAATTATATCGCAAAATATACTTGAAAAAATGTTTAAAATCTGGAGGGGGCAACCAGCTATGTACATCGGCAAATAAGAGTATAAATACGAGACGACGGTGATGGACATTTAATGCTGAACTATAAGTCTACGCATCAAAATGGAGCAGACAGCTAAAGTTAAAAAGTCTAAAAAGGTACGAGCAAAAAGAATGTGTGCAGAAGAGCTTAAAGTGATGGACACAAAACCCAAAAAGCAAAAAGCTAGGCCGATACGAAGTGAAGGTAGAAAGGATTCAGAGGCCCCGGGCGAAGATCTTTTGTTAAACTACACTTATGATCTGGATCATCATCATAATCAGAAGGTTGTCCTCGGATTTGATCCGGCCTCGTTTGAAGTAAAAATAGTTTTTCACCGTCATGGTTTTGAACCTGTGTCAACATTTTACTCTGGATGGCTGGAAGTTTATAAACATCTAACCAAACTAAAGGACGAGGTTATTCCAGACATGTTCCCGCCAAACCAAGAAGAGCTTCAGACGAAATACACAATTCCCGTTGGTACACGCAATATTCAGCTCACCCTTAATGAACTCTATAAATTAATTGATATGCTGGGTTTTTTCAAGGTTGTGATGTTCCATAATAACAATGCAGCCGAAAGTGTAAAAGAATATTATAAAAAATATTGCGAAAAGTGTAAAAGTAAAAATTTAATTTTGTTACCTGACGAAGACTTTTTTATACCGTCTAGAACTTCTTATGTGCATCTGAATTATTCTAGACTTTTCTTTGAGATACCTTTGTATTGTAGTACCAATATTTTGTTTGATATAATAAACATTTAATAAATTTTTTAAATAAAAACAATTTAAGTTTTTTATTTTTTTATTTTACTTTATAATTTTGTTGATTAACATATACAGGTACATATTTACACAGTTTTGAAGAGCACAACGTAAAAAAGATACATTATTGTGGGTCTTACAAGGAAGTTGATAATTTGTAAGTTCACTTAGCCTAGGTATTTCTCCAAGTTCGATGATTTCTGAAGTCGGCGAGTATTTGCTGACAAATGAGGCCTTGATTTCGCCTTTTACATACACTGTTGCATTTTTAAATCTTGAAAACACTACGGGCAAATTGTTGTAGCTAATGTCTCCATCATTTCAATGCAGTCCATTTATATTTTGTACGTCACACTGGATCTGTCGCCTTGCCTTTGATGACAATTCCTGGTATGGGTAGGGAGGCATAAAATGATAAGCATCTGGGATGATCGTTCCAACAGCAAGTACGGAAAGTTCTTTAGCAAAGTACTGACCGCTGTTTCCGCACACAAATTGGATGTCCAAAATAAATTTATCCATATTATCATCTGAGGATAAAATACGATATGTGGCTATATATATATCTACAGTCAGATTTTAAGCATGACGCATCCACATTATTTAGCTGTGACTATTTTACAGATTCCGGTAACAAAATAATATCCGTATATCTGATTCCAAAAAGTATGATACTGATAGCTTTGGTAATGCTGTCAATAATGGGCTGTTATGGTCAGCTGATACTTTATCTGCGCACCTGTCTAGACTACAATAATCCTTATCACAACATATTTCTTAAATATACCCTGAATTTACATTAACTTATTTAATACAATAAATTCTTGACAGTTTTAAAAATGCTAAGCCTTTAATTAAAAGTACAGTAAGCTTTTAAACAATCTTTATACTTATTTACCTAATTTCCGCTTTTTGAACCCGTAGGGGTAAGAAAAGTAATTTTCAGTAACAACACGCTTGTCAAAGGTAAATGACAAATGTTTTTGCTCTAGTGAAGATATAATAATTCCCGGCCGTTTTCGTTTGATTTTTTTCTCATTTTTCACGCAGACTCGATCTTGAAAACTCTCTTCAATAGCCAGCGATTTTAAACACTCGAAATTGACAATTTTGGAAGTTTCGAAATTAATTGTAATACCCTTACATTTGGTAATGTACTCAGGACCTTTTTCAGTTTCAATTTTCAGGCTGTATGTTTTCGGCCCGGTGCTTACAAATTCTGAAATAAAGGCATTAGCTCCAAAACATTCAATCTCATCCGTTAGGTCACCCAGAAAGCTGGAAATGTCAAATGGTAAAGGATCTTCTTTACTATCCACAAAAATCAAGCTATCGGTATCACAATATAAAATATTATCCCCTACTTTTTCTAACACCTCGTAAAGTTTAAGTCTAGCAAAAGCAGTTGTGTACGCTGCAATAGGGATATTTACGTGCGGCAGACTGTTAAGGTTTTCTTGAATATACTTCCACGTCACCCACATTATGTTTGTATTAATTGGATGTAAGGAACAAATTTCAATTCCTGGAGATTGTATAAAGTCACAAAACTCTTTAAAGTTATTGAAAACTTTAGTATAACTCCTGTCTTCTCTTTGAGCAAATTTACCCCAAAAAGAATTTAGACAAATTTTTGCTGTATTACGTCTACCAGAATTTTTACGAATTTGATCCTTGTCCAAAATAATGTTTTCTCTTATCTTATATAATTTAAGAAAATTATCTTTCTCATCTTCAGTTACACATCTACTCCCCCATCCGCTTGCCTCTTGTTTAATTTTTAAGGAGGTGTTGACATAATCTGTAAATAGACCACCGGTCCTTGTAACCGGATCATATACAGTATAGTCCTATTTCCAGACTTCAAAAATCCTTTTTATTTGATACCCTTTTTTTACAGCTAAAGCTACTTCGGGTATCACCCACACGCCTGTAATTTCCCTTTCTTTTTCATTGTGACAACATGCAGAAATTTTATTTTCATCTGAATATTTTCTACAAAGAGCAAAATATAATTTTAGATTAGTTTTAAAAGGTAGCACAGGTAAAAATAAGTTAGAAGGTGGGATAACAGAGCACATAATAAAGCCGTGCATGAACAGTATTTCTGATACTGCAGGCATATCACAATTTCGAAATATAGTAGGGTGCCCGATAGGATAAGGTGAGTATTTATTAATATATGGGTACAAGCTTGTGAAATCTAAATATCTTATTACCTCATTTTCTTTTACTTTATGGTATAGTTTAAAAACTTCTGTACGACCACCAAAAACAGCATTACGTGGATTAAGCGGTAGAGGGGTGTTTGCAACACGGTCATTTAATTTTTGGTCTACATCAGGATTGGCTTTTAAGAATTTTCTGAATTCACATTCCCATATATAATTCAAGTTGTAATCCAATCGTTTAATTGTATCAATTCCTTTAAGAGTGCTCTCAAATCTTTGAGTCATAGTCTCGATTTTCTGAGTGGTGTTATTAGCCACTTCTTGGATTTTAAAGCAGTCTGTACATCCGTGGTAGAAACAACCAAAGAATTCATAAACCGTATTTGTTTCTGAATTAAACCCATCTACTTGTAATCCACCTCTTGCCAGCTTCACTTCTCCTTTATTATATACAGATGCAATCTCCAGATTGGTTTTCAGACTTTCCCAAATTAGACATTTTATGGCAATAAGGGAATGATTTTGAGACTTGCAATATCCATTTTTAGGCATTATACCCAAAATATTATTTTTAAGGTAATTTTTCCGGAAAGCGAGCATGCAGATTGATGCAATAGTTATAGCTTCTGTAAAAGGATTTAATTGTGTTATATCCAAAAATTCTTGCATAAATCGAGTGCATCCCAAACGTAAAATATTAACATCGTTTTCGCAATATTTTAACATCTCTTTTCTATTGTTAAAAGTGCCCTTAGATACGGTGTTATACCAGTTTGAAAACTTTTCTTTTTCCTTTAACTTCATGATGGTGTATCCATATAAGTCAGGGGAAGGGTAGCTCCCTATGTAGTCAATATTTTCAGCAGTGTTAAAGTAATAAGGGTAATAACCCTTTTCATAACCTTTAATGTCAAAAACGTCGGGAAATTTAGAGAGGGGGAGTGCCAGAAAGTTTAAAGAGTCAATAAATATTAAATTCTCGCACGTCATTTTCATAATTTTAGAGCCATTCATTATAGGCTCTATTTTTAAATTTCTATCTAATAGCTCAGAAATAATAAAGTGCCCCTTATATCCCTGTAGGTTATGCGCAATACAGTGCACCTTAGATACAAAAGATCGGGCGTTCAGGCAGTAATCTAGAAAAATTTTTACAGCGCTTGTCTCACTATCGTATTTAAACACATGCTGCCTATCACCACAAACATCACATTTTTCCCTAATACCTGGTTTTGTGGAACAGTTATGACATATTTGCTGTGCAATTATTAAGTTCACAATGTGCAAATAAGATGTGGTGCTATTTTCACATAAGGTGTTCTGAGTGCTCTCGCAATCAAAAAATATTGTTAAAAAATTTTTGTCGACACTTCCTCTATACCTCCTAATATAGCAGAGATGCTCTTGGGGAACAATTTTAGAACAAATCTTGCAAAAATATTCATTGCAAGAATGTTCTTTGAACTCTCTCTTGTTAAGAACAAGAAACTTACCACACAATTTGGATATTTTAAAAGTCTCGCATATGCTTTTATTCTGAATTTTATTTAGGGTATGGCTCGTAAAACAAGTATCGCCTCTAAACATGCGATTACAGTTTTCGCATGGTTTGACTTTTTCAACAAATACACACGGCGGATAAGAGTCACTATATCGACACTTCTGGTCACATTTATGCATTTTCATGTTTGTTAACCTATCGCAAAAGGAACAGGCATAGTGTTTATTAAAAAGGCCTGTTAGCGACTTAATTACATAGAAATGCTTTAACGTCTCTGAATAATAAAGAAATATTTTTTTTACTAAATCGCTTTCAACAGGTAACCTAAAAATAATCGAATTCGAATCTCTCAAATTATCGAAAACAATTATTTGGTAATTTTTCAAAAAATTTTGAAATTTTTAAATGTCTTTTATGCTACACCCTTTATCAGTGATAACCACCTTTGAATTTTTACACAGTGATAGTGCTAGTTTATCCAATGAGGCAATAACAGAAAAACTCCTTCGATTATTAAAATTTTCTGACGTCATTTCAATACCGTAGCAAATGCTTCGAGGGAGACAGGTTACGCCATCATCCTTACCAACATCTATCACACTTGTTTTCCGGGATAAAACCAGACTTTCTGCCACATACCTAGGATCTATTCCCCCCCCCCCCCCGCGAAAGGAAAATTGACGATATTTGCATTGAGTTGCAAGACATCATCAGAAAGAAAAATAGCATTGGATTGGTTAACATTAGCAATCAATCCGATAATATATGCCCCGGTTAATTGGTCGATAGGTCTGAGACTACTCCAAATGGGTTTAACATGAGGTGAATTTGGAAGCATTAGCGAAAAACTAATCTTACTGCCTTTTGCAGAATTTACCACCAGTTCTTTAAACACATGGCCAAATGCTTTTTCTAAAACTTCCAAGGGATTTTCACTTACAGCAGAAAAATCCTGTAGCTGAAAGGAAATGTTTACGCCTGTCGTTTTAAACTGTTTAAAAAATGTTTGCTGTCTTGACAGTAATTTATAGCCATAACCGTATTGAGATACATGACCTTTCTCACAACTTGATTTTGGTAAAGCACTAGTCTCATTTCCGCAGACGACAGAGTTATTTTGTTTACTCCCAGACGCCCCGTTGTTAACGTCACAGCCCGCGGAATTATTAGCTTCACTTACATCTAAATAATCAAAGGCGCTCTTTAAGACCCCATTTGAAAGAGGTACATTATACAGAATTGAAAACTCTGTCAGCAGCCTTAATAAACAAAATTTTTCACGATACGAAAATAGCACATTTTCTTTTTTCACCACCTTTATACAGGTGTCTAAGGCGGATAAAAAAATTTCCGAGTTTAAATTTAGCGCACTTTTTAAATGTGAAATTAACTCGTGCGACTTCATTTTTTAATTGTCTAATTTACAGCTACTTAAATCTAGCGAAAATATATCTTTTATACAATTACCACACTATTAAATCCACACAGACTTGATACCTCTCCCTCTAGTTGAAGGATGTTTTCAGCGGGGGTGAGCTGCTTGCCATCGGGGTAGTATCATTAATGTATCTTTAAAAAAAGAAGAAAAAAAAGAGATAATTTTAAGCCTATAGTGTTAACGGATGGGGCTAGTTTTATACCAACTTTTAATTAGTTTAATGCCCTTGAAGCCATACTCGAACTTTTCAGAAACAAACAAAGACTGATTCCTTGCGACTTCGCTGTAGGCTTTTATGCCATTTTTGCTCGGTCCAAAAAGAAAAAAAAAATCCAGGTAAGATGTAAATATTTCTACTAAGAACTCATAACCTTTATTCGCTATTCTTGTCAGGCAGAAAATCCAAACTTCACTTTTAAATTGCAGCAAAGCTGCACCTCCTACACATATGGAAGACAGGTCTCAACCTACGCGAAAATATTACTAGAATAATAATTCTACAATTCCCTTAACATAACTTTCAAATCTAGACGTTTCGTTTAAATTGCAACAAAGTTGTACCTCCTTCATAAATTAAGAACAGATCTCAGCCTATGTGACAATATTACTAGAACAATAACACCACAATGCACTTAGCATAACTTGTCTTCTTTTTAAAAAAAAAAAAAAAACACGCTCTGCGGGTGAATTGCATCTAAATTATCTTGTAAAGTTGCAGCAATACAGGATCTGCCTTATGATTAAAGAACAGCACTTATTCTAGGTTGAAATAATAATATTACACATAGATAACCTTTCAAATCGGTCATAATAATAAATTTACTTTTAACTACATCGGCCATAATAATAAATTTACTTTTAACCATCCCTATTTGAAAAAGACGGCGAACCCAAACAGTATATAGGGCCGTGTTTTCTCTAGTCGTCCTCAAAACAGTTTTCGACATCAACTACAGTTTAACTCACAGGCCAGGAAAACTTTTTGGTATACAATGGTAGGTACCGAACATTTTTCTGATTATTGTAAAGCAGGCATTACTATAACTCTATTTTTACAGAACACTTTTGAACTGTTGCAAAGTGTGTCGGAAAATAGCTACGACAATCTTGTGCCAATCACAGAGTTGGAGCTGGGAAAGGAGTACCAGGAGAAGTCTTTCAAGCTGTTAAAGACGCAGTACGGACTTCGCGTGACAGTACACTTTGTGGACAACACTTATGCATTCTTACCCTCCCATTTTGCCGAAAAAATTAAAACCCAGCGACAGATTGAGGATCTTAACCAACAGCACGTGGGATGTTGTATAATCTTTGACGGAAAAGATGATACCAAAGGAGGATTTTTGAAAATAAGTTTTAAAAAGCGCGAATAAAAAATTAAATATGTACGTCTTTTGTAAAATAAATTGTCTATCCGCCATACAGTCTATCTTTACTGACCTTCAATAAAGGCATCTCAGCCGAATTGGTTTTTTATTTTACTCAAGCAACCCGTTTCTTTTAGCTCACCTTCACCCACATTCGTGTCGTTCACAACATCAAGTTCACTGACTGCCGCCGATCTATTCTTGTTTTCCAGCTCATTATCATACGCGCCGGCAGTATTGAACGTCACAAGAATCAAGAACCCTTGCATAAGCAACATCAGAACTTGCTCTTTGCGATCTTTCCTTAATCTTTTTTCCTTTACATCAAAAAAAAAATTCCGGAAATAAAGCCACCCACATGTCTCGCAGTTTCAATTCAGGTAGACTTAAAATTCTATACATAAAGAAACAACAACTCGTCACCGCATCGCGGTCAAGTTCAAGTTTTAAAACTCGTATGGAAAAATGACGTTGAAGAAGTGTGACTAACTGTTCAAAGCTTGTCTGGTGTGGAAGAAAAAAATGAACGGAATATAAAAAAAAGAGGCGCGATAACCGCTGAAGATATGAGGACAGCGATACAGGTTTAAACTATCCATGCTTGCTACATATGGGTGCAAGATTTTGTGCTTTAGTTATCTGCTTGCCTGGTAGTGCAATTTTATAAAACTTTACTACGCTTGTACGTAAGCCGCCTATAGTACACCTGCTTGCACCCACTAGGCTCAGCCGTCCAGCTTTTTTATTTTTACCCCCAATGCTTGCGACAGGGACCCATCTACCGTCCTTACCACAGACAGCACCAGCTCTCTCTCCTTTCAACCAACATCCTGCAACAACACAACTCGGTATCAAGTCAGCTTTTTTTATTTTTACCTCCCAATGCTTGCGACAGGGACCCATCTACCGTCTTCCCACAGACAGCACCAGCTCTCTCCTTCCAACCAACATCTTGCAACAACACAACTCGGTGTCAACTCAGCGTTTTTATTTTTACCTCCCAATGCATGCGACAGGGACGTGTCTATCCTACTCCCTCCTCAAGAACTTCTTATCGGCGGTGGGAACCCTCTTGCAGAAAACCAACAAGTGTCATTATCGCGGCAGTTGCCTCTATCGGACGTAATGTAAAAAGTATAGGGAGGTGTCACCCTTACTACTTACTGGTTTTTAGTGGAATTTTTCCCTTATACTAGATACTATGAAAACACATTGAACACATTGAATTTTATATGATAAAATCATCGCATAATTATAAGGTATGACACGGTACACATACCATATAAAATCTAGTATTATTTCAGAGCCAGCACATAGAGTGATAGGAATCATTAAGAATTAATTGGATTCTCTACTTGCATCCACAACGCAGAACTTCATTCTACAAGAGTATCAGTACTAAAGTACGAAAGATATAAGTTCTACATGGCAGTTAGAGACAGCAGACAGCACCAGCTCTCTCCTTCCAACCAACATCCTTCAACAACACAACTCGGTGTCAACTCAGCTTTTTTATTTTTACCTCCCAATGCATGCGACAGGGACGTGTCTATCCTACTCCCTCCTCAAGAGCTTCTTATCGGCGATGGGAACCCTCTTGCAGAAAACCAACAAGTGTCATTATCGCGGCAGTTGCCTCTATCGGACGTAATGTAAAAAGTATAGGGAGGTGTCACCCTTACTACTTACTGGTTTTTAGTGGAACTTTCCCTTATTCTAGATACTATGAAAACACATTGAACACATTGAATTTTATATGATAAAATCATCGCATAATTATAAGGTATGACACGGTACACATACCATATAAAATCCAGTATTATTTCAGAGCCAGCACATAGAGTGATAGGAATCATTAAGAATTAATTGGATTCTCTACTTGCATCCACAACGCAGAACTTCATTCTACAAGAGTATCAGTACTAAAGTACGAAAGATATACGTTCTACATGGCAGTTAGAGGAGAACATTTATTTGAGAAATGATCCTCGGAAAGGACATTACTCCAGTTCTGAAATTCTATAAGGTACCTATACACATTATATCTTGCGTAAACTGATATCGCGTTCGTGTGAAGAACGGTCAGGCAATTTGGGGAAATTTATGGATGACG
The DNA here is from genome assembly GCA_963930735.1 of Dioctria linearis. Classification (NCBI taxonomy): domain Eukaryota; kingdom Metazoa; phylum Arthropoda; class Insecta; order Diptera; family Asilidae; genus Dioctria; species Dioctria linearis. Next base: position 213,960,343 of record OZ005742.1, on the reverse strand, counting down.
TTTGCAAGAACGTCGAAGTGGATTTTGCTGATTGCTGGTATCGCTGGAGTTTGTATATTAAAGAGCATGAAAATTTATGATTTTGTTTCCCCGAATTTTTATAATTTATGATTTCGTTTGCTGGAAGGAAATGTGAATTTTCCAAGTTCACCATGTGCACTGAAATAATTTAGGTGCCCCGTGAGTTATGATGCGTTACGATGGCACTGAGGTATTCATATCGTCATAACCTTTATGCAGATTAGTATAGGGTCATTCCACAGAAAGTCGACAAATGTTGTGTTAATTTGTAGATCGATTATTTTCGATTTTGACAAAATTTCACAGGTTGGTTGGTTTTATTGTTAGTAGTATTTTTGCTGAAATATGTTTTGTTGTTGCCCATTTTGACGGGGATACGCATATTTAGAAATATAAAAAAAACATTCCACCCAAGGAACATCGCTAAGACTTCAAGTGCTAAAAATTTGGAATGTTTCTTATATGGCTCTTATATAAATCTCGATCAATATTTAAGTTTACATAGATCTTGTAATTCTTAAGGGAATAACTAGAGTGTTATATCTACATTTCTAGTTTTATATGAGTCTAAGGAGTATAAGTCCTATATTAAGAATTTACTACTTCAATATAAGTGTTATAAACGTGAGTATATGGAACTATAATTCCCAGAGAATTGTAATCCTATATAATATTCCTATATCAGTATTGGAGAATTTAAATATGGGAGTACAGCTCTTGGGAAGTATGTTCATATATCAAGCTTCATATCAAAAATCAATCTCCAATCAACCCTTATATAAGAATGCGGGGCATAAGTAATTTCAGTAAGAATTCATTTTCGATATCAACACTCATATAAGCAACCAGTATTTTGTGAAGTATTATATAGGATCAAGGGGATCACTTGGAAATTGTGTTCCTATACCAAAGCTCATAGGAGATGCTAAAGTGTCATGTTGCGGCATGGCATGTTAATATATAATCGGTAGACCTTTACCTATTGATCCTAATGATGATGAGCAGTATGATTATGAATACGATTCTGATGATGAAGAAAATGAAAAAATTATTGATGATGTGATGAAACACAAGACATTTAGAATTACTCTGAAGGTGTGAGCTTTGCAAAATAATATATCACAAAAAGAATTGAGAGAGCTCTTCAAAATTTGTAATGGACACACTCCGGACTTATTACCTACTCATCCAAGAACTTTGCTCCGCACACCATCAACTAAAATGAATCGTGGTAATATTGTACAAATAGGATCATCACCATCGGATGGTCAATATTAGCACCAAGGGCTCGAGTTTTGTTTAAAACAATGTTATCGAAGCATTAATCAACCAACACAGATTTCGATTAACATAAACGTAGACGGTTTGCCAATTTTTAAAAGTTCGAATGAACAATTTTGGCTTATATTATTTAATATTCACGAGTTTCCTGATGTTTCTACAATGGTCGTCTTGGATTTTTATTTGATTTTCCCTGTGTATATAAGGTCTGATACACTCAACTCAATTCTGATAGACCGAGTTGAGTGTTTTAAATAAAAAATATTAACGTATGACCCTGTGCTGACGTTCACAAAAATTTCTTGCAACTTGTTCTTTCAACTGTCAAGAATCTTTTAAAAGCACACTACGATAGCCGGTCGGAATTCTCATATAAGAATTCACATCACGAAATAGGACCATAAATGTTATATGATTGTTTTTGTTTGGGTATTCGCTCCACTATGCTTATATAGCACAACAAATCCCATATCAAAATATCTATTCTCAACACAGCAATATACATCTTTATATAGGAATTTGTTACCTATATATGCGTTTATTCCTACTTATGCAGGTGTTGAAGTTATGGTAGGAAATTTTGTGTTTTATATAAACATTTATAATCTTTAAGGGAGTACTGAAGTCCAATATCATATTTTTTTTATGCACCTCTACCCAGTGGCCATGTTTGCTGATTATTTGGACGGCCATATTTGTAATAAAAAAAGGACGCATTTTTATTTAGGTGTAAATTAGCTTAGAAACATGAAAATAATGGCATACTGATAAATTTATTGAAAACTAGATAAATACATATTAGTTCCATTTATTTAGAGAACCAAATGAACATAACTGTTTTAGACCATAATTAATTAAAAATTCTATTTATTTATTTATTTTGAGGTGCTTTGTTATTTTTCGGTCTAACGTGTTAAATACAAACAGTAAAATTTCAATCGTTGGTAAATTCAAATATATACAAATGTGAAAAAATAGTTTTAATATTAAGAAATATGTTCCTCAGTAGTTATTCTAGGCCGGTTCTGCGCCACCCTTTTAGCTTCCAGGATTTCGCCTAAGATGGCTCCACCGTCGCTAGGTGGTTCGAGTCCATGCTAAATGTAGGTTTGTGCCTTGGTTGTATTGGTTTGTGTCTTGGATACGCCATTGCGCCTTGGATGCACCATTGTGTCTTGTGTGTACCATTGAGTCTCGAGTAGCGGGATTAATCGGTACTACCGGGATGTATCATTTGATCTTGACTGCACCCTAGCGGCATTAGCCGGTACTACCAGGATGCTCCCGTACTACGGTTTTCTTAAATAGATATGTGTTGCGCCTAAATGTAGGCTTTTGGTTTCATTGAGTCTCGACTGCACCTTAGCGGGATTAATCGGTACTACCGGGATGTATCATTTGATCTTGACTGCACCCTTGGTTTGTGCTTTGGATACACTATTGTGCCTTGGATGCAAGACTGTGTCTTGCGTGCACCATTGAGTCTTGGATGTTGGGGATACGCGATCACATTGGGGATACGAGATCACTTTCAGCACTCTCCAGCATAGGGAAATAGCATAGGATTCGATTTTGTTGCTGGAGTTCGCTTACTTTTCATCTCGAATTTTGGGGATACGAGATCATTTTGGGGATACGAGACCACATTTAGCACTCTCCAGTATAGGGAATTAACATAGGATTTCGATTTTGTTTCTGGAGTTCGCTTATTTTTCATCTCGGAATCGTAGCCTCTAACTTGACATTAAGTTTTTCATCTCGAGTTTTGGGGATACGAGATCACTTTTAGCACTCTCCAGCATAGGGAAATAGCATAGGATTTCGATTTTGTTGCTGTGTACCAAGGCTTGGGTAGAATGTGTATTAAGTAATGATGTGAAATACCCTAACCGAATTTATATCGGGACTGTATACTTGTCAGCTTGAGTTTGGTTTTAGCTGTTTTCTTTAGTATGAGTGAATGTGGTATGTTGGGCTGGGCTACTTGGTGGCTGAGGAAACGTTATCTAAGGCGTGGGTGGATGTGTGCAGCTGTGTATTTATGCAGATAATAAATGTGAAATTCCCTTAGAAAATTAGTGTAATAAGTATTAATACTAATTCATATTTTTGTTCATGTCAATAGTATTAGTACTAGGGGTAAAATTTTCATCAGAAATCCTCTACGCGAGATATGAGCGATCTTACCTTCTCAGGTGTAATGAATATTAGTAGCTGAAAAACAAAAAAAAACAACAACAACAACTGCAATCGAAGTTGTGGATTAAAGAGTTGATGATCTTAATCTGTGGGTGTCTTTTATAAACATTGCGCCATGTGATGATATATCTAAAAATAGATCAGGCAAAGCTGATTGGAGCGAATGTTGGTAGATATGTTCACTTAGATAAGTAATGGAAATTAGTAAATGCCTCATTTTGCTCTTCAGGCGGAATGCTTCTAATTTGATTCCTTGCATAAACAAACTCGCACAGTCCAGTAAAGTAAACAAATTCGCACTCGAATAATGTAAACAAATTCGCACAGCAGCCGAGTAAAGTAAACAAATTGAGCGATTTATATTTTTTAATGTAAGATTCCCAATTACTTTAGCTGAAAACAACAACTGATATTAATCTGTAGGATATGATGTCTTGGATGAGTAGTGGAAGTTATAATTGAAAATTTCTTTTGCTGAAAAACACAACAGCAATAACTATAACGTCAGTTGTGGTCTGTAGGTGTCTTTTATATGATCATGTTATGACATTCGATGTGTAAAAATAAATGACGGCTGCTTGGGATGGTACGACACATGAAATCATTAGAAGTAATGGAAATTAAAGCATTACAAAAGGTGGCCAGGCCGCTGGTATTTGATATCTTGCGTAAACAAATACGTCCGAGTAAAGCAGACAAATTGAGCGATTAATGTCTTTTTTTGTATCTAGGAGTTTGTATTGAAAAGTCTTACATTGTATTATGAATTGTTTTTTATTATCAATAAAATTTCTCAATCAGTCACGCTGTTATGAGATTTGAATGACCCCGATATCATAGTTTACATGAAGCTGATAAGAATATGATAATTTTATCTTCATACTATTGAAGTGATCACATTATTTTCTTACCATTAGGTTGAGAGTGGGTTTAATTAAATGTTTTGATGAAAGAAGGTGGTGTTAGGATATCAATGTAGTATGATATCTTGTCTTAGATGAGTAATGGAAGTTGTTTGGGAGCTGTGATCACAGTCGAATAATGTAAACAAATTCGCACAGCAGCCGAGTAAAGTAAACAAATTGAGTGATTTATGTTTTTTAATGTAAGATTCCCAATTTCTTTAGCTGAAAACAACAACAACAACTGATATTAATCTATAGGATATGATGTCTTAGATGAGTAGTGGAACTTATAATTGAAAAATTTCTTTTGCTGAAAAAAAGCAACAACAACAACTATAATGTAAGTTGTGGATAACAAATCTTTTATAAACAAGAGTGATCATGCTATGATATTCGATATCTAAAAATAGATCACGGCTGCTTGGCATGTTAAGAAACATGAAATAATGGAAATTAAAGTCTTATCAGAAAATTTTCGATGTAGGGATGTGTGTATTGCAAAGTTTTAGGTTATATGAAAAAATTGGTTTTTTTATTTTCAATAAAACTCCTTTTTGGGTGGGTTAAATTTAAAACTTTGATGACCTATGATATCAATGTGAGGTGATACTAATATAGTATGATATGTTTCCTTAGATGAGTAGTGAAAGTTGTATGGGTACAGTAAAAGACTTCTCATCAAATTTTTGGTGATAAGTTGTAATGGCATGACCAGTGTTGTCACACGAAATCTTTCTAGAGTACCTTGTTAGCCTAGCCTGAAAGTGTCCATAGTGAAGATCGTAGTAGGGGGTTTAGAGTAGGTACTGTAAGTTATGTATTAAGTTAAAAGTTTTGATGTATGGTATTTGGTATTTATCTCCTCGAAATGGTGTTGTACGAGTATCACGAAGGTCGGAAAAAAGTTGATAATGCTTCAAGTTCAATAGTGAAGACCTCGATGTTGAGAGTGGGTATTTGGAATGATATAATTCTAGTAGGATATGGAAGTGTTATTTATTCATCTTTAAATCTTACCATGAAAGTAGGTTGGGAGTTGATTAAATTAAAAGATTTAATGAAAGAAGGTTGAGTTATTATATTAATATAGTATAATATGTTGCCTTAGATGAGTACTTGAGAGATGTGAGTAATATGTAGAATATGTTGTAGATGAGTAGTGAAAGTTGAAAATATAAGATTTCCAATTTCTCTACTGAAAAACAACAACAACTGTAAATAATATATACCAAATCAATTTTTCATACAATATTTTAAGTTATAAACTTTTTTCTCTGTATTTCACATCCAAAAAGCGTTCCAGAGCAAATGTCTGTGTTAGGCTATGAGAGTTCGGCAGCAAAATCCCATGATATTTCTTATCATCTGTCTTGCTCTTACACATTAGGAAGCTATAGTGAACATCTCACTCGGGACTTGGTCATATACTTCCTAGCTGTGGATATGTATGTATGTAACACTGAGATGAATTAATGTAATGTTTGTAGTGTAAAAGAAAAACTTTCTTGGGTGATATGGGGATTGAATCGATGTATGTTATGCAATAGATTGGTGGTATATGTCCTTATTTTATTGAAGCAAAATAGTTTCACGACTACCTTACCAAGATTTAAATATAGTTAAAATTCATAAAAATGTTGAATCGATGCCAAGAACATGTTAATACTTGTTTTGAGTACGAGCAGTGGAAATCGTGATCATTGCAGCATGTTATGAAATTCTATATCTAAAAATAGACCACATGAAGGTTATTGGAGTGGAGAAGTGAGAGATATCAGCATGACGTCATCTTGGTTTTGCTGTTTTCAAGTGCTGCACCTAAATAAGTTGTCTTAGCAGGGAAGTTGTAGATATCAGCATCAATCGAACTTCACAACATAACACCACCATGAACAGATTCTAGAAGATGTTAGTGGGGGTTCTTGGTTACAAAGCTTTTACACGATTCGAGTACAAACGCCATTTCTTGAGTAAAGTTCCCTAGCGACATTAGCCGGTACTACCAGCATGCCTTGCTTTTGCTGTTTTCTTTTATTAGCGGGGAGGTTGTAGATATTAGAATGACGTCATCTTGGTTTTGCTATTTTCAAGTGGTGTGCCTAAATAACTTTTCTTAGCGGGGAAGTTGTAGATATCAACATCAATCGAATTTCACAAAATGATATCACCTTGGTTGTAGATATTAGAATGATGTCATCTTGGTTTTGCTATTTTCAAGTGGTGTGCCTAAATAACTTTTCTTAGCGGGGAAGTTGTAGATATCAACATCAATCGAATTTCACAAAATGATATCACTTTGGCTTGATGTTTTCTTAGCAAATTATTATTATTGGGTCTTGGGGGTGCGTGCATTGAAAAGTCACAGTTGCTCTTTCGAGTGCAAACACCATTTCTTGAACAAGGTCCCCTGGTGGCATTAGCCGGTACTACATCATCTCGGGCTGGCATTTGCTGGCACTACCCATGTTGTTCGTCTCGGGTTCGGGGATACGATTTCACTTACAGCACTCACCAGCATAGGGAAATAGCATAGGATTTCGATATTTCTCGAGTATGGTTACCTAGAGGCATTAGCCGGAACTACTAGCATGCCTTGGTTGTGCTGTTTTCTTTTGTTAGCGGGGAAGTGCTAGATATCAACATGGCGTCATCTTGGTTTTGCTGTTTCCAAGTGCTGTTGTAGATATCAGCATCTTTTGAATTTCACAACATGATATCACCTTGGCTTGATGTTTTCTTAGCAAATTATTATTATTATTATTGGGTCCTGCGGGTGCATGTATTGAAAAGTCACAGTTGCTTTTTCGAGTGAAAACACCATTTCTTGAGCAAGGTCCCGTGGTGCCATTTGCTGGTACTACCTATGTTGTTCATCTCGGGCTTGGGGATACGATATCACTTACAGCACTCACCAGCATTAGGAAATAGCATAGGATTTCGATATTTCTCGAGTAAGGTTACCTAGCGGCATTAGCCGGAACTACTAGCATGCCTTGGTGAAAAGGTTTAGGTTTTATGAAAAATTGTTTACTAATTCGTGGCGAAAAAAGCTGGAAAAGTCCATCTATAAAATCTTGCAAATATTTCTATTAAATTAATTCACCTCAATGTTTTTAAATGTACTTTACTAGCAAAAAATTAAAACTGTTATCAGAGCTGTTTTAATCCTGTTAATCTGTTATCAGAGCTGTTTTTAAAGCTGTTAAGCTGTTATCAGAGCTGTTTTAAAGCTGTTAAGCTGTTATCAGAGCTGTTTGAAAAGCTGTTAAGCTGTTATCAGAGCTGTTTGAAAAGCTGTTAAGCTGTTATCAGAGCTGTTTGAAAAGCTGTTAAGCTGTTATCAGAGCTGTTTGAAAAGCTGTTAAGCTGTTATCAGAGCTGTTTGAAAAGCTGTTAAGCTGTTATCAGAGCTGTTTGAAAAGCTGTTAAGCTGTTATCAGAGCTGTTTGAAAAGCTGTTAAGCTGTTATCAGAGCTGTTTGAAAAGCTGTTTATCTGTTATCAGTTGAATAAAAAGAAGGCCATATATAAAATATCATTTATTAAAAATTAAAAAGTATTAACATATAACTCTTAGTGTATCATTCTATTTTACATCTTATAATCCTATGGGACCGAGCTGTAATCTCGATGTTAGATGTAATCAAAATTTCCTCTGCCTGTCGTAGAAATCAACATCTGCCTACAGCACAAGTTTCCATGATCCTTTATGAGCTCTCCAAGTATACAAAATAAGAATTTCTAGTGCTAAGTTAAATCGCACTTCTTAAGGCATGATTCGCAATTACTTTGTATTTGATAGAATTTATATAGCCTCACAACTTCTTTTGGGCATATAGCAACACCACAACATTCACATGTATCTGGTCCATCCATTGAATCATCACTTGACCAAGGGCAGCTTATATAGTGCTCACCAAATTTTGAGTCAACTTTTTCAATATTTTCATATAATTTTAAAAAGTTATACCATTCTTGGATTTGTTTCTTATGCTCATCAAGTAAGATGTTATTATATTCTCTTAAAAACTCCTCAATATCCATCTTAACAGTCCAACATTCGGGAGGACACTAACCACTAACCAAATTCTCATGCAATTTTCTTTTCCCTTTTTAGATTTTGTATAGAACATAACAGATTCTTATAAAATTGCCTCCTGCCTGGTAGATTTTAGATAGAATATACTTTTACCAAATTCTTATAAAATTTTATTTGCCACTATCTATTTTTAGATATTATAGAATATGCTTTCATCTAGAACAGATTGGAGAAATTGGTTCTCCGCTTCGTTTTGGAGACATTAATTTTTAAAATCGCTATATACTCTAACTAACTTTTTCTAACAGAAATGTATATCCCGATTTTTTATATAGAACATGTGGATTTATATAAGGCTTACACATCATTTTGTTTTGAACATACTGTTACCAGATTCTAATAAAATTATCTTTGTCTGTTAGATTTTGTATGGAACTTACTGTTACCGGATCCTTACCAGATCTTATAAAATTTTCTTCCGCTTGTTAGATTTTGTGCCGAACATACTATTACCACATTCTTATACAATTTTCTTATACTTTTTAAATTGTGAACTGAACATGTTACCAGATTCTTATAAAATCTTCTTCTGATTATTAGATTTTTTATAGAACAAACTGCCACCAAATTTGTATAGCCTTTCCTTTTGCTGCTATCTATTTTCAGATATTATAGAATGTGATTTCGTCTAGAACATATGAATTTATATAAGGTTTATATACGGTTTATATAAGGTTTATAAGGAAATGCAGTTACCAGATTCTTGTAAAATTTTCTTCCGCCTGTAAGATTATGTATGGAACATACAGTCACCAGAAATCTTCTTCTTTACTGTTTACTCACAGTTAATTATAACCTTCCATACAACTTGCAATACTCATCAGCCAAGTGATTTATTGACAAGTCTTGTTTATTCACTTTCATTAATAGTAAGAAAAATTAGGCCCACCACACCAATATTCCGAAGATAAAATTACCATATTCTTATCGAAGCTGAATCATGGTCAAATTGTAGCCTCTAAGTATCGACACTGCTGGTTTTAGAAGGTTACCCAAGAGCAGACACTTTCGGTTTCAAAGGTAAAGGTGACGTCAGATATCAAGGACAAATTGCTGCCTCCAAGACCACGTGTCAAATACATATAAATAATAGTTTCATAACTTGCTTTTCAGTTGATGTTTTGCTCTTTGCCCAAACAGACCGCTGTTGGCAAGCTAATTACGTAATAATTTCAACATGAGTTCTAAGGATACCACAAAACTTCTAAAGCCTACGGACGAAAGTCGTAAAGAATATTCATATAAGGCTCAGTCTACATCTATGAAATCGATGCTTTCTAGAAATAAAGAAGAAAGTTTTTCATCCAAAAACGAGTCGACTGTCCCCTACCAGCAGCTCGAAAAATCAGGATATTCCAACAAAGATCGCAAAAAGTAAAGACAGAGAGATGTTATTTATGAAAATGGTGCACAAGGAACCTTCTAAAGCCATCTTGGTCTAAAGGCATAAGGAATATTCATTATAAGGATCAGTCTATACTTTTGAAATCTTGGCTTTCCTGAACTAAAGCAAAAAGACTTTAGACTTAAGCTATAATGTAATTAAAACAAATTATTTCAATAAATGGCATTATAAACATAATACAATTTTTATTTACAATGCGTATTTTAGACTATACTTAATATATTTTCTGTGGCACACGTCGCTTAAGAGTGATAATTGAAGCAAAAATGATTATTACTGACATCGGGTGTCACTTTCAATCAAATTTGTTGTTTGCAGATTAAGTGAGCCTACTTTCCTTATGTAATCCATTGGTATCCTTTTGGTATATATCATGAAGCTTTCTTAATCATAATATGTGATTTTTTCACATGTGGCTGCTCAAACCACTTATTTTGACTAGACTTAATAAATATAGAGAAAACAGTTTATAACTTAAGATATAAAAATAGATAATGAATTTGATGTGGATAAATATTGTGTGAAAAATTGATTTGGTATATATTATTTACAGTTGTTGTTGTTTTTCAGTAGAGAAATTGGAAATCTTATATTTTCAACTTTCACTACTCATCTACAACATATTCTACATATTACTCACATCTCTCAAGTACTCATCTAAGGCAACATATTATACTATATTAATATAATAACTCAACCTTCTTTCATTAAAACTTTTAATTTAATCAACACCCAACCTACTTTCATGGTAAGATTTAAAGATGAATAAATAATACTTCCATATCCTACTAGAATTATATCATTCCAAATACCCACTCTCAACATCGAGGTCTTCACTATTGAACTTGAAGCATTATCAACTTTTTTCCGACCTTCGTGATACTCGTACAACACCATTTCGAGGAGATAAATACCAAATACCATACATCAAAACATTTAACTTAATACATAACTTACAGTACCTACTCTAAACCCCCTACTACGATCTTCACTATGGACACTTTCAGGCTAGGCTAACAAGGTACTCTAGAAAGATTTCGTGTGACAACACTGGTCATGCCATTACAACTTATCACCAAAAATTTGATGAGAAGTCTTTTACTGTACCCATACAACTTTCACCTCTCATCTAAACAAACATATCATACTATATTAGTATCACCTCACATTGATATCATAGGTCATCAAAGTTTTAAATTTAACCCACCCAAAAAGGAGTTTTATTGAAAATAAAAAAAACCAATTTTTTCATAAAACCTAAGACTTTGCAATACACAATCCCTACATCGGGAATTAGCGGATAAGACTTTAATTTCCATTATTTCATGTTTCTTAACATGCCAAGCAGCCGTGATCTATTTTTAGATATCGAATATCATAGCATGATCACTCTTGTTTATAAAAGATTTTTAATCCACAACTTACGTTGTAGTTGTTGTTGTTGCTTTTTTCAGCAAAAGAAATTTTTCAATTATAAGTTCCACTACTCATCTAACGCATCATATCCTATAGATTAATATCAGTTGTTGTTGTTGTTTTCAGCTAAAGAAATTGGGAATCTTACATTAAAAAACATAAATCACTCAATTTGTTTAGTTTACTCGGCTGCTGTGCGAATTTGTTTACATTATTCGACTGTGATCACAGCTCCCAAACAACTTCCATTACTCATCTAAGACAAGATATCATACTACATTGATATCCTAACACCACCTTCTTTCATCAAAACATTTAATTAAACCCACTCTCAACCTAATGGTAAGAAAATAATGTGATCACTTCAATAGTATGAAGATAAAATTATCATATTCTTATCAGCTTCATGTGAACTATGATATCGGGGTCAATCAAATCTCATAATAGCGTGACTGATTGAGTTATTATTATTGATAATAATAAACAATTCGTCATAAAATGTAAGACTTTTCAATACAAACTCCTAGATACAAAAAAAGACATTAATCGCTCAATTTGTCTGCTTTACTAGGACGTATTTGTTTACGCAAGATATCAAATTACCAGCCGCCTGGCCACCTTTTCTAATGCTTTAATTTCCATTTCTTCTAATGAGTTCATGTGTCGTACCATCCCAAGCAGCCGTCATTTATTTTTACACATCGAATATCATAACATGATCATATAAAAGACACCTACAGACCACAACTGACGTTATAGTTGTTGTTGTTTTTTTAGCAAAAGAAATTTTCAATTATAACTTCCACTACTCATCCAAGACATCATATCCTACAGATTAATATCAGTTGTTGTTTTCAGCTAAAGTAATTGGGAATCTTACATTAAAAAATATAAATCGCTCAATTTGTTTACTTTACTCGGCTGCTGTGCGAATTTGTTTACATTATTCGAGCGCGAATTTGTTTACTTTACTGGACTGTGCGAGGGTGTTTATGCAAGGAATCAAATTAGAAGCATTCCACCTGAAGAGTAAAATTAGGCATTTACTAATTTCCATTACTTATCTAAGTGAACATATCTACCAACATTCGCTCCAATCAGCTTTGCCTGATCTATTTTTAGATATATCATCACATGGCGCAATGTTTATAAAAGACACCTACAGATTAAGATCATCAAATCTTTAATCCACAACTTCGATTACAGTTGTTGTTGTTTTTTTGTTTTTCAACTACTAATATTAATTACACCTGAGACGGTAAGATCGCTCATATCTCGCGTAGAGGATTTCTGATGAAAGTTTTACCCCTAGTACTAATACTATTGACATGAACAAAAATATGAATTATTATTAATACTTATTACACTAATTTTCTAAGGGAATTTCACATTTATTATCTGCATAGATACACAGCTGCACACATCCACCCACGCCTTAGATAACGTTTCCTCAGCCACCAAGTATCCCAGCCCAACATATCACAGGCACTCATACTAAAGTAAACAGCTAAAACCAAACTCAAGCTGACAAGTATACAGCCCCGATATAAATTCAGTTAGGGTATTTCACATCATTACTTAATACACATTCTATCCAAGGCTTGGTACAGATAACATAGCCCAGTCGAAAACACCTCAGGCAGTCCTAGTCATAGTATTACATATTGACACTAAAGCTCTCAGCCAACCCCCAGCACCCAGACACAGGAGGGGACACCTCAAGGTCAAATTGTAGCCCCCAAGACCAGATAAAACTTAACCAGCAACCTCCACCAATACAGATTCCCACCACTTCACAAATATTTATAGCTACGATCTCTGAGATGAAAAATAAGCGAGCTCCAGAAACAAAATCAAAGACCTATGCTATGTTCCTATGCTGGAGAGTGCTAAGAGTGATCTCGTATCCCCAAATTGATCTCGTATCCCCAAAACTCGAGACGAAAAACTTAGTGTCAACTTAGAGGCTACGAGTCCGAGGTGAAAAATAAGCGAACTCCACCAACAAGATCGAAATCCTATGCTATTTCCCTATACTGGTGAGTGCTGAAAGTGATCTCGTATCCCCAAAATGATCTCGTATTCCCAAAATTCGAGATGAAAAATAAGCGAACTCCAGCAAAAAATCGAAATCCTATGCTATTTCCCTATGCTGCAGAGTGCTGAAAGTGATCTCGTATCCCCATAGTGATCTCGTATCCCCAAAACTCGAGATGAAAAACTTAATGTCAACTTAGAGGCTACGAGTCCGAGATGAAAAAAAAGCGAACTCCAGAAAAGAATTGAAAACCTATGCTATTTCCCTATGCTGAAGAGTGCTGAAAGTGATCTCGTATCCCCAAAATTCGAGATGAAAAATAAGCGAACTCCAGCAACAAAATCGAAATACTATGCTATTTCCCTATTGGAGAGTGCTGAAAGTGAGCTGGTATCCCCAAAGTGATCTCGTATCCCCAAAACTCGAGATGAAAAACTTAATGTCAACTTAGAGGCTACGAGTCCGAGATGAAAAATAAGCGAAATCCAGAAACAAAATCGAAAATCCTATGCTATTTCCCTATGCTGGAGAGTGCTGAAAGTGATCTCGAATCCCCAAAGTGATCTCGTATCCCCAAAGTGATCTCGTATCCCCAACATCCAAGACTCAATGGTTCACCCAAGACACAGTGGTGCATCCAAGGCACAATGGTGTATCCAAGGCACAAACCAAGGGTGCAGTCAAGATCAAATGATACACCCCGCTAGGGTGCAGTCGAGACTCAATGAAACCAAAAGCCTACATTTAGGCGCAACACATATCTCTTTAAGAAAACCGTAGTCCGGTAGCATCCTGGTAGTACCGGCTAATGCCGCTAGGGTGCAGTCAAGATCAAATGATACATCCCGGTAGTACCGATTAATCCCGCTAGTCGAGACTCAATGGTACACCCAAGACAAAATGGTGCATCCAAGGCGCAATGGTGTATACAAGACACAAACCAATACATCCAAGGCACAACTATACATTTAGCACGAAATCGAAACCACCTAGCGACGGTGGCGCCTTCTGTGGCGAAAACCTGGAAGCTAAACGGGTGTCGCAGAGCCGGCATAGAATAACTACTATCCTCAATCATATTTTATAACACCATGTTTTGTGTTAAGTTAAAACTTGCTATAGGACTCTAAGTCACGCATGCATAATAAGTTCCACATGAATAATAAATTTGTTGACTCAACTAGGATCTTTTGTCTTTTAACGATATTACATTAGGATCACTTTTCATATATCGGATAATTGGTTCCTAAATAGGTTATTACATGGGATATATTCAATTCCTATATAAGTGAAGCAGACCAATTTAGGAAATCATACAACAATGTTATAACACTAAATATCTACAATTGGGTACAAATAAAGTCTTATATAAGCTCTGAGCATCAAGACGAGTTTAATATATAAGTATATTATAGGAATTATTATTCCTATATCAACACAAAATTTTATTCCGCGAACATGATATGGGATTCTCCACTTTAGCGCTATAAGAGTCTAGTGCAATTCCCTGGGAAAACGATGAGACAATAATCTGGCTTCTTATGACACCTTAAGTTCGCAAGATTTATTCCCTAGCAGAGCTCCGATAGGACAAAAATTGTTCGTTGGGCAATTTTTGCTTGGTAGATGTAATTAAACAATTTATATCTCAGAATCTACACATCGCAAGTCTATGAAAAGGGGATATTTATTTTTGAAGCTCTTCAAAAAAATTAGTTGATGTCCATTTTCTAAAAAACTGGTTTTGACAATATTTGATATGTCTGTTATCCTTGAATATCTCAAAAAGGCCACTCTTAATTTTTGTTAATTATTTTTGATTATATTAATTGATGGGTTTCGGGTAAGCTGTAGAAAGCAGAAAATGCAGCTCCTTGAAGTTTGGATGGAGTTATTTTTTAAACATATCTAGTTAAGAAAACTATCAACGAAAATTTATGACGTGTACTGAGCTGTCAGATTATGTCCAGTATGTTCGATAATTAAGAAGGATGGTGTATGCCAATGGATTTTTTGATTTAAGTTGTGCCATGAGAATGATATGTTTCACTTCTTATCTGAAAATTTACAATAGACTGGAAAAATAAATAAATAAGGATTAAGTCGTGCATGATTTTTGATCTTCAAACGGCCTTTACCTTGTAGCGAGAGCATTTATCTAATTTCACAAAGCGAATTCGGTGCAGATTGGATAATTTGAAAAGAATAAGTATCTATAAATTGGTGTAGCTAAGGTTTTTATAGTACCTACTGTAATAATTCCTGACAATAATTCTTAACGGGAAATAACGGAAAAATATTAAACCAATTTTTTTTTTGGAAAAAGTCTATATTCAACTGACAGCGAAAATAAAGATAATGCGTTATTGATTTTGAGATAATCCTTTCGTCTTTTTTTTTTTTTTGTAACATTCAGATAATTTATTTTGTATACCCATACTATTTTAGAAAAAATTAAAACCAAAGATAGAAAACCAAAATTATAATTTGTCTCTTTCCCGGTTTTTCCAACCACCCAGTCTAAGGACATAAACGATCCCCTAAAACTTTTCATTAATGCACCCTCCTTGATCTGAATTATTACAGTAGATGGCATAAAGACTTTTGGCAGAAAAGGAAAACGGCGATGTCCCCAACAAAGTTAGTCCATAAAACTCCTCCTTCGCCTCATATCAGAATTATTTTATAAACCGTATGAATGGGAAAGACAAAAAGAATACTTTTATTTTCAGTCTCCCTTTATCATCTGACCAAATCTTTTCCATAACTTTTATAGCATTAATGCGATTTGAAAAGTGGTTAATTCGAAATAGGTTATTATTTTTTACCATAAGTTTGGATTGTAGGATGGATGTATATATACAGTATAGGTCACGTCCCCACAAGATTCACCCTTTTTTTCACATAATCAAAAGCACGCAGACTCAGCTAAATTATTCCTCCACCGGAAAATACTTTTGTGAAAAACAAAAGCATCAAATAACGTTTTAAATTATTCCTCCACCGGAAAATACTTTTGTGAAAAACAAAAGTATCAAATAACATTTTTAAATCATTTTCTCACACGCGCATTTTGTAATTTTGTAAAAGCAAGCATTTTTGCTTACTCGATTAAGAACCTAATGAAAAGTTCAAGTTAAGAAGAAAAGTCAGTCTGTTTTAAGTTTACTTATGAGTCGGTCGTAGTCGTAAAAGTTTTATTTTTTATTCTTATTAAACGCTTAAAAATCAAAGTTGTTTTTTTTTCTCTCTTACCATATTTTTTTATTTATCTTGTATAAAAAGGTAAAATTACAAAAGTGGCGCAGTCGGTAGGATGTTCGCGAAAGGACATCCAGTGAAAAAAATATAATTATAACAAATTTGTTATTCAGTGCAAATGCTTTCAAAATAATTCTGTGCGAAACAAGTTTTTGTGAAACAACATTTTTCATTTCCGAAGTAAGGGAACCATCTGAAAATTGTTATTAAAATTTGTTAGTACTTGCCATCCTTTCGGAGTACGTGTAAAGTGGAAGTGAAAATTCCTATAATAAAACACGGTTAATTTTAATTATTTAACTCCACGAACCTGAAAGAAAAGAAAGAAAAACGTTTTATAATAAAACAAAATAAACCAATTAAATAAATCTATTAATCAATTAAACAAATAAATAAAGTAAATTAATTGATTGCGAAACTCTGAAGTAAATTGTCAAAAATTTACAAAAGTGGAGAATAAAATCAGGAAAAATAAAACAAAAGACCAGCGACATCGACTAATGAACAACAACAGGCCCTTGTCGCCAGTGGAAGAGAATTCACAGGACCAAGTAAAACCAGAAGAAGTACAGTCAGACGACAGCTGCAATATCATCATCAATAATCAACAACAACCAAGCATTAATTCCCAAATCAGCAGCAACCTACTAAAATACGGTAAATTAAATCTCAACGTACACGAAGGAGGAATCAAAACAATAAACACGATGACACAAGTAAGCCTAGAACCAATAAAATATTTGTGTCAATTGCCTACTTTCAATGGTGATAGAGATGACCTTTATAATTTTACAAGTTTAGTAGATAGGGTTTTTCCTTTATTAGCTAAGTATGATGATCGGAGTCAAAAAATATTTTTTGATATAATTAAAAGTAGATTAATTGGAAAAGCTCGCGAAGTGATTGAAATAAATAACGGTATTACAAAGTGGCAAGAGGTGAAAACTCTTCTTGTTCAACATTTCGGTGATAGGTTAAGAGTCGATCAACTTTTCGATGAACTTAGATTCATAACATTTAAAACGAATTGTGTAGATTTTTATAATGAAATAAATGCTACGCTACGCAGGTTAAATAATAAAACAAAATTTGAAAATAGTGCCGAAACTGAAACAAAAAATAATTGCAAAACAGCTCTTAGAATTTTTCAAAGCAAGTTACCAGAGCCAATGAGGGGTCTGTTATATTGCAGGCAACCAGATAGTTTAGAAGCCGCTATGAAAATTTTATACGAAACTGGCTATGCTTTCACTAGGGTTAATGTAGGTCGATATAGTAACTTCAATCAAAATACAAATAATAAAAACAATCGAAATAACTATAGTAACAATCGAAACGATAACTCAAATTACGACAGAAATAAAAAGAATCCGAATACAAATAATAACAATAGTTACTGGAAGTATCAGAATCAATCAAATCAAAGATTTGAACTTCCTAGATCCGACAGGTACAGACAAAATTACCAAAGTCAGACCAACAACAATACGAATATTAACAGAAACGACACCGTAGAACCGATGGACGTTGACACATCCACAATCAACAGACGTAATTATAACTTCGAAGAAAATCAACACGATAGAAACGAAAATTTTCAATTAATAGCCTCCAATATCCGGTCTTACCCTATATAATAATTAACACAGCTGTTAGAAAGTTAAGATTTTTAATAGACACCGGCGCTACATCTAGCATCGTGAACCCAGGCGTATGCAATCCTAAATGGCAAATCCCCATGCAAAAACCCATTGAGCTAAAAACGATAAATCAAAATGTAAAAATATTTAATAAAATTAAAATACCATTATTCAAAGAGTTCAATAGAACTAGCGAAATGGCAGAATTTTTAGAATTTAATTTTCACTCTGAATACGACGGTCTAATAGGAAACAATATTTTAAAACCCTTGAACATTAGTTTAAGTTATAAAAATGGAACGTTAGAAACGGAAGATGCTAAAATAAAAATATATTTTGATAAATCTGAAGAGGATTATGAAACCTTGATAAACTCTGTAGATACAGAAATAATTTATAATTTTGATCTTCAGAAAAATATTTGCCCACTTGATCAGATTAGAATTGATCATTTGAATAGCGAAGAGAAACAAGCTATTACAAAGCTAGTAAAAGAATTTTTCATCCATATTTTTCCAAGAAGGAACTGATTTGTCTGTCACGCATGTGATGAAACATTCTATTAAGACTCGAAACGAAGTTCCAATCTATAACAAAAGTTACAGGTACCCTGAGGTACATAAAACAGAAATACGGGAACAAATACAAGAAATGCAAAAACAAAACATTATACGCCCTAGTAATTCACCATATTCTGCTCCAATATGGGTGGTACTCAAAAAACTGGATGCATCGGGCAAGCAAAAATGGCGTATAGTGATTGATTATACATGAAGTCACGATAGATGACAAATTCCCGATACCGAACATAGATGATATTTTCGACAAATTAGGGAGGGCACAATATTTTACGACCCTCGATCTAGCAAAGGGATTCCACCAAGTCGAGATAGAGGCAGAAGATATCAAGAAGACTGCTTTTTCTACTAATGAAGGGCATTTTGAATTCACGCGTATGCCTTTCGGCCTTAAAAATGCGCCAGCCACCTTCCAACGGCTGATGAACTCAGTACTTTCAGAATATTTAGGAAAAGTCTGTCTAGTGTACTTAGACGACATTATCATATTTTCCACTAGCCTAGAAGAACATGTTGATTCTATAAGGAAAATATTTTCAAAATTAAAAGAGGTCAATTTAAAAGTACAACTAGATAAGAGTGAATTTTTAAGAAAAGAAACGGAATTCTTAGGTCATGTAATATCCACTGAAGGTATAAAGCCAAATCCCAAAAAGATAGAAACAATAATAAAATACGAAATCCCAAAAACCACCAAGCAAATGAAATCATTTTTAGGAATTACGGGCTATTACCGTTAATTTATAAAAGACTATTCCAAGATAGCAAAACCCATGACGATTTATTAAAAAAGGGTAAGAAAATTAATATCAACGATCCGGAATATGTTAGAGGTTTCGAAACTTTAAAAACTCTAATTACATCTGAACCAATTCTCAGGTTCCCGGATTTCAATAAAAAATTCACTTTAACAACAGATGCGTCAAACTACGCGTTAGGGGCAGTATTGTCACAAGAAGGGCATCCCATTAGCGACGCAAGTAGGACGCTTAATGACCACGAAATCAACTATTCGACAATAGAAAAAGAATTACTAGCCATCATATGGGCAGTAAAATATTTCAGACCGTACCTTTACGGCAGGAAGTTTTCTATTCAGACTGACCACAGACCTTTGGTATGGTTAAGTTCGCTCAAAGAACCAAATAATAAGTTACAAAGGTGGAAAATAAAATTAGGAGAGTATAATTACGATATTGAATATGTTAAAGGTAAGGATAACAATGTAGCAGACGGTCTTTCCAGAATAGAAATCCATAATAATGAAATAAACGAGGACGAGAATGAAGGCAACGAAGTAGAAAGTAATAGTAATTCTTCGACGGGAGCACAATTCACAGTGCGAGAGAAGATAGCTCAAATCATATCCCAATCGTTTATAGTCCGGTGAATATCTTCAAAACGCAAATTATATTAAACAAAACCGACAGAATTAGCTGTCACAAATTACGTAAACCATTCGGTAAAAGAAGACTTCTCATCGAATTAAAAATATTCAATGAAGAAAGTGTAACTGATCTCTTGAAAAAATACTTGCCATCCAAGGGTATCGTCGTAGTATACTCAAACGATGACCATTTATTTGCACAATTTCAAGAAACTTATTTGAAATATTTCAGTAGTAATAAACTACTAAAATTCGTCAAGAGTAGCAAACTCTTAGAAGATATTGAAGACGAAGAAAGGGCCTTAGAAATAATATCCATTACGCATGAAGAATTTAATCACAGGGGAATAAATGAAACATATGAAGAAATCAAGGACGCTTACTACATTCCCAAATTAAAAGAAAAGATAGGTAGAGTTTTAAATAATTGCGAAATTTGTAACATTTCAAAATTTAAAAGAAGTCCGTATAAACCCTTGTATAAAGTAACTGAGACACCAACTAAACCTAACGAAATTTTACATATTGACGTTTGGATTGCAAATAGGCAAACAATGTAGTTAACAGTAATTGATAAATTTACAAAACACGTTAGAATGCATAAATTAAGAAGTAGGTCTTGGGTAGATTTATTAGAAGCAATGAAATCGAGAATAGCAATGATGGGAGTACCGAGAAAAATCGTAATAGATGGAGAGCCTGGTTTCACAGTACAAAAATTAAAACAATATTGCGCGGAAAATAAAATAGAAGTTCACACCACAACCGCGCAAAGACACACAGGTAATTCAGACATCGAACGATATCATTCGACTTTAAATGAACATATTAGAATACTAAAGACTAGCACCAAAAATACAGACAATAAAAATTTAGATAACTTAGTTTTAAAAGCATTAGAAACTTATAATAAAACCATTCACTCTACCACGAAAAAGAAACCTTTAGATTTTATTAACGGAAAAATTAAAGCAGAATTAATGCCGCTAGGGTGCAGTCGAGACTCAATGAAACCAAAAGCCTACATTTAGGTGCAACACATATCTCTTTAAGAAAACCGTAGTACCGGAGCATTCTGGTAGTACCGGCTAATGCCGCTAGGGTGCAGTCAAGATCAAATGATACATCCCGGTAGAACCGATTAATCCCGCTAGTCGAGACTCAATGGTATACCCCAGACACAATGGTGCATCCAAGGCGCAATGGTGTATACAAGACACAAACCAATACAACCAAGGCACAAACCTACATTTAGCACGGAATCGAACCACTTAGCGACGGTGGCGCCTTCTGTGGCGAAATCCTGGAAGCTAAAAGGGTGTCGCAGAGCCGGCATAGAATAACTACTATCCTCAATCATATTTTATAACACCATGTTTTGTGTTAAGTGAAAACTTGCTATAGGACTCTAAGTCACGCATGCATAATAAGTTCCACATGAATAATAAATTTGTAGACTCAACTAGGATCTTTTGTCTTTTAACGATATTACATTAGGATCACTTTTCCTATATCGGATAATTGGTTCCTAAATAGGTTATTACATGGGGATATATTCAATTCCTATATAAGTGAAGCAGACCAATTTAGGAAATCATACAACAATGTTATAACACTAAATATCTACAATTGGGTACAAATAAAGTCTTATATAAGCTCTGAGCATCAAGACGAGTTTAAGATATAAGTATATTATAGGAATTATTATTCCTATATCAACACTAAATTTTATTCCGCGAACATGATATGGGATTCTCCACTTTAGCGCTATAAGAGTCTAGTGCAATTCCCTGGGAAAACGATGAGACAATAATCTGGCTTCTTATGACACCTTAAGTTCGCAAGATTTATTCCCTAGCAGAGCTCCGATAGGACAAAAATTGTTCGTTGGGCAATTTTTGCTTGGTAGATGTAATTAAACAATTTATATCTCAGAATCTACACATCGCAAGTCTATGAAAAGGGGATATTTATTTTTGAAGCTCTTCAAAAAAATTAGTTGATGTCCATTTTCTAAAAAACTGGTTTTGACAATATTTGATATGTCTGCTATCCTTGAATATCTCAAAAAGGCCACTCTTAATTTTTTTTAATTATTTTTGATTATATTAATTGATGGGTTTCGGGTAAGCTGTAGAAAGCAGAAAATGCAGCTCCTTGAAGTTTGGATGGAGTTATTTTTTAAACATATCTAGTTAAGAAAACTATCAACGAAAATTTATGACGTGTACTGAGCTGTCAGATTATGTCCAGTATGTTCGATAATTAAGAAGGATGGTGTATGCCAATGGATTTTTTGATTTAAGTTGTGCCATGAGAATGATATGTTTCACTTCTTATCTGAAAATTTACAATAGACTGGAAAAATAAATAAATAAGGATTAAGTCGTGCATGATTTTTGATCTTCAAACGGCCTTTACCTTGTAGCGAGAGCATTTATCTAATTTCACAAAGCGAATTCGGTACAGATTGGATAATTTGAAAAGAATAAGTATCTATAAATTGGTGTAGCTAAGGTTTTTTATAGTACCTACTGTAATAATTCCTGACAATAATTCTTAACGGGAAATAACGGAAAAATATTAAACCAATTTTTTTTTTTGGAAAAAGTCTATATTCAACTGACAGCGAAAATAAAGATAATGCGTTATTGATTTTGAAATAATCCTTTCGTCTTATTTTTTTTTTTTTTTTGTAACATTCAGATTATTCATTTTGTATACCCATACTATTTTAGAAAAAATTAAAACCAAAGATAGAAAACCAAAATTATAATTTGTCTCTTTCCCGGTTTTTCCAACCACCCAGTCTAAGGACATCAACGATCCCCTAAAACTTTTCATTAATGCACCCTCCTTGATCTGAATTATTACAGTAGATGGCATAAAGACTTTTGGCAGAAAAGGAAAACGGCGATGTCCCCAATAAAGTTAGTCCATAAAACTCCTCCTTCGCCGCATATCGGAATTATTTTATAAACCGTATGAATGGGAAAGACAAAAAGAATACTTTTATTTTCAGTCTCCCTTTATCATCTGACCAAATCTTTTCCATAACTTTTATAGCATTAATGCGATTTGAAAAGTGGTTAATTCGAAATAGGTTATTATTTTTTACCATAAGTTTGGATTGTAGGATGGATGTATATATATATATAGGTCACGTCCCCACAAGATTCACCCTTTTTTTCACATAATCAAAAGCACGCAGACTCAGCTAAATTATTCCTCCACCGGAAAATACTTTTGTGAAAAACAAAAGCATCAAATAACGTTTTAAATTATTCCTCCACCGGAAAATACTTTTGTGAAAAACAAAAGTATCAAATAACATTTTTAAATCATTTTCTCACACGCGCATTTTGTAATTTTGTAAAAGCAAGCATTTTTGCTTACTCGATTAAGAACCTAATGAAAAGTTCAAGTTAAGAAGAAAAGTCAGTCTGTTTTAAATTTACTTATGAGTCGGTCGTAGTCGTAAAAGTTTTATTTTTTATTCTTATTAAACGCTTAAAAATCAAAGTTGTTTTTTTTTCTCTCTTACCATATTTTTTTATTTATCTTGTAAAAAAAGGTAAAATTACAAAAGTTATATATGTATATATATTATATTAATAGTTATAGTTATATATTATATATTAATAGTTGAAAATATGTAGTAGAGAAGAGAAGGAATTCAAAGCTGTTTGCTTAATCAGTAATTAATTAGCAGAGCACACCTATTAGAAAGTCCGATAGGAACTAAAAAAATGTATACATCAAAATAAAAAAACGCAACCAAATATTATTATTATTGTTATTATTTATTTAATGTAAACTCTACACAATTAAGCCTTAACTTCTAATTATGTGTAGGTAGATATGCACAGAAGCAATTAATGTACGAAAATACTTATTTATGAATAGTCTAGAATGATGGAAAATTCATAAATTCATTATATATATACCTATTTATATGCACTTACTTATATTTACAAATAGATTTTAAGATTTCAAAGTAGATGTAGTTTAGTTAATGCAATAAATTCGAGAAATGTAAGAAAATATTTCGTCGGAAGCTGTCCCGACTGCCACGCCTTAATTCAAATGGCACATCATTCAAGTCTGATGGTCCCGACAAAAAATTGCCGTCCTGTAGCAATACTGCCTACACGAGGCAACAGCAAGGTTAGCGTACGGTTAGAGTGAGAAAAGCTGATTTTGTCATATAATTATTCAGGTTTACGAGAACAAATCAAATTAAAGAGCAATAGAACCGCTCGATACTTGAGATATGAGTGTAGACCACATCCAAATAAATGTTTAACATATGATGATACGTGATCATATCGTCTCAGGTTGTACGCATATCTGACAGCAGAGTTGAATGCAACAGTCAATTTCCTCAATGATACAGAGTTAAGTTGGTAATATATTTCACAGTCGTAGGTAAGATTCGGCCATATTAAACTTTTAACGATTTTTAATCTTGTAAACAATGGTAAAAAGTTAGCAGAGGCAGAAAGCTTGCGGAGAGCACCATAGACTTTAGACACATGGCTGTTTATGTGGTCGCACCATGTAAGTCTACTATTTAAGATTATACCCAGATTGTTGACAGAATTTTTAAATTTTATAACAATATTATTGAGGAGGATCTGCGGGAAGTAGGATGTATCCAGTTCATTCTTATAGATGACAATTGCGTTAGTCTTAGTTGCATTGAGGAACAGTTTATTATTCGTGGCCCATCGATAAATGCAAGAGAGATCATCATTAATTTTACATAGTTACAAAATCTTCAGTTAGACCGAGGGGTGAGGACAAGTATATTTGAACATCATCCGCATACATATGATATTTGCTATAATTAATAGTAGTCACAAGATCATTTATGAAGAGTGTAAATAATAATGGTCCTAAGATTGAACCCTGCGGAATGCCGCAAGTAATGCCGATGCTGCAGGAGAGTTGGTTGCTACAGAAAACTCTCTGATACCTGTTGCTAACATACGAGGCGATAAGCTTACAGGCCATATCAGAAAATCCGTATAACGATGATAGTTTGCCCACCATTAACTGGTGAGCAACACTATCAAAAGCTTTCGAAAAGTCTAAGAGTACCAAAAGTGTTAGAAAATATGAATCCATGGCAATTAGGATGTCGTCAGATATTTTGATCATAGCAGTGACATAGCTGTGTTTTGGCCTGAAGCCTGATTGGAAAGCCGAAAGGAAATTATTAAGCACAATAAATTCACACATTTGGTGATACATTATTTTTTCCAGTAGTTTGGATAGTTTGGCTATCGGTCGGTAGTCTGTGAGGCTGGGATTAGCTTTCTTAGCGATAGGTAGAATTTTTGCTATTTTTCAATTATTGGGAAATTCTGACTTGAAGAGAGCGGAGTTGATGATGTGAGTTAACGCTGGTAGGCAAATAGGAAGAATACGCTTGAGAAATTTAGGGTGCTCGTTATCTAAGCCAACAGCATCAGATTTAATGGAAAAGGCGGCTAAAAAAACATCATTTGGTGTAACATAAGCAAAAGAAAAGCCATCGTGCAAATTTCTATCCACAGTGATATCTGAGCGTTGGTGTTGCAGTGATGGATGGTTTGAGAAGATTTGATTCAGCTTGTCCCCGTCCTCGCAGACTTCAGGGGCCCTCAACCGACCAATGCCAATATTACCCAAGCTACGCCAAAGCTGCTTCGCAGCGAGTTTAGTGCCAAAATATGATTTCTGTGAATTCCGTATCTCTACAGTGACTCGATTGCGCAACGGTTTAAATTCAGACTGAAGTTCAGGCAAGCGATAGCGTTTCCCCTAGCAAAAGTCACGTTCCGACGCTCAATAAGATTGCGAATTCTTGCAGTGAACCAAGGGCAGCTGGAATCGATCAATCGACATCTTTTAATGGGAACGTACTTTTCAAAGAGGTGATTAATGAGAGATTCATGATTACCTACCTGTTCATAAATCGATGACATAGTAAGTACACTGTGCCAATTTAGTTCAGAAGCCTCGGAAAACAGATCGTCCATAGGGATGGCCTTAAAATCGCGATAATAAAACTCCTCTGCAATATTAGAAAATCCCTCAATATTGTAATTTAGATAAATAAGATCATGTCTTGAAAAATTCGAAAACGGCATCTGTTTGTGGGAGAATACCGATGAGCTTTCACTAACTAAGAATACATCTAATAAGGTAGAAGAGGTATTCGTACAGTGGGTGGGAAGAGAGTTGACCACAGTTAGCCCGAAATTTTGTATTAAATTGATAAATGCAGTGGAGTGGCGATTGGAGGTAAGCAAGTCGGCATTAAAGTCACCTGTAACAATAATATGCGAAGATGAGCCAGAAATTTGTGATAGTGTTATATTTACTTTCTCTTACCTTTTGAACTTTGGGGTAGAACTGATAATCCAAGAAGAGGTTCTTTTCAAAAAATTAACGCACCATAACTTTTTCCTCTTCTTTCTGATCGTTTTTTTTTTTTTTTTTTTTTTAAAAACACAACTTAAACTTCTTCTCCAGGTCTTTATTTCCTTTTTTTGTTTTATAATAACACAACTTAGTCTCATATTCTATTTCTTTAGTGTAAAAAACACAACTTAACTTTCTATTCAATTTTTTTTTCGTAAGGAACACGACATAACCTTCAATTCTATTTCTTTATTTTAAAAAACACACTTTAATTTGCTGTTTTATTCTTCTTTAGAAACACCGACCGAAGATCAGGAGAAAGCTCTTTTCTTTCCTAGTTCTCTCGCAACAACTCAAAAAATCGCCAAAAAACCGACTTAATCCAACTCTCTTTTAAAAAACTCAACTCAAAACGAAACCGCGCCGCTTTAACGTTTATAATTCAACTCAACTCTTGATCACATTCATCGTGATCAAGAGCCGTTGTTCAGGATAGAAAATGCTAAATTGCATTTTCTTATTCTGAGAAAATTTTACTTTTTAATTCTGGACTTGTTCAAACATATCCAGAATTATTCGCGTTGAACGATGGCTTCAAAAATGTAATTCTACACTTTTTAAAACATCCGCCATCGTCCCGTCGTTCGAAATCGCGACGCGCATATACATACAATGCATTTGTGCGGTGCGCGATTCTTATTACGAAAGTTTCTATCGTAATATGTATGTACGTAGTACATACATATTGAATTTTTCGCGGCAACTCGTTCTGAAGGTACGATTTGCTTTTTTGATTTATTTTTTAATTAAATTGTTGAAATGACAAATTTTGCTGAAGGCAAAATTTGTCGTGGAAATTTTTAAGTAAAACGATTTGGGTTGTAAACTGAAACTTTTGTTTTTCCCAAGTCGTTTTATGAGAAAAATTTATGGTATGTGAGGAAAATTGCTGATGCAATTTTTTTCACCCATTTTAGAAATAAGCTAACCATGTTTTAGCTTATGTTAAGATTTATATTATTTTTATGTTTTGCCCTTTTTCAGGTTTATGTAAAAATATTATTTATTTGAGGTATATAACAATCCTTCCCCCTGAGAAAAAGAGAATTATTCTTTGAAGAGGAATAATTCTCAGGGGAAGTTGATGTGGGTGCGTTTTTTGGTGGCTAGGTCTTTGGCGGTTTTCGGTTGAGTTTCTTACATTTTTGTGCTTGTTACAAAATTAAGTTATCCTAGTCTTACCTTGTATCGTATATATTTTACTTATTCTATTTTCTATAGTCCTTATGTAAAAATTAAAAAAAAATTTCTTGTTTTTAGCGATATTGATTAATGATTAATCTATCCTAAGAATCTCTTGCCAGCCCCAATTATTTAGTAAAAAAAAAATCCGTTTGATAAGGGAGAATGTCATTTCATTTGGGCATTCACACATACATGTCCAAATGAATTCCGTTCGACCGGCTTCTGTGCTCGTAATTTAATATCTCATGCCGCTGATAAGCGAACGAAAAGACACGGACTTATTTTTCTACCGTAGAGAAAGTGTTTGCACATTGCAATTGTATTTTTTTTTAGTTTTTTTTTTTTTTTGAAAGGTCGGTGTGAGATAATGAAATGCATCTTGCAGCGGCTTGGAAAGAAATAAGAAAAAAAAACGTTTGAGATTTGTGTTTTTGTAGCTACATACATAACGCACAAAATGCAACTTGTGTGATATGGAGCTTATTTTGTGTGCTTTAAAAGATGAAAAAAAAACTACCTTTACTACTGCGGTTGCGTGGGATTCTCTGAGATTAGGGCACGACACATACTAGGTGTATCTTAGCTAATTTTTTGCTAACGTTTGGGGTTTTACCCTTTATATGGAGCGATTTCTGTGACTTTCTTCACAGTCTTGCTAAAATGGAATTCGGAGAGATAATTGGACCGCGTACTCCCTTCGTTTGCTCCAGGCGCCAGTGTGTTAGGGTGCTGGCTATTTCGGTGCAGAGCGTGGCTCCCCGGTGGAGGGGATTAATCCGGCTGCTTCCGCGCAGGGACGGGCGCCCAGATATCTGTATCTGGTCTGCTCCTCCCGAGGTGGATAGCTTTCACCGGGTGGAGCTCTGCTTATCTCCTCATAAGGGGAGTTCCTGGGTGCCTTTAGGTAAGTTTATTTTGTTGTGAACAATAACTCTTCACTAGTTCTAATTACTGTTTTTTTTTTATTTCATTTTAGGAGCTACCCTAGTGTTGTCGGGAGGGGTAGGCTGGTGTGCCTGCCTGGTAAGTGGGACCCATCCGAGCTACATGCTGCATGGTGATGACGTGGTCGCTTGGGCCAACAATCCTGCTGGGTTTGACTGGGATGTCCCGGGTGCAGTGTCCAGCCCGGTTTCGACTGTAGAGAACTGGGACGTGTCGCCTGCTTAGGAGGATTGGGGTCCTCCAGGTGAGGAGCTTGGCACTAGCCGAGATGGCTCGGGGACGTGTCGCCTGCTAAGGAGGATTGGGGTCCTCCAGGTGAGAAGCTTGGCACTGGCCGAGATGGCTCGGATCTTCCCGCTGGTTCTGAGGAAGACTGGGACGCTCTCCCGCCCTATGAAAGCTGAACTTGGTAATTTCTCCTTTCATTCGAATTGCTCCTTTTTTTTTATAACTTTTCTCTTTTTTCTTGCAGCAACCACAGACGGCCCGGATCGTTTGTCCTGACGGCTCCCCGCGGCAAAGAGGACAACAACTTTTTTAATTAAGTTTCATTAATAAAATTTTTTTTGTGTTCGCTTTTCTATTTGCTTTAGTTTTGTTTTATAATAAAAAAATGTAAAGTCTTTGCTATGGTTTTCTGATATATGTTATTTGATGTTACGTGTTTCGAGAGAATAAATCATGTGCGTGCGGTATTGTTATAAGTACTAAGTGATCTTTGTCTACGTGTTTATGTTTTTTTTTTTTTTTTTTTTTTTTTTTTTATATTATTAAGCCAAGCTCAGGGGATACCCTATGATGCAAAGCACAGCATGGCAGGAAGGAGATAGGGGAAAAGGATTAGGGGATGTGAGGAGAGTGGCGGAGGTGCCGATGTGTGTCGCCCTTAAACTTCCGCAGATTGTATGCCGGAGGAAAAACAGAAGATGGTAAGCTGTTCCACATTCGCACTGTTCGGGATAAAAAAGCATCTCGGAATTTTACTGTACGGCCGAAAGTAATTTGAAGGGGTTAAAGGATGTGCGCGGTTTGCAGCGCGAGTATTGCGTGCAGGAATCATTCTACAAGGGATTAGACTAGATATTTCATCAGAACATTGACCATGCATATAGCGATAAAGGAGCGAAAGGCATCCAACATTGCGGCGGTGCTCGAGTGAGTCGATATGACAAGTTATTGCCAAATCGCCAATGAGCTTGAAGGCTCTCTTTTGGACAATATCCAATGAAGCTAAGGCTGTGCGACCAGCCCCGGCCCATATATGGGAGTTGTATTCCATTCTAGGTCTAATGTAGG
Organism: Dioctria linearis; assembly: GCA_963930735.1. Taxonomy (NCBI): domain Eukaryota; kingdom Metazoa; phylum Arthropoda; class Insecta; order Diptera; family Asilidae; genus Dioctria; species Dioctria linearis. The sequence continues at coordinate 213,930,217 of OZ005742.1, read as the reverse complement.
ACTTGTAGAGGAGCGCTAGATTTGACGGGCTGAAATATTTCTTACACCTTTTCAGAAATCCAAGACATTTCGATGCTTCTTTGGCAACAGAGAAGATGTGATCTGTCCAGTTTAACTTACAGGAAATATTAATGCCAAGAATGCTTAGTGACGGTGAATCAGAAATTAATGCTCCATCAAAAGAAACGGGTGTGGTTAAGTTATGATCTTGTTTTAATGAGATGAGACAGCTTTGAGTCTTAGATGCATTGAATTCGACGCGATTCGCTTTGCCCCAAGCGAGGATACTGTTAAGATCGTTATTCAATGATCTAGTCATGCAATCTCGTTTAACACATGCGGCATTCCCCCTGGATTCCGCAAGAGTGTCAAAGGAGTAAGCGAAATCAAGAGTACTGTCATCTGCGAAACTATGGATGGGATTGAAAGTAAGGGAAAGCAGATCATTAATGAAAACTAAAAGAGAGTTGGAGAGATAACAGAGCCTTGAGGCACACCGGCATTTATGGGATGCGGTTCAGATGTAACGCCATCTAATACAACACGTATTTGGCGACTAGATAGGAAACTTTCAATCCATAATAGAAGAGGAGGGGAGAGACCAAGTGCTTTAAGTTTGGCTAAAAGGGCTGGATGCCAGACTCTATCAAAGGCTTTTGAAATATCTAGAGCAACGATTTTAGACTCACCAAAATTGTGAAGACTACGGTTCCAACGTTCCGTAAGAAAGGTCAGCAAGTCTCCAGATGAGCGTCCAGCTCGGAAGCCATATTGGCGATCGTTGATGAGATGATTAGTTTCTAGATACTTCATTAATTTTGAGTTAATGATAGATTCAAAAACCTTTGAAAGAATCGAAGTGATGGCAATTGGTCGATAATTTGAGGGATCGCTACCCTCTCCTTTCTTAGGAATAGGCTGAACGTGAGCTAGCTTCCAAGCAGTTGGAAATTTTTCCTGTCGAATAAGACAAGTAGAAGAGTTTGCGCAGAGGTTTAGCCAAGGATGAGGCGCAGCTTTTAATTAACAGGGGCGAAAAACCCATCAGGACCTGCGGCTTTGGAGACGTTGATATCCTTAAGGACCCTGAACACATCCCTCGTACGGATGTGTATTGGCTCTTGTACACATCCGCACGGGGGATGCAAAACAGGTGTTTGTGAAGTTGGTGGAAGACGAGAATTTGAAGCGAATCTAGCAGCTAAAATATTAGCTTTATCCAGGGAGTCAACAATCACTTCTCCATTATTAAGTAGTGAAGGTATAGAGGAATTGGTGAAATTGTTCCTGATGGTTTTTGACCAGGGACCAGAAACCTTTGCTACCTTTGCGGCTTGTCAAGATTCTTTGTCTAATATTCTGGTCAAAAAGAAATTTTTTCTCTCTGGATAATGGACTTGCAGGTGTTCCGTGCAGTCTTGTAGACTTGTTTCATTTCCGGACATGGATGCAATTGATAGGCGCGAAAAGCAGACTCTTTCGCTTTTATAGCTTGGTTACACTTATCGTTAAACCAGGAGCGATCATGCTGTTGTTGACGACCTGCTGTAAGAATACGGAATGTATTCACGCATGCCAAGATTTAGTATGTTACTAAATTGTAATGTGCATTCATCAACATCCCTCGAAGCAAAACAAACCGACCAATCAATTTCTTTAAGATACTTATTGAGACTTTCCCAATCAGCATTCTTATAGTGCCAAAGAAGCCTACTTGTAGGTGGAGCAGTTGGGCGGCACAGGTTTGAGGTGGTAAATTGAGCCGTGATTAAACAATGGTCTGAATTTCCAAGAGGGGAACCGACTGAAATGGAATATTTGTCAGGATGAGATGTTAGAAACAAGTCGAGTAAATTAGCTTTATCTCCAGCTGCATCAGGAATTCGCGTTGGTGCATCCACTAGCTGTTGCAAATTAAATGATTCACAGAAGAGTTCAACGAAACGGCCCGCAGGACTTGTGGTAGAAGAATGTCTGAGCCACGGTATATTATGAACATTAAAATCGCCTGCCAGGACGATTTCGGAAGAGGGGGAAACAGAAAGCAAATGATCAATATTGTTGGAGATATTGTCAAATACGGATACCGTGTCGTCATCAGACATATTTGGGCTGCGATAAAGGAAACAGAAGTATATGATGTGCTTGTGAAGTTTGAACCTAATCCAGATATAATTAAACTCTGGATTAGCAGAAGGAAAATCTTGAAGAATAGTAAAGGCCACATCATTCCGAATATATACTGCGATCCCTCTATGCTGAGAAAAAAGAGGCACGAAGCTGTAACCAGGGACGTGATACTGATTAATATCAGCATCAGGAAACGACCTTGGTTTCACTTAGCGCAAGAATTGCCGGATTTTTTGAGTTAAGGTGGCAGTACACCGAAAACCGATTTGCTCTTAATCCGCGAATGTTGCAGAAATCTAAAATAAAATTCTGCATGCTGAAGGCAAAAACAAAAAAGCAAAAAGAAAAAAAAGCGACACACAACAACACAAAAATTTGGGCGCCACCAGCCGCAGTCAACGACACAGCGAGGTAAAAAAAAACAACAATAGTGTTATGCCTATTGCTGCTTTCAATACCTCAGACTGTGCAGTTCAATGACCACAGCTGGGGACACCCGTATTGCTGATCAGTGACAAGTGCTAATGCATTTGCACTGATCACAGATGAAGAGAAGGAAAGGAAACGTTACCGTGCTGCTGGCTTATAGAATGTTGATAGGGCATAGAAGAGCCCTTCACTTGGCGGATAAAATTTAATTTTGATAATTTATTAATTTATCGGTCGCGTCGGAATTTAAATAATTATAGTAATTGATTATATTGAAGATATATGTTACAAACAAAAGAACAGAAACTCCATCCTACTTTCTTAACTAAAACAAAATATTAATTTTAGGTAATTGCAGAGGAAAACAAAAAAAAACAAATGATTGGAGTACAAAGAAAATAAATGTAAAAAGGCAAAAAAACTAATTCTAAATCCGATAAGTATCTACTACCCTAATTAAATTGTTGTTGACGATTCTTTGTGGTTGTGTTTTTTTCTTCTTTTCAGAATTTGCTGTGAAGTTTTCGCCTATGCCTTTTGCCGCAACATACATCCCGCCTTGAAACGACCAGTTTCAATAAGTTCGATGACAGATTTAAAAAAAAAATTTCCATGCATAATGCCGAAAGAATTGTGTATTTCCAAAGTAGTAACTCATTGACGGGATGCTTCTGTAAAGGAAAAATAGCCTAAATTGACTGTTTGATAATAATGATTCAATGTTCGGGACAAGTATAAGGGCTCGACATGAGGATAATAATAAAGGATATTACTATTGATTGGATGGGACAGCGGTTTCAATAGGTAGGAGGCAAATTTTTGTAATGGGTCGTTTAAGGACGTTATTTTGGGTTTTTATTGTTACGACTCGTGTTAGATTATCTTTCCCAGGATGAGTTTCAATGATCCTTCCCATTAGCCAACGTGATGGGGGAAGTCTCTCATCTTTAATTAATACCAGTTCGTTCACCCTGAGGTTGATTTGTTTGGACAACCACTTTGGCCGGTGCAGTAGACGATGCAAGTATTCAGTACTCCACCGTGTCCCAAATGTTTGAAATAGTCTTTGGACGTATTGGTAACGGTCAAGACGATTGATGTTTGTCTCCAAAAGTGTGGGCTCTGGTAGTGTGAGAACGCTCCTCCAATTAAAAAGTGTCCTGGTGTTAGAGCTGACATATCTTCTGGACATTGTGGCATCTCTGTTAGTGGTCTACAGTTTAAGCTGACTTCAATCTGTGTCAGCAAGGTATTGAATTCCTCATTTGTGAGAATCGCATTTCCAATTATCCTTTTCAAGTGAGTTTTCACGGACTTAACTCCGCTTTCCCATAATCCTCCGAAATGTGGTGAGGAGGGTGGTATAAAATGCCATTTGCTTCCCTGCTTTTCAATGGCTTGAGCGATTTCATTTTCTATTTGTTGTGTCATTTCTAACTTGTAGCGAGCGAGAACACCATTTGCCCCAAAAAAATTTGAACCGCAGTCGCTATATAGATCGGTACATAGTCCCCGACGTGATACAAATCTTCGGAATGCTGCTAGAAAGCCAGCGGTGGATAAATCACTCACGATTTCTAGGTGCATAGCTTAAGTAACCATACAAATAAAGACTGCTATGTATCCCTTATAAATCCGAGTTCCTCTGCCTTTACGGCTTTTTATGGCAAATGGGCCGCAATAATCAATTCCAGTGTGTGCAAAAGGGCATGCTCTTTGTACTCGGAAACTTGGGAGATTTGCCATTAGCTGCATTCTAGTTTGAGCTGTCTGCCGAAAACATTGGATACATTTATGATTTTTGGCACGGACGACATTTCTGCCATTCAATATCCAATATTTCCGGCGAATCAAGGACAACATGAGTTGAGCACCTCCATGAATAGTTTTCTTGTGCATACTGTCTACTATTAGATTTGTCAGGTGACCTTTTTCAGGTAGTATAATGGGATGTCTTTCGAAAAAGTTGAGTGATGAGTTTTGCAAGCGGCCACCCACTCTAATTAGACCATCGATATGCAAAATGGATTCAGTTTAATAAGCTTACTCTGTCTTGGAATTTGCCTATCTTCTTGCAATGCTTTTTTTTCGTTAATGAAGTGTTTAGTCTGTTCAGTCTTTATCCAAAATATTAAGGCGCTTTGTAATTCTTCACTTGTTAAATATTTGAGCTTTCGTTTATGAAGATGACTACGGGTATTGTTGATCCAACGTTGACAATACGCTGTGATTCTTAAAAGTCTGGTTAGCGAAGAGTAACGTTCTAGTAAATTCCAAGCTTCTTGAGGGGTGTGTACGTGTAGACTCAAAATCTTTTTTCGCAATCCATGCGTCGTCTCGACACTTTCCTTACCTTTCGGCCAGTTTTCTTTAGATTTCTTCAGCCATGATGGACCACACCACCATAGACTATAATTCCTTAATTTCTCAGGTTCCATATCCCTACTTGCACAATCTGCTGGATTAAATTCAGTTGGAACATGAGCCCAACAGTTTTCTTTCAATAGCTGGTGAATATTTGATATTCGATTTGCAATAAAGGTCTTCCAAATCGATGGATGTCTTTTTAACCATGCAAATACGATCGTTGAGTCTGTCCACGTGTAGATGCTATCTATGTCTAATTGGAGAATTTGTTGGATTTCGATGATTAATTTAGCTAAAAGATTCGCACCACATAGCTCCCGTCTCGGAAGGGATATTGTTTTGTATATCAACTTGTCCATCAGCATGCTCAGTGCGGACATAAAACGCTGCAGCGTATGCTTTGATTGATCAATCGCAAAATCCATGAAGATCGACAACAATTCTCCTGTTCGAATCCATCGAGGAATCTGTATCCTTTGGATATGTATAAGATTTTCTCGATACTGGTTCCATTCATGCTCAACTTCCGCCGGTACCTCGTCATCCCATTGTAATCCTGCTAGCCAAAGTGTTTGGATCAAAATCTTAGCTGTAATTGTAATTGGTGCGAGCCAACCTATAGGGTCGAAGAGCTTTGCAACCTCTGGGAGTATATATATGAAAGGGTGTCATTTCGAGGATTCTATAGCATTCCAAGAGCTTTAACATCACTGGATTCTACTGATAGAGGGTGATTGAGCTCTCTGTTCTCTTCCGGAATTGCTTGAAGAATCGTTTCATTGTTGGATGCCCATTTTCTTAGCTCAAATCCTCCCGTACTTAGAAGACGACTAATTTGAAATTGTTTCAGAGTGGCTTCTTCAACACTGTTCCCGCCAGAAATCAGATCGTCTACGTAGAAGTAATTAAGAACTGCTGCCGCTCCGATCGGGCTAACTGTTGCATTGTTCCTCATTTTATATACATGTTCATTGTATGATTCAGTTAAACGCGAAGTATATTGAGCTCGCAAATTAGAATAAGTTACGTAATCAGCATCACTCCTTGAGGAACAGAACCGTCTCCAAGCCTTATTTTTCAATTTTTCAAGATGCTTCAAAGAGCCATTGAACCACGGTTGACAATTCGAAGTACGATTCGAACTAACAAGTGGCACACAGTGAGTAAAACAAAGAAATAGTATGTCATAAAACGAGTTCACAGCTTTATCAATGTCACGTTCACCCAGAATACTTGTCCAGTTACAATCGGATAGCCATTCATTCATTTTATTACAATCAGCTTTTTTAAAGTTATAACAATACTCGTAGTTACTAGAAGCATTAGATGATGAAGTAACAGGATCAAAAAACAAAACTATATGTAGTGCTGGATGATGACATGTTTCAGGAACCAAAGGAGTTAAACAACACTTGACGAGAGTTCCATTGGAATCGGACGAAAATACCAGGTCAAGAGATCTTCCAGAGTCATTAGTCACGCCGCTAGACTGCATTAGGCCTGCAGAAATAATGTTGTCAATAAATGAAATGGCATGTTGAGTAGTTGGCGAAAAAGAAGGTAGCAAGCCCTCATCATCCTGCGAGTGTAGCCAGTCAACAGTAGGCAAATTAAAATCACCAAAAAGCAGCAATTCATCTGCAGGTAGCAAAACTTCAGTAAGCCTATCGAAATAAGAAGCCAGCAAGGCAAATATCTCAGCTGATGGGCATGGAGGGATATAAACTGCAGCAATATATACATTTTTGTGTGAAAGCCTGAGAGCAACACATATAAACTCCAGTTCGCCGGACTCAACAAAGTCGATCAACATGCATGGAAGGTCGCAACGAACGGCGCAAAGCAATCCACCTCCAACAGGAGCATCCAGAGACAGACGATGGCGGTCACGGCGAAACACCAAGAGCTCGGGACCAAAAAGCTCTCCATCTGCAATCTTTCCACAGAGCCAAGTCTCGGTCAAGCAGACCACGTCGAAACAGGAATTAGTCGCACTTGTAAAAAGCCGAGTCGTCTTGGAGCGAAGACCAGTTACATTGGCATAGTAGACGGAAATTTCGCTAACAAGTTTTTTGCCACAATAGAAGATCCAGAACGTCTCCTTGGAATAAATTCACGAACGATGGAATTGCACGGCCATATATCCGGAGAGAGGACCGCCTTAAACAGATTTTCCGGAACTAAAATCCTAAAGGCCGCAGAAAATGAGCGTTTCTCATGATCATGTCGAGCAGATATTTTCTTACAGGAAATCAAAGAGCTCGGAGTGCCGACACGTGAAGAAATGTGTTTAACAATCTCCTCTTCGGCGGTGTCTGGATGCACTCTAGATACGAAAACACATTTAGGAAGCCTGGCAGGCCGCAACGTAACAACATCTCCAACTACAGGCGAAGTATCATTGGCGGAGGCACAATTCGCAACCGAAGTAGACTGCAGAGCACTGACATCCGAAACAGAAGCCTTCGTCCCCTCATCAAACACCCTGTCCACACTTGGCGATGCCACAGTATCCACGCCCGAAGAATCAATTCCGTCAATGGAGGTCCCATCAGTATCCAGATAAATTCCCTGTCGAGCCACAGATAAACTCGAGGCAGTAGTAATGTTGTTTGGACGGTTGATATGGTTCCTTTGTCTCTGGCGACGACCTAATTTCGCTGAAGAAACATTCTCGGAGGAGGGAGGAGCTGAAACATGCGAATCCTGCTGAATAGGAGAAGACTGTTGGGACTCAGGCTGTAGAGTTTCAGAGCTGCGAGACTCCTATAAAGCTAAATTCCCAATGTCGTCAGCCAGAGAACCCAAAAGCGCAGAATTCTTTAGTACGGTCGATGAACAAAACCCAATATCACCCTTGACCTGCTTAATAGCACGCCTGATATGCTCTATGGTAGGTAAAGCTGGCCCGTTGTTAGCGCTGGACGTTAAAGGCGCATCACATGATATTACCACAGAGTGAAGATCGTCTAAGGTGCTCGATACAAGTGAAATTTTTGATGAGATGTCATGATTCTTTTCCAGTATCGCAACCGAATTGGAATTCAGCGTGTCAGTCAAGCTGAGAAGACTCTCCATCTTACAGTTCAAGAGGTGAGCGTCATCATAAAATTGTTGGAAGTTAGACAGACTAGCTGAAACTGACTAATTTTATCAAGAATAAGAGACTGCTCCCCAGAGATTGTTTCCGAAAAATTTTTCATGAATCGTAAGACATGACATGTCTTGATTTCAGTGCATTCACTACAGGTAGTGTGTCCAGAAGACGAAGGTGAAATGTTTCGCTTTAAGCATGTAGCATGGAAAATATTGCCGCAAATTCCGTCACATGCTACCTCTCTGCCACTGATTTTAGTAGAGCAGATCTTGCAAAAAGCCATTACAAACGAATTAATTAATTTTTACCAACTTGCAGTGCAATTCGAGGAAATTATTGCAAAATATGGTTGATGAAATTGATAATTCACAACTGTCCCAAAAATTTACCGGTTTTCGTATGTGATAAATTTCTCTTATCGTAAATCTCTGTTATCGACAACGAAAGTCCAGCTCAAGAAATGGTTCGAGTATGCGATGAAATGGGATCCGCGTCTTCGGTTAATTGAACTTCATGGCATCAAATAAAAGCTTAAAGATATTGTTTAAAAAGGCGCAAAGAAAAATAACCTCGAAATCCAGCAAATATTAAAAAAAAAAAAAAATTTTGTGGAATTTAACTATATACTTATTAGCTGGTCAAGTCAGTCACAATAAAATGATTGGGTCAGTTGATAATTAATCCACAGGCAAATCCAAGGTCCCACGAAGCATCAATGATACAGAAACTCCAACGAAGAGGCAATGCCATCAGATTATAGTCACAAATTTACTTCTGATCACTGCAGGAATTTCAAATTAAATCTCCACTTGTAAGTAAAAAGAGCACCATTCGTGGAAAAAATAAATAACTTTATACATTAAAATGAAACAATAAACGACGATTTTTACAAAAAATAATAACAAAAACAAAGAACCGACTACTGTCATTCAATTCTTCTTCTTCTTCTTTGAGCATACATTGGTAGATATGGAAATGGTAATGGAATTGGGGCTGATAGTAATTGGTATTTTGAGTGTTATATTGTTATCCAATAAACGTGCATTATCTAATTTAGGTTGGTATGTATGTCGGCTTTTGTTTGAATTTGCGAGTGGCTGCCGAACAATTCCTTTCGCCTTGATTTGTGTTCCGAGTTTGTTAAAAATATTCGGGGGTTTTGAACGTGATGTTTGTTTGATCTGGGTTCATTTTGAGGTTGTGTTGTCGAGGAAGGGGAATTTTTCCTATAATTAAAGTTTGGCACCTGGTTGAAATTGACCTCCTTTTGGGGTATTGTAGTTTTATTGGAACTTTCTGTTCGCTGTCTGAAGTTTTGATCAACCGGATTTGTATTTTCTCTGCAGAAATTCCCATGGTTTGCTACTCTTGCCCTGCATACGTCCAGGGTATGTCCTAATTTATGACAATACGTGCATGTAGGGGTGGAGTTGTTTCAGGTGCTAGCCACTTTAGGAGGATTGCTTTTGTTTAGGGCATTAGAAAAACTGTTATTTGGGATTGGTTTTATACGACTGTTTTGTGGACAATTTGGAGCTAAATGGCCTTGCGCCCTGCATTTGTAACAAAAGGGGTTCTGCGCTTGTACTGATTGAGCAGTGCGAGAATAGTTTGTTGCTAATTTTGTTGCCTTTGACTCTAGGAGTAATGCTTGCTCACCAATATATGACGTTATGGGCTTAAATGCTCTATTTTCGTGGAGCTTGGCTAATGTTTGGAGTTGTTCGCTAATTAGTCCATCCTCTATTACTCTAATAGCTTGTTTTTCGTTGTCCATTACGAGAGAATTTAACAGTAGTTTATCTGTTGTATATGAATGCGCATGAGCATGTGTCATATTAATTTGTTGCAGGAATTCTTTGACAGGCTCTCCAGCTCTTTGTCTTGTGTTTTGGAGTTTTGATTGGAGTACTGACTTTTCTAATTTTTCTTCGAATGTTTCGAGTAGTATTTGCTTCAAATCTGACCACCTGTTTGTATCGTTGTACTTAAGTACATTGTAGGCATCTCCAAATAGCTTACTTTTAATTATTGAAAACAGGGTTGTTTGCTCAGTATTGGGATAAAGTCTATTAATATCATCACAACATCACACGAATTTATGGAGGTTTTTCGGATCTCCGTTAAAATTTGGTATTAACGATTTAATTTCTGATAGGGAAATATGTGAAATTTTAATTTCTGTGCTTTCATTGTGAAAGTGTGATGAGTTATTTCGTGTGTCATGTTGGTAATTAGGGAAGCGGGTATCTAGCTGTTCTTGGATAGCAATTACAGATTCTTCATATTCTGCTTCTGTTTTACCGAAAACACCTTCAATAAAGTATTTATTTTCTAGGTCTTGTGGCGAGATTGCGTTTCAATTGTATTGTTGTTCTTCGAATTCAGCCCAATGTTTATTTAGGATACCCAGTCTTTGTTCTAAGTATGTTTTACTGACTGTAGGTAAGATATCAGGGTTTAATGATTGTATAACTCGTGTAATTGAGTTAATTTTTGTATTTATAATTCTGTATATATTTTCGTTTTTTGTCTCGTCATTTGATTTTTTGGTTTCTGTATCTTGTGTTTTGGTTGGAATTCTCCACGAAACTCTGGGTGATGGGATATGAAAGGGGTTTTGCTGGTTCATAGTACTTTCTAAGATTGACTTCAATCTTTCGGAAAGTGTTGCTTTCGTGAACCTGTACCAGTCCTCAGTTTTGTCTGGACACGATTCTTTGAAATAATCGTGATCGGTCGTGAAGTCTTTATGCTGAATTATTTGTTCTTCTGTTTTCTCGCAGGCGCTCCATATTTCTTCGGGTTGTTATAATTTACCGTTCACGAAGGTATTGGTATGCTTCGCTTTACCGGCTTGGTGATATGCCCCTAGGATTAGCCTAATTTCCTTGTTTTTTTCCTACTTAAGATGAGCATAGCTCATCGAAAGAAACGGTTTCTTCAGTCATTGTAGTACAAATATGGTGTATAGTTTTTTTAATATTAGGAATGTCCGTTTCGAGCTTCGATTTGGTTGAATTTGGGAGTGGGCTTATGGAAAATGTGACAAAATTGTTTTTAAAAAAAAAACACAGCCGAGTAGAAAACTAATCGTCAAATTTTCTAACAGTAATAAGTTGCGAATCGATTTGTTATGTGTATATTTGTACATATGGTTAAGCGACGGAGAAGGTATAGCCCACAAGTAAATTACTAGGAATCTCAATACACTTATGTAAAAAACCAATTTCCATCGGAAGACCAGACTTTCTCAGGAAGAAAAAAAAATTTGTGTCAGGGACAGCAAAGGAATTATCGTTATGTAGCAACATCCATAATGTTCATTTATTTGTTTATATTTTTTTGAAAAGCACGTTTATAATAAAAGATAGAATTTTCGAATATTGTGTATATATAAAATTGTTTTTATTTTTTTTTTATTTGATGTCTTGTTTTGTGTCATGAATTAGTAAAATTGGGAATAAGGGAAGGTAAAAAATTATGTAAGGGAAAATATTTGGGTCAATATTTGAGATCAATCCTTCCAATAAATATCTTTCTCCTGACCGAAAGGTCACGAAGTCCTACCGAAGGGGATTGATATTTAATTTTTGCCGAAGTCCACTGACCAGCAAGCTTACGAAGTCTTGCCGCAGAGGTCGATTCTAGGAAGAGCGGATTTCAATTTTTCTGTGTTGAATTAAACGTTTCCTTAAATATCGGAAATTTTCAGGAAATGCTTTTGTTAAGCAAGTTGTCTGTATACGTACATTAGAAGAGAAAAAAAATTGGTAATATCATAGGGAATTATTGATAACACTTCTTTGTGTATATGTGTATATACATTAATTTGTATAGTTAAACAACAACAAAAAAAAGGTGATCTATACGTGTTTAGTTATATTAATTGCAAAAGTATAATTGAAATATTAGGAAAAGGAAAAATTCTTCACGCTAACTTTAATTATAGTTAGAGTTGCTGGTATATTCCTTTTTTTTATGATGATGCTATGTATAGTTGATGAATGTTCGATTTACCACTTCTTTTGCTTCTTTTTATGCTTCCTGGGTTGTAGATATTGGTGGAGAAGTGAACACTAAACGAAACAGAGTTGTTGTTGCGTTGGGCGTACCATTATTGTCTTCCTTCCATCCTTCCAAAACGTCTTAACTGAGGCAAGGATAAAGCGTCGCAAAATTCCCACGTAGGAGCCCTATGGCACTCTGAACTGTTATATTATATCCTCTAAGTACCCTGTTTTAAGGGTACCCGGGCTTATTTTTTTGTCGATTTTTATTTTCGTTGATTTATTTATCAACTCAATAGACTTTTGTTTTTATGAATTAAATTTTGTTTAGCTATTGTTGCTAATTTATTTTTGTTTGTGTTCTATTATGTCCTTACTGCCAATTTGTTACAGTTTCATGGTAGGGATTTTTTTATAGAATAAAACTTTTTATTTTTCTGCACGGGTTTGATTTTAGAAAGTTCCGCTGCCACCAAAATTGTTGTGTTTTTGCGTGCCGTGCTCTGGATAGAGAGCACGCAACCAATATCAGTAGAATTTCCTTGTAAAAGGTCTTCTAGCTGGGGTCCGGAAAATTTATCGCCCGCAATTGATCGCCAGCAATTTACCTCCAGCAATTAAGCGCTAGCAGTTTACCGCCGCGTCAGTTTATCGCGTAAACAATATATAGCCTACAATTGATCGCTAGCATATTTTATCGCCTGGCCATATATATAATTTATATATAGTAAATAATAATACAATTTAATAAGTAACAACTAAGGTTTGTCTGTACGTGATATTTAAGAATTAAGTACAGCTAAATATGCAAGTTATATCCTAAGTATAGGCAAAGATAAAAAACTCTTTAAACCTTTATGAATAAAGACCAAACATGTGAAATGTATTCAATTATTAAAGAATAGATTATGCGCTATATCTCTCAGATAATTAAAAATATCATCGTAAATAAAATATTCCCGCGCTTTTGTGAAACAGGTTTTCTGAAATATTGAGTGAATTGGTTCGAAATTTGTTACTGTAATCCTGTGATATTTGAACACACGTGATTCTGTTTTGATCTGAAGAGATTAAATGGGAGAAACTCATGATTTATTTTGGTAAATAAATTAGAAGGGGCAAGTTTTTCAGATTTTATTATATTATATATATTGTATATATATTGTATCATTTATATATCTGTGGTTTTTTCAAATAACTCGTTATCTGCCAAAAGCTAGTTTTGAGAAAGCGAGGGAAAAGTCGAAGAAAGTGAGAAAAAGTTTTGGGAAATCACCAATTTGTGGATTTTTTTTTCTTTTCTCACAGGACGTTTTGAAATAAATTTTATTAACAGTTCTGATATTATTTTTCAAAAAATGTTAAATATAGCGAAAAAGTTGCACATACAATGTTCTTCGCTCTCAATTATAACACTTTTTTCGATTTACTGTGTGCGAATTAACGACTCAATTGAAGATGAATATTTATTTGAAATCAGTAATCGCTACAGGAATTCTCTTATGCGGTTTATTGAAAAGCAAGAAAAATCGCGAAAGCCATGAAATTTTATCAGGCAAAATAACTGGAAATGAAAATGAATGTTGTTAGTACTGGTATTGATAAACGCCATCTGTTATTATTGTTGTTAATAATACACAAACAAAATTAAAGAAAAATCTAACAAATCAATGAAAATTAAAAAAAGTCGGAATTTCATTTTAAAATAACAACTTATCTGCACTTGCATTGCTATTTGATCAATTTTTTTAACTTCTCGGTAGCATGTCTACTTGTGCTGTTTCTTGAAAAAATAATTTAAGATTTTTGGGTACTTAAGTTAAGTGGTTATTCTTTTGTTAATTATAGTGTAGTTGCTATACCAGGGTACGCAGGAGTATAAAATATAAAATTTTATGTCGAATGGTATATTTGAAAAAACCGCAGATATAATATATAATAAAGTTACTATGAGGAAATATAAACTATAAGGGTGTAGTACGGAAAAAGTCACATTTATGGAAATATGTAATTTAATGGGTAGATTATGTATTATAATAATTACATGTATCACATAAATTTTAAAAATCCATTTTTTAAACAACAAAAATTGGTTAATTTTAAACTAAATTAATTATAACATTAAGTAAGACGTATTACACTGTAAAAACTCAAAAATGAATATTTATGCGATCTTCAGACTTAATTAATAACTAGGAGACTATATAAATTTCACAATACAGTATTAACATTATTAATAAGATAGTTTATACGCTATAACTCTGAGATAACCAACAATATCATCCCGCTCATCATATGCACTGTTGAACTCTAATGAACTTTACATTGGTTATGGAATTTTGTTTGTTATTTCTTAATACAATTTCATTGAACCCTAACAAGCTCTACATAAACAAAATTCCATATCCAAATTATTTCGCAATACAATTTAAATTTTTATTCATAGCAAATAATATAGGTCAAATTTTATTGTAAATTTAATGCGAGCGTAAGCTATATTACACTCAAGTTGCCTTAATGTTAACGTAAGTCATTGCACGAAAAAGAATTTTATGCAAGCGAATGCAAGCGAATCAATTTTGTTTCTTCTAAAGGCAATAACATTGAATGAACGATTTTGTATATATAAACGGAAGAAATATCAATAAAATTATTAGTATTGTTCTACAAGTTAAGAACGCCTTTTAATTATACTCAAGTGAATCTGCTACGGCATTGATAATTTCAAGCGCAGTGCATAGGTTTTGTACCGTTGCACACTTACTACAAGTACAGGTATTTGAACCTGGGCTTAATTCCAACAAAGTACAGGTATTTGAACCTGGACTTCCAATTTACTTACTTGCAAGGTATATCTACCTATTGCAGTGATGATCAAGGCGGCAAATTAAGTTTATTTGTCGCGGTACAAAAAACATTTTGGTGACCCCGACGTGATCGCCACGAGATCAGTATATTCCACATCCACGTTTCTAAAGACGATAAGGTGCTCATCATGGAGACATTAGCTTCTGAACAATCCGAGATAGGAAGAAAAATAGAAGACCTGTTGCAGGCGTTCAACACTGAGACCCCTCAACGTGTGACCCGCGGGAATCTAGAATATCTGAATAAGGTATCAGATCAATTGGAGTCACTATGGATCAAGTTCACGAACAATAACGAAAGGTTAATCAAGGTTAAGCAGAGTAATAGTGATCATCTATACTTCAAAAATAACTACTACAAAGAAATTGAAAGTGTCTACAACGACCTTAAGGAAAAATTGAAGGAGGCTAATATAAAATTATCAGCGCCAAAGCTCTCAGAAGATGACCGAGATAATACTGTTTTCAATCTCACCATTACAGATGAAAACCAAGATGTCGTGAAATTAGTCAAGAAGCAAAGATCAGCAATGAGCACATTGGTCCATTACATTCGTGACATTGAGTCTAAGGCACATCAAACACATCCAAGGCCTTACTATGAACTCAAGCTTAAATTGCTTCAAACCAATTGGGCAGATATCACCCAAAATAATCAGGTTATATGGGAATCTGTCTCGAGTGAAGAGCCTTGTGGATATAAGACAGAATTCTATTTTGAAGTTGATGACTGGGTGCAAGACACCATCATATCGCTGCAACAACAATTACGGAACTTGCAGGACTCTGCATCATCCCCACCTCAGAATACATCTGATCTTGGTACAGCAATAAAATTGCCTAAGATAACGCTTCCCAATTTTGATGGCAACTACCTAAGGTGGACACAATTCCATGACTTATATATCCAACTGATTCATAATTATCCCATCAGCAACGCACAAAAGATGTTTTACCTGGTTTCCAACTTAACTGGTGAAGCAAAAGCGTTAATACACCATTTGTCAATATCAGATGGAAATTATGAAACGGCATGGAACATATTAAAAAATCGATATAACAACAAACGACTATTGGTGACAGCATTAATCAACAAATTTCTAGCACAGCCAACCATTCAAACCGAAGGGGCTGCAGCAATCAAGGCACTGCATGACAACACAAATGAGTGCATTCTTGCCTTAAAAAACCTTGGGATCTCCATTGAATCATGGGATCCATTGCTCATTCACATACTCATTAAGAAATTGGACAAAAATACACACACATTGTACGAGCAATCATTGGAATCACCAAGAGAACTGCAAACGATTAAACATTTTTTAATGTTCTTAGAGAGCCGCTTCCAAGCTCTAGAAGCATAAGGAAGAGATAAGCGTCGTCAAAATCGTCTTCTTTCGTATCGACAATTAATGGGAGACAATGTGTTGTGTGCAAACAGAAACATCCACTATATCTGTGTAAAGAATTTCTGTCACATGCGCCAGTTACAAGATACCAAATCTTGAAAAGGAACCACTTATGCATCAACTGTATGAAAGACGGACACTCAGCAATCAAGTGCTCTATGCGACATTGCTTGAAATGCTCCAAAAAGCATAATACGCTAGTTCATATTGAAGAGTCCAGTAAATCATCTCACACTCTTGGAAGGATAATATCATCAACGGATCAATTACAACTACAACCACGGCAATCAATCGCTGAGAAACGCACTGCAGACATGTTTGGACCATCCAATAATAACGCAGAGGGTAGTAACTCAAAAATCCTAGCAGCACAAACAGCTCAGAATCAAAGAGGTTACGTGCTGCTAAGCACTGTCATCATCAAGTTAAGAAATAATGAAGGCAATAATGTAGAATGCAAGGCAATTTTAGATTCTGGCTCACAACTAAATTTTATAACGGAACGATTAGTCAAAAAATTGGGTTTAAAAGGCACCCCAGATTCTATGAGCATCCAAGGCATCGGTGAAGGCAAGCAGCAATCTAACTATCGAGTCAATTTAGTATTGAAATCACGATTGACCGAATTCTCAACCAGAGTAGAAGCCTTTATATTACCAAAAATAACTTCTTATCAACCAACATATTCGTTGAACACGGACTCCTGGCCCATCCCGGGAAACATAGAGCTAGCCGATCCAAATTTCAATCGCCCCAGTCAAATTGATTTTTTGATCGGAGCGGAGTTCTATCATCAACTCCTGTCGACTGGGCAACTAAAACTTGGAGACGATTTACCAACTCTGCAAAACACTGTTTTTGGTTGGGTTTTTGCTGGAAGGATACAAGGCACCAACCAATCTCAAGCAACATGTGGCATCTGTAATGAAGGAGGCCTCACTCTTGACGATAAAATTGAAAGGTTTTGGAAGCTCGAAGAAATTGAGTCGCATCCGCCAAGTTTAACGGCCGCTGAAGTTAAATGCGAATCTCATTTTAGTCAGACCACACAAAGAGACTCGTCAGGCCGCTTTGTGGTAAAACTACCTTTTTTACACCATCCAAGTAAATTAGGTGAATCCAGGGACATTGCTTTACAACGATTTCTCTCCTTGGAACGAAAATTCACTAAAAATCCAGAAATCAAGGGGCAATACGTGGCCTTTATGAAGGAATACTTACAACTTGAACATATGGAAGAGGTCAATCCAGACAACATCACCAAGCCGTACTATTATTTACCACATCACTGTGTGATGAAACCCGACAGCACTAGCACCAAGCTTAGAGTAGTTTTTGATGGTTCAACCAAAAGCTCATCAAATATCGCCCTGAATGAGCTACTAAGTACTGGCCCGAGGCTCCAAGATGATCTTTTTTCCATACTTCTGAGGTTTCGAATGCCACGATTCGTCTTTACGGCGGACATAGAGAAAATGTACCGTCAGGTCTTAATGCACGAAAACGACAGAAAATATCAAATGATTCTATGGAGAGATAATCCTAATGAAGCAATTAAATCGTACCAACTTAAGACTGTCACATACGGAACTACTTCAGCACCATATTTGGCAATTAAATGCTTACAACAGCTATCAGTGCAAGGATCTGATAAATTTCCACTTGGGTCAAGGATACTCAAACGCGACTTCTATGTAGACGATATAATGACGGGATCCAATAGCTTAGTGGAAGCTCTCGAAATGCAAGAGCAACTGACAAAGCTTCTGAAATCAGCAGGTTTCAATTTACGAAAATGGTGTGCCAACCACACCAAACTACTTCAAAACATTCATAGAGACGATGTCGGTCTTCAAGTAGAACTGTATGATAAAGAAGAGGGACAAATAAAAACCCTAGGACTAATGTGGCTACCAAAGGCAGATGAATTTCGTATCAAAACTGTATGGCCAGAAGGAACCAAGGTGACCAAACGCACAGTCCTGTCAGACACAGCACATTTATTTGATCCACTCGGCGTAATGAGTCCAGTCATAGTAACGGCAAAGATCTTCCTTCAAAGGCTATGGAGAATAAAACTCGATTGGGATACATCTCTGTCAACCGAGCTTCAGTCTGCATGGCTAAGGTTTCGTGAAGGATTGAAGGTTCTAAATGATATTAAGATACCAAGGCATATATTCTCTGGAAGAATACCACAATCTACACAATTGCACGCCTTCTCGGACGCTTCAGAAAAGGCATATGGAACTGCAGTATATGTACGATCCAGGAGACAGGATGGTACAATAGCAGTACAATTATTATGTGCTAAATCAAAGGTGGCTCCTAACAAAACTACAACGTTACCTCGCCTGGAACTATGTGCTGCAAAACTCGCTGCGCAACTAGTACAACGAATTACGACCGATTTAAACTGGCATGATCAACCATGCTTTTTTTGGACCGATTCCGAGATTGTGCTTGCATGGCTGAATTCCGAGTCCTCGTCATATCATACATTTGTGGCAAATCGTGTGGCAGCTATTCAAGAATTAACAGCCATTAATCAATGGAGGCACGTCCCATCAAAGGAAAACCCTGCCGATCTAGTCTCTCGGGGAGTTCCACCGGAGAGGTTGTCAAATTGCAACTTATGGTTCTACGGACCAATATTTTTGCATGGCTCTGAAAACGTATGGCCCACAAAAAACACAATAACTGATATTGATTTGGAGAGAAAACAGTCGAAAATAATCTTAGCAGCCACCAAAGAACCAACGTATTTCGTCCACACAATCAACCATCATAACTCATTCAAACGATTACAAAGAGTCGTTGCCTATGTGTTGAGATTTATTGCAAATATTCGTCAGCACACAAGTATAAAAGGGAAGATCGAGCTAACTGTGGCAGAACTAGAAGACGCTCTAACAGTCATTATCAAGGAAACACAAGCTCAGGGATTCGGTGAAGACTTGAACCAATTACAACGGATCAACCATGTCAACAATAATAGCGCCCTGAGCAGCCTCAGTCCATTTATCGATCAAAGAGGAATTATTCGTGTCGGAGGCAGACTGGAGGCATCCAATTTACCGTATGATGCCAAGCATCCAATGCTACTTCCATACTCTCATGACATTACAAGATTATTAATGACTCATCTACACATTACGAATCTACATGTTGGTGCTCAAACGTTGCTGTCAATAACTCGTCAACGATTCTGGCCCATAAAGGGAAAGACAACTGCACGATCCGTTGTGCAAAACTGTCTTCGTTGTGCTAGATCGAAACCAAAGATGTTATCCTAATTTATGGGAAATCTGCCACCACATCGAGTGGAGCCAGCGCGACCCTTCATCAATTCGGGAGTTGACTTTTGCGGGCCGTTCTGGACACACTTCAAGGTTAGAGGCAAACGACCTCACAAATCGTATATTGCAGTCTTTTGTTGTTTTGCTACTAAAGCAACACACTTCGAAGTGGTAAGCGATCTAACCACAGAAGCCTTCATTGGAGCCCTCAAACGGTTCATAAGTAGACGAGGCAACTGCCGGAATTTGTACTGTGATAACGCCACGAATTTTGTAGGAGCAAGAAACCAATTGATAGAACTGAAAGATACAATTTGCTCAGATAATTCACACAATAAAATATCTACATTTTGCAGCACGAAAGGTGTTGATTTTCATTTTATACCCCCAAGAGCACCGCACTTCGGTGGACTATGGGAGGCGGCTGTGAAGTCGGCTAAACACTTGCTTCAACGGAGCTTAGCATCAGTTTCTCTCACCTATGAAGAACTAGAGACAGTAATAGTTGAAATTGAAGCAATACTAAATTCCAGGCCACTGACTCCACTCTCAGCCGACCCGAACGATCTTACTGCTCTCACTCCGGGTCATTTTTTAATCGGCGAACCATTGACTAGCACCGTCGATCCACAGGCTCAATCATTGCAGACCAGCTTACTTCAACGTTGGAAATTGGTGTCTCACTTAAAAAATCAATTTTGGGAACGTTGGTCCAAGGAATATTTACACGAACTACAACACCGTTATAAATGGAAGCAACGATGTGACAATGCTCAGGCTGGAATGATGGTCTTAATCAAGGAAGATAATTTGCCTGTGCTAAAATGGCCCTTGGGCCGCATCATTCAAACAATCAAGGGAAAAGATGGATTAATTCGTGTAGCCGATGTCAAGACCTCATCTGGAATACTGAGGAGACCAATACATAAACTTGCTCCATTACCAATCGTACAAGATCAAGAAGCACTGAATGGTCCAGGCGACGCCGAAATGAACTCGCAAAGGGGAAAAATCGATGCATCTAAGAAGGAACGACTTACCAAACACAAGACAAATCAGAATCAAACCAGTGACACAACTAACGAAGAAAAATCAACTTCCAGAGAGCAAGATCAAGGTCCGTCTACGTCTAAAAAACGCCGGTATACAAGCTCCCTCTCAAGTGTACTATTCCTAAGCTGCTTGATAATGCCAGTCTTGAGCAATCCAGACGTAGAAATAAGTCCGTTCCAATCTCAACCAGGACTATATTTCGAAGGAATGGGGCCTACGCATCTAGTGTCCAATGAGTGGAACTTGGTTATTTTCTACAACATGACAACCTACTGGAAGGAATTTGAGTCGATCACCAGTGGTATAGTAAAGTTAGAAAAACTATGCAAAACGATGAAGGACAATAGCACTTGCACTCTGACGGTTTCACAGTTTTTCGATCTATTGGCCACAATCCAAATCAACAATGAACTATTACAACATCAAAACAACCCAAGAGTTAAGAGAGCTCCTCTCGATGTAATAGGAAATCTGGCTAACACATTATTTGTAGTACTAGATTCGAAGTACGCCGAAAAAATGGCTCAAACCATAGAAAATTTGAAGGATAATGACGACCATCTATTGGAACTACTTAAAAATCAAACATCAATCATAGACTCTACAGCAAACGTCATGCGTAAGTCATACAAGGTAATTGAAGGTGACCTTCGGAGTATTGACACGTACATCAACCTGACCATCGCCCACCTTAACCAATTGCATCAAGAATTGCACGAACAAAAATCAATGGAAGTCTTTAACGCAGCATCTGTTCGATTAATTCTAGTTATTACCAACTATCAACGAATTCAATCTATATTATTAGATGTACTGGTAGATACTCATCATGGCAAAATAAACCCGCAATTGCTAGTTCCCAGACAACTAGAGACTGAACTTACCCGCATCAAGGAACACCTACCATCAATACTTCGACTTCCTGCTAAACAAGGCCATCCACTAGAATTATATAGCCTAATGACGATAGAGGGAAGAGTCTTGCCAGCCCCCCCCCCCCCCCCCCCCCCCCCCCATCTAATTTTTCGACTAAAACTACCATTATTCGCTTATGAACAATTCGAAATGCTGAGAGTAGTTCCTGTGCCAATTTTAGTTAATGAAACATTTATCACAATAAAGCCATCATCTGACTATCTCATAATCAACTTACATAGGGACCAATATTACCACCTGTCAGAGCAAGAAATGTCATCATGTACCATTATAGGCGATTCGACTCACATGTGCAAACAACATCATCCTCTTCATCGTAAAGGCTCCAATGTAAGTTCCTGTGAACTAAGCTACCTTAGCCACTCATCATCATCAGCATCCTGCCAATTCATGAAGCTCACGGAAACACCACGATGGATTCAACTATTAAGCTCAAATCATTGGATCTATGTTATGAAGAAACCAACTATAGTTAATGTCGTGTGTGGAACTAAGGTTTCGCAGCAAACACTAGAAGGTTCAGGAATCTTGAAATTAGCCAACGATTGCGCTATCAAGGAAGAATTCTTTACTATACAAGCCCATAACATCTATGCTAGTACCATGACGACATCGTTTGTATCATCAAGAAATTTTACCGAATTATTGCATTCATCCAAAATTGCTAAAATACTCTATCAAGCACCATCGCATGAAGACATAACCACGGACATTCAAGACATTCAAAACCGAATACAGCAATTGAAGAAGGAAGAACAGCAGCCTTTACAGACCCATGATGCTCATCAATTCGTCATCGGATATCTTGGATTGTTATTTATCATCGCTATTCTAGGATATCTTACATGGAAACATCAAGCCCACCGATGGTGCCCAGGCAAGGAACCCAGCGCACCAATACCCACACCCAGGTCAACATCATTGAATCAATTCAAGCTGCGGACGCAACCAGCATCATAGTTGAATTGGGCATTCAACGCGGGGGAGAATGTTGAACTCTAATGAACTTTACATTGGTTATGGAATTTTGTTTGTTATTTCTTAATACAATTTCATTGAACCCTAACAAGCTCTACATAAACAAAATTCCATATCCAAATTATTTCGCAATACAATTTAAATTTTTATTCATAGCAAATAATATAGGTCAAATTTTATTGTAAATTTAATGCGAGCGTAAGCTATATTACACTCAAGTTGCCTTAATGTTAACGTAAGTCATTGCACGAAAAAGAATTTTATGCAAGCGAATGCAAGCGAATCAATTTTGTTTCTTCTAAAGGCAATAACATTGAATGAACGATTTTGTATATATAAACGGAAGAAATATCAATAAAATTATTAGTATTGTTCTACAAGTTAAGAACGCCTTTTAATTATACTCAAGTGAATCTGCTACGGCATTGATAATTTCAAGCGCTGTGCATAGGTTTTGTACCGTTGCACACTTACTACAAGTACAGGTATTTGAACCTGGGCTTAATTCCAACAAAGTACAGGTATTTGAACCTGGACTTCCAATTTACTTACTTGCAAGGTATATCTACCTATTGCAGTGATCATCAAGGCGGCAAATTAAGTTTATTTGTCGCGGTACAAAAAACATGCACTAACAACAGACAAACCTTAGTAGCAAGTTATTTATTAAATTATATTATTATTTACTATATATAAATTATTTGTAAGGCCAGGCGATAAAATATGTTAGCGATAAATTGTTGCCTATAAATTGCTGGCGGTTAATTGCTGACGGTGAATTGCGGGCGATAAATTTTCCTAGACCCCTTCTAGCTGGAGAGAATAATAGCACAGCTTTCTTTTTTGTAGTAGAAATAACTTTAAAACTCCAGTGGTGGGAGAAATAATAGTAACGCTTTTTTCGTTAATAGAATAAAATTTATTTTAAGCCGTCTTTCACAATAGAAATTATGATTATTTTTCTCGTTAATAGAAGAAAACTTTTTCTTTCACTATAGAAATTATGATTGTTTTCTTGTTAATAGAAGAAAATTTATATTAACACGTTTTTCTTTCACAATAGAAATTATGATTATTCTCTCGTTAATAGAAGAAAATTTATATTAACACTTTTTTCTTTCACAATAGAAATTACGATAACCTTTCTATATATAGCACATTTTAAGTCAAACTCCCCGATCTTGCCTTCTTGGCGGATTTCAAACAAACTCCCCGAGGTTCGGGTTCGGTTCTTTATCCTTTTTACTTTCCCACGACTTTGAAAATTGTACGTGAGAAAGTACAAAAAGTTTAGACACAGTGCATATGCATGAAATCTGATATGCACTTGTGTCTTGAAAAAGTAATATTTTTAGGTGATAAGAATAATTATGTGTATGTATGTACATACGATTAAGTTTTATGAATTAAGGGAAAGGAAACTGTATGTATGTATAGTACATGCAGATAACTTAGTGTACATGCCGTGTGAACGGAATGTATTACTGATAACAAAATGCAATTTATGCTAAATTGCATTTTGTTGCAGTACGTAAATGCATTTCTAAATTCATTTGAAGTATAATTTAGTTTTTTTTTAAATAAAATGAATTTTACCTCTCAGGGTCAAATTTGAATTACATCGATATATTCCATAGGGCGATATGTCGGTGTGTTTAAACTTATGGTTGTGACATCGGGTCATAGGTACCTGGGTCACAACGTTGCGATAATTAGAAGTACAGTACTAGCGAAAACTATAAAGAGTTAATTAGATAATTGTTTGCATATGTTATATAAGTAAACAGAGAAGTTAAATAAGAGAAGAGCTTATATCTGAAATGTTGTGTTTTGTATAACGAACGAAGGCCACGCTCGTAGCAATATGTACACAGCACAATAATATTTCTTTACAAAATTTTAAACAAACTGAAATTATGCAAATTTAATTCATTAATTCGTCTAGCAATCTCAAAACTTTATTGTGTATTTGCATTGAAGACATAAATCACTGCTGGAAATATGTATAAGTCTATCCCCACCATACAAAATTCAAAAGGAATTTATTTTTGTTGATTTATGGGTAAGACTTATATTTATAGATGGATAACTTCTGGAGTTCTCAAAGAAATGATTTATCATGTCAAGGGGTAAAAAAATTTTTGATGTGTAAATTTACACCCTCAGCGGGAATAACAAAAATAGACCTGTTGATGTATAGAAGAGACAGTTGTCCATAGTTTTCTAAGTAATTATTGGTAGAGGATAATATAATATACGAGTATAGCTGACACGTTTTTATATCTATGTAAATAAAAATGAAATGTTATTCTTTGGTAATCGCATCAGCTGAACCGATTTGGGAATTTTTCTTTAAATGTTCGTAATAGTCCGAGTGGGGTTTTTATGGTAAGAAAAATTGGAATCGGCAACCTGTTCTTTGTGCTGCCATACAAAACTCTGGTTTTTAACTATATATTAGGCACTACATGAGAGCGGGTCGACTTAAAGAGCTAAAAGTTGGTACATGGTCATCATGACTAACTAAAAGTTAGTTATTCAATGAGAAAGAAAATACTAAATTACTTAAATCTTTAATTGTACAG